>JASVER010000024.1:11087013-11313373 GCA_030449065.1 Oceanodroma leucorhoa | reverse complement strand
AGCAGCGGCGGCGGCTCCTCAGGGCGTGCGGGCCGGCGGCGCGGCCTGGCTCATCCCCCCCGGCCTGCTCCGCGCCTAGCAGCGCCGCGCCAGCGCTAGACTCCCATCATGGCTGCAGCTTCCGAGAGGGGAGGCAGCTCCGCCCCGCCCCCTCCGCCGCCTCCGCCGACATGAGAAAGTAGTCCCACACAAACCGCCGAGCCGCCGCTCCCCCCCCGCCGCTCCGCCACCTCCCTCGCCCCCGCCCGCCGTCCCGCCCGACCCTCGCCGCGCCCGCACCCCCCCCGTCCCGCCGCCCCGCGAGGGCGAGGAGGCGGCGGGCGGAGGGATACGGGCGGCGCGGTGAGACGACGCCGCGCCGAGCGGGGGTGCTGCGACGGGTCACGTGGGCGGCCCGCTGGGCTCGCGGCGGCCCCTCCCCGCGCGGGCGGAAGTGGCCGGGCCGGGCCGTGAGGTGAGGAGCGGAGCGGCGCGGAGCCGGGGCCGGGCCGGGCCCGGCCCCGCCTCCCCCCGCCGCCGGCCGGCCCGGCCCGCGGGAGCCCGCCCGCACCGCTCGGGCCCGKAGGGGAGTGAGAGCCGGGCCGCTTCCTGCCCTTTGCGCTCCCGCGGCCTGCCGGCGCTCGGGGCCCGCGGCGGGCGAGAGGACGGGGCTCCCCCCGCCCCTTCTTCCCCTTCCCTTCCCTAGTCAGGTCACCCGGTGGCGCGGATAGGTGCGACAGAGGCTGTGCCCGCCCCGGTGAGGTGCCCGGGGCGGGCGGGGGGATAACGGACACGGTGCGGCCCCGAGCCCCGCGGAGGAGGGCGGGGGGAGTTAGCCCATCGCCAGAGGCCTCGTCCTCCCCCCACCCGCCCCCGGGCCGCCGGTGTGCGATTTAGTGTAAAGCGGAGAGACCCGGGCTGGCTGGGAGCTGCCCGCCGCGGTACGTGAGCACCTACTGCCCCCTGCAGCCGCCCAGGCCCCGGGGGAGGGAGGGAAGGGGGTGCGGGCCACCTGCTGCCCTGCGTGCCTGCCGGGGCCGCCGGCAAGCGAGCAGGGGGGGTAGGGACGTGAAGGTGCCCCTCTGCGTCACGTCTGGTCGTGGGCGTGCTGTTTTCGTGGGGCTTTCACTCCCCCTCCTTCCCCATTGATCACAATTGTCCTGACGGGGAAAAGCGCTGTCTCTAAGTCTCCAAATCAGCCTTTAAATTCCTTTAAAATTTCAGCAARTAAATCCCATTGTACAAGGTTCTTCACGCTCTATGCTGAAAACTCCTTTGGGAATTGCCGGTGTTAATGATTTGCGGGGAAACGACCCTCAGGTAGCCTGTTGCAGCCTGACCTTCTGAATATGAATGCTGGCTGCAGTCTCAGTTATCTGTTTCCATCTTTCTCATAGTTTGGTAGGGTATGTTTTGGGGTTTTTTTGCGTGATTTTTTCCTTTTGTGTGCAGACAGGTGAAATACTAGCCTACTGAGGTAATACAAAACAAAATTTTAAGGCAGCTTGGAATGTATGATTTCTGTAAAGCGTCAGGAATGGAATCTGCTGGAGATCAGCATCTGCCCCAGCTGCTAAGGGATCAGGAGAGAGCTTGCCAGGTGATACATTTGAAGAAATGGGGTTACTAGGCAAATAAATATGTAAATTTCCCTTCCTCAAAAATACTCTCTTCATGTCATTCTCTTGTTGGACGATAAGTAATGTGAGGGATGTCCCATGGAGGTCAAAGAAAGACAACATACCTTCGAAGGAAGCCTATTCGAAGGGAGCAAGAAGGCAGTTGTTTGTTTTATAAAGGAGTGATGGACATCTCCAAAAATCCTCAAGGAACAGAAACAAAAGGAAAATGAAACCACTTCCTATACAACTAGAAAAGAGACACCATGGAAAGAACCAACCTGACGGGAAGGAGAGAACCCCTTTTTCCCTTCTCYCCGTGAAAAGCAGATGACGTAAACCAGGCAGGTATCTCCCTAAAGAACAGATCATGGGTTTAGTTCATAAGTCCACCTCAAATGTTTTAGAGGCTGGCCGGGAAGGCACCTTGCCGAAGAGACTTTGTATCTTGCTAGACTATCAGACCACAATGAAGACGGCCCTCGTGGGAAATATCTCTGTGGTTTGTTTAGTAATTGCATTACCCAGGGAATGGCAATCAAGTATGTTTGAGCAGGGCAACTTGGAGAAAAATAACACTCGTTCGCATATTGGTTGGATGCTGTGGGAAATTGGTTAATAAGCAACCCTGGCAAGTAGGAGAAATTGGATAAAACATAGTAGTACTCTGTATGAGAAGATTTATTAAATATCAATTTTTGCATATATAAATTAGGCGATACTTTACAAAACTTTCCTTTTCCTTTCTGAGGAACAGCAAAAAGGAATTCAAAAGTCCAAGATAAATTCAGTGTCTTGTTCAATCTTTAAACAGCTTTTAAGAGAGGTGCTGAAGTGCGGCTGCAGATGGCTGGAGCAGGAAGATGAATGGTGGGGTGAAATGCTATGCTTTGCCTTTAAGGGCTTAAAATAAACTGGAACATAAGGTGGAGGGATTTCCTGGGTTGCTGCAGCCTTCAGCCTTTGCAAATGCTGTATTATATAATTCCTTTCATAAATGTATCAAGTTTMATCTTAAGATCTTTTGCCACCATTATTCCCACCGGGAAGCTGTTCCCAGAACCTTCTACTGATTTTCATGCTAAATATATGTGTGACTGGTTTGTATCCATTTATTCTTGTGCCAGTATTGGCCTTGAATAGCTTCTACTCCTCAGCATTTACCCTTTGTGCGCTTACCGGCAGAAGTGAACCTCTTAGCTGTCGTCCAACTACGCTAAGCTAGCTGAGCTCCCCTAACTTCCCACTCTCCCTCATCTTGGCAGCAACTTTCTGCTCCAKTTTCATTATTATTTATTTCTCTTCGATATAGATGACCAGAATGGCATGCAGTGTTCCCGAGGGTATCTTGCCAGCGCCATGGACAATGGTATTAATCCCTTCCAAACTCTGCTAGGAACATTGCTCCCAAGACCTCTCAGGGCCTTGTTTTCGTGATCACATTGGCAGCTCATAGTTATTTTGGGATCAGCTGGTGTGTGTGCAATGAGATTGTATCGTTCCTTTCCCAACCTTCAAATGTATGGAATGAACCCATGAAACCTACCTTTAGGTCCTGGACTCGGAGGTTATCCATAGACAATAAAAACATTTTTGAAAGTCCTCAAGTCCTAAGACTGCCCCTCCCTTTCTAACATCTGGCTACATATATGTCACTAGGAAGTTGATATGACTTAATTGAAAGTCTTTTTGCTAGAGTCCCGATTCCCAGTCAGACCAAGGCTAAAAAGCAGCCTGAGCAGTAGATACCGACCAGTGACCATTGTGTCAGCAAGACCTGGGACAGATCTTCATCACACCATGCAGCGATGATCTTAGTAACAACAACCACTGCTGAAATCTCATGATCCAACCTGYGGGACTATGCCAGCAATTGGTAGGATAGGGAAAGAGAACGTAATTATGCCACCATTAGTATTCATGCGGTGCCTCCATCTTCAACTCTGCGTACAGTTGAGGACCCACTTTAAAAAGTTAGCTAGAGGTCTATAAAATCTTAAGTTAATGAAGAGGTTGGACAAGGACTGCTTGCTTTGCCATTTGTTCAATATAAAATGTAGGGGTTTCAGATGAAACCAGCTGGCGAGAGGTTCAAAACAATAGAGGTAGGTAGTGTYGTGGCGTGAAGTTAAATTGTGGGACTTGGCTACAAAATGCTGCAGATGCCCAAAGTTTTTGAGGGTAGACAAATTCATGAAAAAACTGCCTGTAAAACACAACGCATCCTCTGACTCGGGAAGTCTTTGAGCTGCAAGTTGGTGAAGCTCAGAAGAGTCTTCTGGGGAAAAAACACTACATGCTTTTGCCCAATTATGAAGCTGTTTCTAGGCATCCCCTTTCCTCCAGCTTGTTCTTTACTTTCCCATCTCTCATTTTCTTCTTTCCACACACTTTGCCTTGCTTTCTATTTATCTCGTTTCATCCCTATTCCCTCTCTTTGTGCTTTGTTGTTCCCTGTGTCTTGTAAACCGCCTTCCTACCTCCCACCACCATAGACCCTTCTGATTTTAATATACCGCTCCTTTCCCATCTTGCTCCTGTTCAGGTCACTGGCAAAGCTCAGCTCAGCCTGCACTGACTGGAGAATGAAGTTCACAAAAATAACATGTTTCATAGCAAAGCACCCAGCAGTCAAAAGCAAAACAGTATGTACACYATGCGGCCTTCATCTTACCTTCTCCGATGAGTTTTCCAACTACACTACGTCCTTTCGGTGACCACCTAGTCCTCTATTCAAGAGCTACAATCTCCTAGAGTCCAACCAAGTCATCCATACATTCGATTTGAAATTTTTCAATTTGGAGGGAAATTTGTTTTTTTTTTTTTCTGAAATCTCATTTTTCAGTATCTATCAAAAAAAAACCCCAAATCTTCTYTTTTTTCCACAGCTGCAAAACCAAAATTGATAAAAAAAGCATACAGAATTAGTTTCAACTTATGTTACCACTTTCTAGATCTGCCCTTAAGTAGRAAGCATACTCCAGGATCCAAAGTAGCCAAGGCACGCCAAGCGCCTGGTGACAGCAGCTGCCACAAAGACCTTTTTTTCTCCAGTATAAACCCATGATTTCCAGTACATTTCTCTTTCAGACAGATACTTTYATTAGAAGATACAAATTGAAAACTAAGGCCCAATTCACATTAACGTGGGAAAGGAACAGTCAGTCAGCCGTAGGCTGGTAGTCTCTCCTGGCTCCTGCAGCTCCTGGTCAACCTGGTGCATGGACGGCACAAGCGACAGCAAAGCATCCTCTGTAGGATCAGCTTCTAGAATTCGTTAAGTCCTACGTCAAGCCTTCAGCAATGTAAAGGTTTTGAGCCTGTATTTAGAAAAGCTGGGTGAATTTGGTGTTTCAGACCATTTTTAAGAAATATTTGTTCAAGAAATTATAATCTCAATATTTTGAGAAATTAGGACCCAATCCAATTTACGCATCCTGCATCAACCTCACCTTCAACCTGGTCAACTTCTGAGAAATTGCGTCTCTCAAAATTTTGTAAAGTATTTTTCAGCAGAGGATTTCTTTCAAARGTTACCGTCACAGC
Organism: Oceanodroma leucorhoa; assembly: GCA_030449065.1. Classification (NCBI taxonomy): domain Eukaryota; kingdom Metazoa; phylum Chordata; class Aves; order Procellariiformes; genus Oceanodroma; species Oceanodroma leucorhoa. The sequence goes on along the minus strand of JASVER010000024.1, from coordinate 11,308,229 downwards.
TGTCAAATAGCGCTGACATAATGTAGGTTTCGAGCTTTTATTACTTGTGTGTGTGTTTGCATTTCTCCTTAATTGCAGCAAAACAGACGTCAGTTTTTTAAGAGTGGGAGAAAAAMCAGAAGGGTCCTAAATATTTTCCTACGGTAATGGTAATTTGAACACAATAGTGTTTTCCTAGTGCACGAAACACAGACAGTGAAATGATTGATTATCCTTTTTCTATTCAAAAGGGGTGATTGCAAGAACGAGTATAAGCCTCAAATTAATAGCAAAAGCTGTCAGCGTCACTGATTATATCTAGTTCGTTTTTAAAACATCAAAGGGAAACTGTTCACGTATTTTACATAGATTAAAAAAAAAATAATTCTCTAGATCATAATCTTATTTACCGCCAAAGACTGGAGGAGCAGCAGAAAAGGAAGGCCTTCTGTAAATCARTAGGTGCATTTAGACACTGATACATTTATTTTCTGATTAAATACACTTTTTATTTGGAAGACCAATAGCACACAAAACAATAAAAGGGAAATACTGATTCGTCAATACTGATGAAGAAGCAAAAGTTGTTTCAAAACTTTTTTTTTTTTTCTCTAATTTTTGGGGGGGTTTGGTGTATATTAATCCGATAAATGGAACCAAACCAAAACTGCTGGAACAGTACTTTGGCAAAATCACAATCACTTTATGAGTATTTTTTTGCACGTGGGTTTAATGATGGAAACACCACGCACACCACCGATGCGATAACAGATGGATACCGGTGGGGTGGGTGACATCCCACTCAGGTCACCGGAGAGCGTGCCTGGGTTTCGGCAGGAAATTTGGTGAGACGTTCTCTACCTGAGGTGGTGTTGGTGGAGCAGGTATGGCGGAGAAATCACGGAGCAGAACCCCGCGGCTCTGCTCCAGAGGTGCTGGTCTGCGATAGCCACTCGGCAGACTCCTCGCTGGGTGAAGCATCTCCTGCGTTCCTGTACAAGGGATGACTTTTAAAAATGACCCGTAATAAGTGTTGTATAAAAAGCTAACTGCTCTTGACAAACAAATTACGATCCCCAGTGAGCAGGCCGAATTTTGTTAGGACAACGTAGGAATTGCAGGTAAGAATAAAACAAAGTGGTGAGGCTCTCTCTCAGGAGCAAAGYTGGGTCTAAAGGCGCTAAAACTTCAGCAGCATTGACGCAAGAGCAGAAGAGTTGAAGACAAGTTGCCAACGCTTTGGATTAATTACACTTATCACAAAGATCCCCTTATTTTAACCCTTTTCTGGAGGTTTTTCTCTTACTGTAGTTTGAAGTTACTGTTTTCATTACAAGTTGAAAACTATTACCTCAGTATCTCTTCTAACTACTGATGAATTCTTAAATTTCAATGATTTTCATTCTGGCAGCATCCCAAATACAGCGTTTTCCAAACCTGAGCTATTAACTTCTGAAATGTCGCTGCTTCCGAGAGGGGACGGAGCGCGTTTATGAGGCGGCGGGTGCCAGGGCAGGCTGGAACCCGGTGCTGGGCCAGGCCCTGTGCCGGCGGGGAGYGGCCCGCCGAACCCCGGCAGCGGCGGCTCCCTCCCGGGAGGGCTGAGAGGGCTGAGGGCTGGGCCGGGCCGGGCCGGCGGGCGGAACCTTCGTGCGGGGCGCCGGGAGCCGGCCGGAGGCGGGAAGCGCGGGACGCGCCGCCGCCGAGCCAGGGCCCGCGCTGCTGCTGCCGCCGCCGCCGCCGCATTCTTCCGCCCGTACGACCGCCGCCACCCGCCGGCCGCGCGTCCGAGAGACCGGCCCGAGGGGTGAGTGACCCGGCGAGAGCGAGCGGCCGCCCGCCGCTGCTTCCCGCCGCCGCCCCGGCACCTGCCGGGCGGCGGGAAGGTCACGGCCGGCCGGTCCGGCCCTCACCCGTGCCGCCTTCGCCTCACCGCGCCGCCATGGCCGGGCCCCGGGTGGCTGCCGCGTCCTCCGCGGGGCCGGGGGCTCTCCGAAGCCTGCTCCTGCCCTGGCTGGGGCCCGGCGGGCGGCCCGGGAGGCCTCCCGGGCACGGCTCGGCTCGGCAGGGCGGCCCTGCCCCTTCCCCTCCTCACCCACCGGTGGGTCTCGGCGGCCTGGCCGGGAACCGGCCCCCTCCTCTGGGCCGCTCCGCGATGGCGGGGGCTGCGTGCGGGTAAAGCCGAGCCCTTGAAGGGGAAGCGGTTGCTGTTGCCCRAGGGCCCGGGGAGAGGCGAGGGTTTCCTGCTGGTGACCGAACTTTCCCTCAGCCGCGCTGCGGGAGCGGAGCGGGGACCGGCACCGCTTTTCCTCTGCGTTTCTTTGCCGTGTATGAAGCGTTGCGGGCGGGCAGAGCGAAAAGAAAATGCAGTGGTAGCCGTACGGACCTAGAGTTTGCTGTTCAATTAACTGTCCTGCTCGTTATCTCAGCGATCTGCCTGGAAAATAAATGCAAAAATTCATGCAGAGTAAGCAGAGCTTCGTTTAAAAAGGTTGCGCTTAAAATTCTCTCCTGTTAGAGCTTTTTCTTACAATTGCTGTGCAGGGCAAGGATTGCATAAGAAGTGGCTTTTTTCATCGGTTTTTGGGGCTTTTCTGGAAGTTTTTTGTCTTGTTCACTGAATATATAGCCCTTTGGTTTTAATAAATCAGGCTTAAAAGAACATGCAGAATCTCCTAGCTCTTTATTACTTCCTTAGGTGCCCAAGCAGGCAAATTTTAGTTGATTTCCAAGCAGATATGCACAGCAGCAGCCTTGATTTTTAAATTTCTGAACAGAGAATGAAGAGTTAAAAAAACCAAAACTGTTTCAGTGTTCCATACTGGAATATAGTAGCGAGCCGTTGACGTCTTTTGGTAAACGTATCGTGGTGCTTCTCCTAGTTCCACTCTGCCCAATCCTTGTAAACAGAATCTATGGAATGGCATCGCCTTGAGTGGAATATGGGGTCGACATAATGCAACTGCTAGCCAAGCGAGGGGGAATTCAAGGATATCTTGGCTGTAGGTAGTCTGGCTTTTCCCTGGCTCACAGCTCGGTTTGGAGACCAGCCAGGGAGCGTTGGAAGCTGCCAAAGGAATTGCCACTGATTTTGCCCTTGCAGTTGGAAAATTGGGCAGTGAACAAGGAGAGCGTTGGGGATTCTTAAGCGGAAACCCCTCCAGTTGAAGAAAAAGTAGATTAGGGAAAAAGGACCCTGATTTTGTAAGTCATTTTTTGATGTTTTAGGAAGAGATTTTTCCTCTCTGCAGCACGGTCCCTTAACTTGAAGGTGTTGTACTTTCTGGGTTTGGCTCGTACAGCAGCCAGCCTTTTCCCTTGRTAGCTGTGTGCCATATCCAGCATTTTCAGTTTTCCAGGGGTATTAATAACTCAAAATATATTCTACTAGGTGCAGGCTCCAGCTCTTAACCTCATTTTATTCAAATACAAGTCGTTGATCACTCCTTAATGTGGCAATTGGGTGCCTTTCATTTAAACTTCCTCTTAGGGAAAAGAACTCCCTGTTTAAATAATGTAGTTATCTTTGTCTCCATGACTTAGCATTCTTGGGTCAATACAGTCACAAAATGTCAGTCTTAATGGGAATGTAAACTTGGCACTGAAATAAAGTAATCTTTTTTACTTTATTAGGGTATTGTGTAGCTGAAAGGAATGCATATTTTTTGAGGGAAGAGTGAAATTGGGACCTTTTTGCATGTAGTCAATCAAGAAGTGAGGCCTCAAATTGTTGCTGCCGTTTCTTTTCTGCTTACTGAAAGTGGAAATGAAACCATYGTTACACTCAGCGCTGCGTGTTTTAATCTTACACAGTTTCATATGTTGGGGTTGTGCTATTGTTGAGATATTTCATTATAACTTCATGGTAAGCTTTATGCCCACTGTGTGCATGGGAAATAGTTTTTATAAAATGGTGTTTAAATAGAAGGCAGATGTTTTCTCAGCTTTAATTTTCTTTCTTTCTGTCCCTCCCTCCGCTTTTTTACATTTAGTGCTGAGAGGCAAAATGGTCCATGCTGAAGCATTTTCACGTCCCCTGAGCCGGAATGAAGTGGTCGGATTAATTTTCCGTTTAACCATATTTGGTGCTGTAACATATTTTACCATTAAATGGATGGTTGATGCCATTGATCCGACCAGAAAGCAGAAGGTAGAAGCTCAGAAACAGGTACGATTTTATTCATAAATATTTCTGTGAAATGCTGTCTCGCTCATGCTGTTACCGATCATACAGAGAAATCTGCTAACTGAAAACTGGACTTGAAATAACCAACAAAGTAATTGACAGAAGCTTGTGGAATAATCAAAAAAACTAGAATTATTTTTTAGTAAATCTCAGGATCTAGGCTGTTAGTGTTTTCAGTGCTTATATTTTATAACAAGTTAAAATTTCTAGCTTGAAGTGGTGGAAAAACTGTTGAACTGTAGCGCAATGTTGTCTCTAATTATCTGCAAGTGTGTGGTCCCAGTGCCGTTTCTGCTTCTGACAACTTTGCTAAGCAGCAGTCATGTTAAATAATGCTCTCATCAGCTTCTTGGTTGCTTTTTAAAACCTTGAGCAGAAATAACTTACTCCTCTGCTGCTTTTTGACAACTTAATGGCAGAGGCAGGGGCTGTAGTTACTCATGACAAAGAGGAACACTGCTGTCCAAATGCCTTTTTAAGAATAGCTTGCACTTTGTCCCTCTCCTGTTCTCCCACCACCTCCAGTAGCAGTCAAAATGCCCTGAAAAGGGGAGAAAAAAAGTGAAAAGCCTCATTCCTTAAGTTGAACTGGAATGATTCATGGGAGTTAATGCTCTGGGAAAAGATTTAGTTGCATTTCAGAACCAAAAGTTAAATGTTTCCTTTGGAAGGTATTGCAGGAAATGTTGCAACYTTTTTTTTGTTTTCTGGCTGACACAAATTTCACAGATTCAAACAGCAGTTTTGAGCAACCTAATTCTGTTTTGGGTGTTTTTTCTTTTTTAATGAAATCTTTAGTTAAAAAATTGGCCCCACTTTAAAAATCAGCTTTCACAATCTGTGCTGGTGCCAGCTATTATTATATAAGAGGTTGCAATATCCCAAAAGCATGTCAGACTTAACCGCAAGTTTGAGTATAAAGAGAAACTGAATTGTGAAAGCGTGTTGACACAACAAATTACTTTTCCTTTTAAATTGGGAAAAAGAAAACATTGAATACATAGAAAAAAATTGACTGGCTTCTGTGAATTATCTTTTTTTTTTTCTTAAAAATATATTAATCTCCTTGATACAGTGCTGTGGAGGTTGGGGGGGGAGGGGCGTGCTTTTTATAGTAACACAATTATATCTCCCATTAAAGTGTGTGTGTATTATTTGCAGGGTTGTGAATGAAGGTAATTAAGCACGTGAAAGAACTCTAGAGTTTTATTTAATAACAAGTTTCTGGCTTTTCATCTGAATCCTGTACAAAGTTTGTAAGGACTAATGGGCTTTTTTAAAGTGTAAAATACCTGTATCAGCTTTGGAAACTCCTGTAGAGATTATGGAAATGATTTTGTACTAAGGTTACCTGTGTGTCTGCAAATCTGTTCTGAACAGCAAACTTTGTGTTTTAATGTTTATTTTGGTTGCTTTTCGGGTCATAATGTATGACTTGTGGATTTGGGGGTGAGAGGGCTGGTGTGACACTTATTTGATGGGAACAGGGACATATGACTTAGTTTCACTCAAGTGACAACAAGTCATTAGGAAATAGCAGAACCTTCTACTTCAGAAAGATTTAACCTCTTTTCAGATGTGACTTATGGAGAAGCTTTTCAGACTCCAAATAGCAGTTCTTTAAAAACTAATTTTTTAATTCAGCATTCAATTTCTTTCTCTGATTTTCTTGGCGTTTTATTTCCCCCAGGCTGAAAAACTAATGAAGCAAATCGGAGTGAAAAATGTCAAGCTTACTGAATACGAAATGAGTATTGCTGCACATCTTGTAGACCCACTTAGCATGCATGTAAGAAACTGTTTTCCGTGTTACTCCGATGAAAGCACTTCAGACATGAAAGATCTTGATTTTGACTTTGGATTACATTATTTGTCATATATATGTATTTATGGAAATACCTAAAAAATATTTCTGTAATTTAAAACTAAAATTGCATCGTTGAGAGTAGAGTTTCTTTAATCATTTGTCTTTTTATTTTTGAGGCCTTGCACTACTTTTGAGCTTGTTGGCAGGGACTATGATGATCATTTCTAATAATGTTTTTCTGTATTAGGTAACCTGGAGTGATATTGCAGGCTTAGATGATGTTATTACAGATTTGAAAGACACTGTCATTTTGCCCATCAAGAAGAAATATTTGTTTGAGAATTCCAGGCTCTTACAGCCACCGAAAGGTAGGAAGGAAATGTTACGGATTTATATGTTGGTATTAAAAAAAAAAAAAAAAAAAAGTTACAATTACCCAGCAAGGAAGGAGGAAGTGGGTTGCCAGTCCAAAGTGCAGCCATTAAGACTGATGCCAGGGAAAACCCTCGGGATTTTCCTCTTCTCTTGCCGTGAAATCAAGTTCTAGTGAATAAGTTGCATCTTAATAATGAAGCGATAATTGCTTTTCAGTTACTGATGTTACATTTTGGTGCACTAATCTATGTAGCCTGCATTTTTAACTGCCKAAATTGTCGATATTTTTCTTCTTATACCCCATCTTGTCCTTTGGCAGAGGTGAGCTATAACTCTGCCGTTCAGCTTTTTACACTTGGTTAATATTTCTACGATGTCATAGAAACGTAAGTCATAATCATGAGACATCAATGTAAGCTAATCTTGCAGACATCTCTCTGTTCTAGTCCTAGAAATTTCAGTCATTCAAAGAGACAGAGATCCCATTTTTATTCTGGAGATCCCTTCATTTTCTCTGGAATTTAGTTGCACAGTTTTGAGGCAGTAAGGAAACTGTCGGGATGACAGATTAACTTTCCAACAGTAAAAGAGAAGTTGGACTCTCTCTGCTGGAATGCTTACAGCCATATTTGCTGTATGTTACTGCAAACAAGCAGAATTTGAACCTAAAATGTTGGACAAAATGCCAAAGTTTATCTTTACTGCTCCAATCCCTGGAATACTGTCTTCTGAAAATTCTCTGAAAACTATTAATTACTGCCTGTATCTGTGACCATCTCAGTTTCGTGTCCTAAGTGATGGAAAATGAAGCACTTTTGTAACTGGTTTAGTTTTTCCAGGCCACTTTCTGTTTAAGTCACAAATTGAAACTGTCTGGAAAATTACTTTAATGTCATGATCTAATAAGCTGAAGGAAAAACTTATTTTTTATTTATCTTTTTAAAGCAGACTTTCCATACAGGGCAAGCTCCCCAGTTTTATTAGCGGCTTGCACTGTGTGTTAATGGGAAGTCATTGCTTCAGAGTAATTACATTTGTGGTCACCAGTCACATAAACAGAAAAAAAAAAAAACCAACTAGTAATTCTCTGTCTTTCAGGCTTGTTTGACTTAATTTTTTTCATTAAATTGTTTTCTTTACAACTATTTTAGGAAAACATTACTGTGAATTCTTTCACTATGACAAGTTTAAAAATAATATAAGACCTCATATTTAATTGTGGGTAATTTGTTTAAAATGTTTGTGGAACTCCTTCCCCTCCCCCCCCCCCCTTTCTTCCTCCCCGCTCTGTGCTGTTTTATTAGCAAGGCTGAAGCTGGCTATAAACAAGGCCTGTCAAATGCTTACAGGAAATAAATAGGGTTTTAATTTTATGTAACCTTTATAGTCACAGTAGTAAAACAGTCATCTTCCAGACAGATGTCTCCCTTCAGTTTCATCATACCTGTTTTTAGATATTCTTAGCTTTAATTTTATAATAAGGATATCTTAAATAACATTGATTTGAAGGAACACTGTGTAACTTGGTTTCTTATCTTTTAAAACTTGGATAAAATAGAAGCCTGGACGCTGTCAGGTCTGTCATACCAAAGCACGTTTTCTGTACAGCGACCAGAGAGCGTTATCACTGTTCCTTTTTCAGGAGTACTTCTCTATGGCCCTCCCGGTTGTGGCAAAACGCTGATCGCCAAAGCGACAGCAAAGGAAGCAGGTTGTCGATTTATTAATCTCCAGCCTTCAACACTGACGGACAAATGGTACGGAGAGTCTCAAAAACTGGCTGCTGCTGTCTTCTCCCTTGCTGTAAAGCTCCAACCGTCCATCATTTTTATTGACGAAATAGGTAAAAATCTGTCTTTTTTTGTAAGTAACTATAGCAGAGTGACGTTAAACCGTAGGTTCAAGTGGATGGGTATATTTATCTACTGTCATCTGTTCCTTAAAAAGAGTGATAATGGAACAAGGTTTAGTAATTTAAGTAGTATTGTAAAGTAATGGTGGCAAATCAGGAAAAACAGTGTATTTCTTCCTCATGTTAGTGGAGGAAATTACAAGTAGAACAAGTTGCTGCTTATTTTTGGTTGGGCTAAGGTGGTTCTTGAGGAAAGCTTTTCTTCTGTCAAGGGAACTACTTATTCAGGAAACCCATCACCAAATATACTTCTACACTTCTGCCGTGAGGGCACATAATGGAAAATAAAATACGGGTTTAGGAATGCTCAGGAATAATCGTTTAATAAGGCTGAAGAAGTAGGAGGGGAAGTTCAGCTAGGACGACAGCAAAGGTGCCAGTTGTTCAGCATGTTTGGACTTGTCACATTAGTGTTTAAGTCCCTGTGAACTTGAGCAGTTCAGTTAAAATTGCTYGTTGTCTCGTAGCACTGGCGCTTCTTAGAGTGAGTTGTACAGTTTGCAGAAACGGAGCCTGACAAAGCTTTTACCCTTTCCACAGTTTAGGTTTATGAAGGGGCTACSTTCTTAAGATGCTTTTTATCCTTCTGTATAGGTGTGAAAAACATGGTGTTTTTCTAGCTGTTGGAAATTCTTTAGGCAACCACTAGCAGAGTTAGAGCTCTGCATAACAAAGTGTATAGCCTGCTTTACATCAGTCCTGCAGCTTGCTGTTCTCCTGTGCTTTGGTGTCTTCTAGCTTGCCAGACACTGAATGCTTCTGTTTCTGCATGAGAAATTAAGGTGAAAGTTACACTTCCCCTGAATTCAGGAAAGTGAAAATTTGGAGCACAAGATTTGGGACAATCTCATGTGATAGGTACATACTCATGTAATGTAATTTAAAAGATGTGCTTAAAAATATGGTGAGATTCCACTTCCTATTCTTCATCATAAGCAATATTTTTCATTTGTTGACAATGTTTATTAAAAAAGTATTTACAAGATAGGGAACAGCACAAGTCTGCACATGAGAAATCAAACAGCATAGTTTCTATGGCAGGATTGAAAGTGAACTGCTTTACTAACTCCTTTAATACAGATTCCTTCTTACGAAGTCGATCGAGTTCTGACCATGAAGCTACAGCTATGATGAAAGCTCAGTTCATGAGTCTGTGGGATGGACTGGACACGGATTATAACTGCCAGGTAAGTACAAAGGATGACGAAAAAAGTAATGTGGTTCTTCTCTCTCGGTTATTGTGCACGGAGCTGTTTGGGAAGAGTAGCAGATTGCATATAGTAATAATTGCCGAAAGAGTTTCTTTACCTGTCAGTGTTAGTGAGTACCAGTATATTATGGGAATGAGATGAGTTATATTAATAGATCATTTCTCTTCTTGAGAAGACTGTTTTTGTAGGCATTTTGGTTTCAGTTAAGAGGTGTTATTTTCAGAAGTGTCTTAAGTCTCAATGATAAAGCTGTATAGTTTGAGCTGCCAAAATTGGGAATTTTTAGACTGTTTTGAAAAACATTTTGTCAACAATATTTTCTTCAGGCGAAGTGAATCTTTGCTTTCAGCAAAGGTATTGAAAGATCTGAGCATTCACCCCAGTTGCAGGTTGGTTGGTTTGTTTCCAGAAAAGCCTTAGACTAGCATTAGRCAAGCACTAGACTCTGGAGTTAATCTGGAAGGGTAGAGAAGTTGATGTTACCAAAGACAAATTCTATTAAATGGAGCCATGGTTCCATCCCCTTATTCCTGTACGCTTCCACCCCCCTCCCATAATCTCAACAGAAGTATTGTATTTTGGAGAGAAAAAAAAATACAAAAGCTGCTGGTGCTGTAAAAATAAACAAACAAAAAACATCTATGAAATAAATGACTTTAATGTAGGATAGACAAAAGCCTGCTTGGTATGTTTCTGAACTGTCACCTGGAGCAATCTTTTTAGGGCCTTTAAAAAGGATGTTTATTCTCCAATTTTAAAATTCTCCGCCTTTTTAATCTGTATTTTTCTGTGAATGGGTTCCAATGCTCTGACCTCCATTAGTTCTTTCTTTGTAAAATCTGCTTTTCCTCCTCTCTGAAGCTTGTGCTAAAGATTTTTTTTCAGTTGATTTTTTTAAAAACTGATTAGAACACAGTGAATATATATACTGAGGAGCTTTAAAGCAGAGTGTTTGCTTCCCATTAAGAAGAGGCCAGTGGTATGAACACTTAACTGGAAGCTAATATGATCTTGCAAGCCCACATTTGTTCAGTGTTTGAACGTATTATCTTTTTTCCCAATATACCAACAACTTCTTGGAGCAAGTCAAATTGTTCATTCCCTGCAGTAAGACATTACATGGTCTTACCCATCTCTGGAGTTCAGCGTGCAGAGCCTGAACGAGTCGCTCTTGTCCTTCACTCGTATGCCTCTGCAGGGTGGGGAGCCACCGAAGTAAAACGCCATGCAAACCATCAGCTGGAGACACCGCAGGGGCTGCTGCAGGTTGCTGGGGAGCTTTTCAGCAGGAGTGTTTTGTTTCAATACCATATTTCAGGCTCCTCCCCGAGATGTCATTGCAATTCAAGAAGTGTTCTTTAAGCGATGGGTTTAGCATTTGCATTGTCTCAGTTACTGACAGCCAGCTTGCTGAGCTCTTTTGTTAATTACAAATGTTTACTTGGGAGCTTTGGGTTGCTTGTCTGATTCTTGCCAAACAAATTTCCTTTGAATGAGGATTAAATTTGGCTTTTGTTTCGGTAACAAAAATTCCAAATGCTAGGAGGAAATTGTAAATAAGTGTTGTGATTAATGTGATTTGTTCCTGTGCTGATTGCACCTGAAAAGCACGTTCAGCTTTGGGCTCAACCTGCCAGGGATACAGTCTTGAGTCTGTCGGGGACTTGGGGCACAGAAAACAGAGCTGTGCTGCTTGAAGGGACAGTTCAAGTCTGGAAGCCCCGTACATTTGTGCCCGGAGTGGGGGTCCCACGCCCGCAGAACCTGCAGACGAAGCCGGTTTTGGGAAGGTTCCTCGGCTCCGGTAGCACAGAGGGAGCAACACTTTGGGTCCAACGCTGGGCCTTGATGCAGACTCCGGGGAAGCACAGCATGGGCGCTGTGATGCCTCTTTGCGAGGGATGGCTCAGCCAAACCTTAGCTTGCGTTTAACGCTTTCTAGAAGGTGAGGGTTGCCGGAGCCCTGGCAAAAAACGTGCCTTTTGGCTGCTTCTGTGCGTAGCAATTTGCCACCGTATAATGAAGCCTCTAGGTGGCAGGGTGACTCTGCTCCGGGACGCGCAACCCGCCTGGCCAGGGGCTGCTGGAGCTGCCGGGGCTGGCTGCGGAACAGTGACCACAGACAAAAGACCAGAAGCACGTCAGGGAACTGTATTGATAGGAGATTAATTTCCCTGACATTTTTCACTTTTGTGGCTGGGTATTTGCAATGTACATAACTTACAGTAACAAATGAGAAAACAAGGCTGATGTGAATGGGAAGTAAATTTGTTCTTAAACTAATAACTGGAATGGGGTCAAATGACATAAATACTCTCCTTGTATTGAACTTGGCTTGTACATACCTAATGCGCTGCTGTTACAGTATACCAGTGCATATAAGTTCTTGTTGACTTTTAATGCTTAAAAAAAGAAACAACATTTCAGTGCACGCAAAAGCTGCTGGTTTGTACCTCCTGGTGAACTGATTGCCTTTCTTTTTTCAACACACCACAAAAATGCCACATTTTTTAATACCTTRTCAAAACGTCTCCTTTCAAGTTCCTTCCAGACCACTAGGAACTCAAGAGACRTTGCCAAGACTTATAAGCAGAAGTCTTGGGTTGCTGCTTAGAGCTTGAACTTTCAAATTGGTCTCAGAAGGCTTTAGACTAATGTAAAAATTTCCACTCAGATGGAAATTGGGACCAATACCACTCTGTGGTACCAATGTTCTCTTAAGCTGCCTGTTTAAATCCAGTTGCCGAAATCAGTACCAAGAAACCTTATGTAACTTCTTTAAATGTCGATGTTCTTGATAAAGTGTGGAAGAGTCACATGTTTGGTTTTGAAACTCCAATACAGCGATGTTTTCAAAAGCTGGTTTCAGGCTGACTAGTTTTTGCTGTTGGTGTATACAGGTAATAGTGATGGGAGCCACCAACCGTCCTCAGGATCTTGACTCTGCAATCATGAGAAGAATGCCGACCCGGTTTCACATCAACCAACCCGTAAGTTGTGCCAGCCTTGCCTGAACAGTGTGCCTAGTGGCTGAGCTACAGGCAGGTGCCTTGTCAGCCAGGAAACGCACGTCGCTGTTGGTTTGGTTTGKTTTTTTTTTCCCAAAGGAATGCTGTATTATTTTGATCTGGTTTTAATTTTTTAGAAGCACATATATAACTTTGCTTTTTAAGGTGAAGGTTCTCACAGAAACCTTGATTCCTTGGGTCTTTTACCTGAAACAACTCCATTCCTCTGAGAGCTTCCCATCCGTTTTCTTCATCTAGAAGAGTGGAATGGCTTAGACGCTGCACTCTGGAAAGAGCTTAGTTTTAATTTGAAAACAATCACAAAAAGCACAAAAGTGACTGCACGTGCTTGCATACAGGGAGAATGGCACCCAGGTCGGATAGTGTCAAGAAGCAGGTACATGCTGACTACCGCTTATACCTTCTCGTTACACAGTATTTAGTTTTCAAGGAGAGAAGAGGGAATGAAGTCTGCATACCAAAGCCTACATTCTTCTCAAGCCTTTCCGCAGTCAGGCACTGCAAGCAATCTGGAAGACTGTTTCTATTCCACTTATGATTTATGCCAAGCAGGCAGTAATTAAGGTCTTTATGAATTATGCCAGCCATCACAATGTTACCCTTAATATAAATTTTGCTATTATCATCCTTTTCAAGGTATTTTAGTCGCCTTCGAACACTTAGCGATATCACAAGACATTTTTGGATCAATATTATAAAGAGTTCAGTCGTGGTTGTCGGTATTCCCTTCTGGCTACAGAAATACCCTTCATTATTCATTTTTTGCAGAAACTTAGAGACAAAGCTGGGGGAGTAAAACTCTTATTGATTGTGCAAGAGAGTAGTCATGTTCCCAGACCCATCTTGTTTGAACTGGCTTTCACTCCTTGTGGGCGGATACTTTTCAAAACAAAGCATTTATAACCTAGTAACTGCTTCTCTGCAATGCCTGCTCATAGGGTTTCATACACCTTACTCATCTTCAAGCTTTCCTTGAATTAGTAAGGGGCAAGGATGTGTATTTTAGTACTTTATCATGTCTTTCTATCAAGAACCGTCGTTAGAAGGGTGCGTTACCCGCAGGTGGCAGTGCCTCAGGATATTACAGGTGTTGGCTCCTTCTCCCAAGATCAGAATTACAACAGGAGGTGTCATTTAGGGCACAGGCAGTAACTTCCCTTGCCCCGCTACAGCGATCTCATGAGCTTACCGCTTGTCTCTTCTTCGTGTCTGTGGTACTTTGCGATACAACCAAGATCGGTTACAGCTTTTTTATTGAGGGCCAAGGTAATTTATGTGCTGTGAAGTGGAAGCGTGCACAGGTAGTATTGCTGTAGAGTAGCTAAAGCCTTGCAGATTTTATAACTAAGTTTGAGATTAAAATGCCCAAAATTACTGATAAGAAACAATCTGCAAGGCAGAGGGAAATGGAAGAAGTATTTTTTGAGACAGAGTATCAACTGTTCAGCTGCCAGAGTATCCATCGGGTAATTTTTTTCCCTTTTTAACAATGATAGTGAATTTAGGACAAGTTTGGGTTTGGGGGACACAAAAAAGAGTCTCTTTGCTGCCTGTGTTTTACCTTGCTATTAAGGATATGCTCAGGGCTTAACTGTTTCTTTCAGTAACCTCATCACAGTATGTGATTTATATTGCTTAAAATTTCCCAAGCATCATCTGTAGAATTAAATGGGGGTTTTTTTGTTTTTTTTTTTTTTTTTAAGCAGAACAGTTTATCCTCTTCATCTGATTTAGCAAAGTACTGAAAGCATCCCCTAGATCTAGAGAGTCTGCCCTCCATTAAAGGTGATGGGAAATCCTTGGAGACAGCTGCTTTCACTTAGGGCAAAGTAAGACTAAATGTCAGTGCATTTTCCCTTTCCCTGTAGTTAGTGCAAATGTATATGCTCATATGTTTAGTTTCATGTGCTCCTGGGGTCAGAGTACCCTAGATCTTGTTTTGCTGAGTGATTTGCCATCAGATAGGTTCCCTTAGTATGTATCACATCTCCCGATTGAGGAATCAGCTTGTGACTGAAAGCCCATGCCGTGCAAAATTGAAACAGATGTTACATTTGTTTGTTTTTCTACTGTAGTAACTTTAATCTCTTTTGTTTAAGGCTCTGAAACAAAGAGAAGCAATCTTGAAGCTAATTTTGAAAAATGAAAATGTAAGTAGACTTCTTTTAATGGTTAATTTGCTGTATTACTGTTTTCATAAGTGCGAGCTCTGGAGTTTTATAATTGACTGTCTTGGAGTAAGGTAGAGATTATCTACCAGGGTATTTCTGATTATAACTTATGAATCTTTTGTGGTTTTAGGTGTGGCACTAAATTAAAGCAGTAAAGTTGCCTGCTGGTTTAAGTGTGAGCCTCAGTCAGAGCAGCAATCTTGGATTTTGTGGTGAATCACCATCTCAGAGGAAAATTACTTAATTTCTCTGTCTCCATTTTCGTGTTATATAACAAGATAATATATTTATCTCTCTAAAGATGCTGAAGGTGAATCATGTTTAGAAATCGCCTTGATCAGTGAAAGAAATTTCAAGACATCATGAAGCAGGGAAAGGAGATACTGAATTTTGTAACTCTCTACGGTCTATTGGCTCAAGCCCAGAAAGGAGGAATGACATTTTTTTGACAGTGCTGCTTTTTGCACTTTGATCCATAGCTCATATTTCCTTTAGAGGAAGACTACTCTAGATGTTGTTGCTAATATCGTATGGTGTTCATGTTGCCATCTGCATTCCAAGGTGAGGGGAAGGGGTAGGTGTGAGCACATCTGGTAGTGTCTGTCGGCAGGATATGGGACCTACGTTACCGGAGGTTCCTGCCAAATTTAGTCTGCAGCACTGATTGTCTTGAAGTTAATGTTGCAAAGTGTCTCTTGGTTGAGGTCTGTCCTAATAAATATCACTCGTTAGTAAAACCAACTTAAATTTTTCAAGARGCCTAAAAATCACAGCTCATCATGGTGAATGGCTGAGATACTGGGGAGGTTGCTTTCCGAATGGTCACTTTGGATTGTTTGTATAGGATTAGAATATAGGTTGGCTTTTTCGCAAAATACTAAACATAGATGTGAAGACGGAACCGCTACGAAATGCCAAAGGACTTGTGGAGGAAGAGCTGACCTATTTGCAGAAAATCTTGAACAAACTAAAATGTCTCTTGCAAGTGGTGATTTCAGACTCAAATTTCTCTTGGGGAGGTATGCCAAATAATAGACCTTTATACAGGCTCTCTGAATATCTGCACCACCCAGCCCTGCACGCAAACGGACTCTGTGGCTCCTTTGCCTCAGCTGCTGGCTCCAGGAGTTGCAGCACCTTGGCCTTAAGGCCTTCAGCAAAAACCTAAATTGGGTCCTGAATATGGACCTGAAGGAATGCACGGTGTATCAAGCATCATCGGCAGTAAATCACAGTCACGCAAATAACATTTTTTGGGGGGGGGGGGGGGAATCGGCCTGTATTGGTTATCCCATAGGAGGAAGAATTGGATCTCAAGCCCAGCTTATTTTCAGCCAGGGCGACAAACTTCCTGGCAGTCCTTCACATGACAGGTGTAGTCACGCCCTCCCTTTTCCCTGCCTGTCTTAAAAATCTTGTTTCTTCTTTCTTACTCAAAGGGAAATCCTTGTTAATGCCTGCTACACCGCATGCCCATTTTCTATTTATTCTTAGCCAGCTGCGCTGCTCCGTTCAATTCTTGATGGCCTTCAGCCCCAGACTGAGCAAATACATCGCAGATCCGCAGCTGACCGTTACTGGCTTTGGTATTTGTGTGCAGGATCATGCTTTAAAGCAAAGCACTTCAAGACAGCCAGGCTATAGTGTCTGTAGGAGGCACTTCGGTGTAAGCCAGCTGCCGCTTTTGCCTTGATTTCCGTGCCTGGGGAGCCAGGTGGCTTGCTCCAGACCCAAACCAGAGCACTGCCTGCTTGAGTAGTAGGTCAGGGAGCTGGGGCTCAAGTACAAGCTCAAGATCTGAGCCGACAGCACAGTGTCACTGTAACCCTTGTCCTCCAAGAGAAGCGGGAGGGGCGGTGGGGAATTGGAAGGGTACTCGGTGGATGTCGGTGCGTTCTCGGGTTATCCTGGGGAGTGCATGGGTTGAAGGGGTGGCTGGACGCAGCAGAGATGACACCTGGGGCTTTGCCTTCGTCGCCAGAGAATAGTTTCCCTCTTAGAAGAAGTCACCCCTTAAGTTCAGCCTTTTATTAGACTAGTTTGGCTTTAACTTTTTGAAAATAAAATACTGATGCATTGGAAAATGTGCCAGAAGGGGCTGTTATCAGAGGTTCTGTAAATGGACTGAATAAATACGGGGTCCTGGCTGGAATGAGTTCAGCCTCTGATCCAGTGCACCGAGTTAGACACGTTATTTTGCCTCAGAGTTCCCCGTTTCATGGTTGTATAAAGTAGGAGCGGTTGTTCAGTAACTCAGCAAACAGCTGAGTTGCTGAGATAGCGAACAACTGCTTTTGAAGTTCTTATTCTGCACTGAAAGATGGCAACAGCAAAATGTAAATGTGACAGGAACTTTTTCCAACCGTGCTGTGTTATTGGTCAAAAGAAATGTTTATGAAAACAAAACGCACTCTTTCAAATAATGTATAAAAAAAAGGGCTGTGGCTGTGAAAGGAGACCCGTTGTGTGATCGAGCCCTTTACCAAAAAAAGCAGTGCCGTTGCAGGAAACTCGTGTGGGCATTTGAGAAAATGGGTCATTATTTCTGTGATCCAGTTTTTGCCGTCCCGTAGCCTTCCAGAACAGCAGAGGAGCTGTGTCAGTAGCAGAATATACTAATGTGATGGTTCACTTTCGGTTACCTGTTCTTTTGTTTTCTTTTTTTTTTAACTGGCTACAGAGTTTTATGGGATGAAGCATCAGTTTCATTTAAGGAAATTAACTACTTGGAGGGTTCAAACTGTAAGTTAATAAAATAATTTGCTTTGAGCACTCAAAAAAAGGTCAAGCCTAAAACAGATTTTCTTAGGGCAGGTAAAAATACTTGGAGGTGACTGTTTCTTGTCCTTGGTGAACAAAGTAAGTGACTTCAGAGTTTTCACATGCTCTGACCTTTTGTTTTTTGACAGGTGGACAGGCATGTAGATCTCCTAGAAGTTGCTAAAGAGACTGACGGCTTCTCAGGCAGTGATCTGAAAGAAATGTGCCGGGACGCAGCGCTCCTCTGTGTCAGGGAATATGTTAATTCTGCCTGTGAAGAAGAGAAGTATGTGTCTTTATGCTGTCTGTTATGATAGCTGAACAGCAGTTGTGAATGCTTCTGGTGCTACACACTGTCCAATTATTAGTTTGTATTTTCTGATTTGAATTGCAAATTTATAGAGGTTTAAAAAACCTTGCTGTGATTCACAGAAAGCAGGAGGTTCTCTTTTTTCTTGACAAATTGCCGCTATACAACCAAAAAACCCAACAAGTAAGTTACCTTTATTCATTTTGACTATGGAAATAAGACTGTTTGTTCCAAGGTGTCAAGGTTGAGGTGGCACGAACCAACAAGTGATATTACTGCGCTGTATTACCAGGCTTAAATGCTGGTAACACTCTTGCACGCGCGTAACTTCACTTGCTGTGACGTTCCTCTGAGTATCTCCCATGCTTGCAGGTAATACRTGCATGGACAGGGGCGTGTTTCCAGCGCAATGCTGGGTCCGTGTCAGAGCTGCTGCTTTCAGTGATTGCTTCTCGTCGTTTCAATAGCTGTTACACAGCACCTGAATCATTATCTTGCCTTTTTTTTTTTTTTCTTTCTCTCTTTCTTTTAAAGCCACGACGAGGATGAAATTCGGCCCGTGCAGCAGCAGGATCTCCACAGGGCAATTGAGAAGATGAGAAAATCGAAGGATGCCACACTGCAGAATGTTTTGATGCACGTCAGTTTAGATTAAGACAAAGGAGCATGTTCGCAGTTTCTGATGTGATTTAGTTTGACTTCTGTAATCAGTTAGCAAAAACAATGTCGGGGTGGGAGCGGGGATGTTCCTGGAATAAGGGAGTTCTGTTTCTGGAATTGTTTTTATACAACAAATTCTAAGTTATTGAAACTTTGTCATGCACAACTAGAAGCGTAACAATAGATCATGAAGTGGAACAATTATAGCCCAGACCAAGAGCAACTGCCTGTGTCTTGTCCCATAATCGATACACTGTGTAGCCTTAACGGAGGTCCTGATGTGGTGCGTGGGCTCAGCAGGGCACCGCTGGGGAGGGGAGATGATCCGTTACCAGTTTGTGTATATATGTACGAGCGTGTGTGTATGTATTAAATGTATATATCCACACATTTTTTTTATATACAGACATAATCTGTAGATAACTTGAGTATGGAAAATCTTTTCTACTTACTGAATCAAACCAAATCAGAAGATGTATAGATCAAAGATTCGTCGATACTCAATTCACATTTACTTCTTCCTTTTAGCAGCACATACAAAGATAGAAATTCTGCTTCTAGAATAACTTTCAGGCAAAATTTGAAATGTTACTCATTTTTCTTTCACATGACCACTTGAAATCTGGTGCCATTTAGTAAAGATAGTAAACTACTGTAAAAATGTTTGAATACTTTTCATTTTTTATGAATTCTGCTTTTTGAGGCTTTTTAAATGAATGCTGTTTTTATTTTTATTTTTCCCTTGATGTGAGTAATTAGAGTAGAATCTTAACTGGTCTTTCATAAAGCCCCCCCTATTATAAGCTCTCGGAAATTGTGGCTTTCTGATCTATTATGCACTGTAATGAGGGCTCGCTGCTATCTTAATCTCCTCTGGAAGACCCGCTGCTGCACTGTGGTGTTGTACCATGAGGTGTCATTCGCATAGCTCTGAGGGGCGGAGGGATGTTTTGTGATGTTTTGCTCTGTCACGTGCTCTGATCTGCAAAATTGGAGAGAAGAGAATGGGTTTTAGGTTTATAAATGTGATTTAGCGATGTTCTGCTGTACTTGCTGGTAACAGTTTTAATAAATTCATGTAACATTACATAGTGATAAAGGCAAAGGGTTAAACATGTAAGTGTTCTGGTGAAGTTGTCAGTAGGTTTTCAATAACTTGATTTTTTCTTCTTAAAATATTATGAATTGTGCACTAATTCAACACAAATATGTAATGGGAATTGTTCAAACCCCTGGGGTGGTACGCCGTGTCACAGCTCTGCTCGCTCTCGAGGGAGGGTAAGCACTGAAAGCAAGGTAAACGATGTAAAACAAAATGCACTGCAAAGTAAAATAAAGACAGCTGGAGCCAGCCAGCGCACAGTGTCGGGTGCCAATGACAATTTCCGTTAAGCACAGCTTTCTCGCTGGTGTCCTTTTGTCTGGCACACTGGTGGAGTCGTCTTAGTTTAACCCAATTTAATCTCCTTTGGTACCGAACGTGGGGGTTTTCTCTTAATAATTACTTTGCTTTTTGATRTGGGGTAAAAAGTCTATGGTAAATGCATCTTACTCTAATACAAGGATGTAGGAAGTCAGGCACACCAGAAGATACTGGGCTATGGAAATCTAAAAAAGTCTGGGATAGGGCATGCTAATCCCACAAGTCCCATTAGTAGCAATGTAAGTCAATGCCAGCTCTGGGAGAGCCTGAGCTCAAGGACTAGCCTTAAAATTAAACATGCAAATAGTGCTACTTACTGGAAGGTGGTTTCTCAGGAGGTTTAAATTATGTGTGTGCCAGAGGAAGTTCTCCAGCCATTCAGTGTGTTTTCAGTGCCTGCTCTGGCTCTGAACTTCCCCCAGCCCCTGGCTGGAGTTGTTATGCCTGAGAAATGCCAGGCTGGTGCGATAGCGCAGCTCGTCCTGCCTCTCCTTCCTTTTTTCAGGGTGCTTCCGTCTTGGTAAAGATGTAGTGCAGGCAGCTGAAGAAAACCGTCTTAATTGGTTTTAATAGAGTGACAGTAAAGTGTGTCCTCAAGTGAGTTTAAATGTTGAGCTGAGCGCAGGGGAATAGGAAAAAACCCCTGTTTGCAGATGCTGGGGGCATCCTCTAGTCGCCAGCTGAGCTCTAATCATCTCCTTTTTGTGTGTTCCTCCAAAAACCTGGCTGTTTGCATGCTGGCTGGGTCTGGCCTCTACCTTCTGCCTATAATGCATCGCTGCTGGCTTAAGGGCCTGATGTGAAGAGGCGCACGGGGTTGTTTGTAATTGCCCCTGAGGACAGTTCCTGCAGCTGGAGTGTAACTTCCACTTTTCCAGGGACTTTGCCATACTCACCTGCTCCTGCTGCCCCTTTAGGAGTCCTTGTCAGAGCTTGTGATTCCACGTCTCCAGCGGTTTGGTCCTCACCATTTGGTCCTGCCGCAAGCCTAACCCCCCTCCTGCAGCTCCTGGGCCAGCTGCTCAACCCAAGACTAGTTTCACAGGCGTGGGCTGAGGCCGGTCCATCCCCGGGTGCCGAGCTCTGAGCTGTAACGCAACATTTTGTGTGAGAACGGGTCTTTCTTGGAGTTTAAAGGTCGGATCCTCTGGCAGGAAGAGGCACAGACATTCCCAGCAGGCAAATAATGTGTTTAAGACCTGCTCAGCCCCAGCAGTCACTGGTAGACAGGGTGCACAGTACAGA
Organism: Oceanodroma leucorhoa; assembly: GCA_030449065.1. Classification (NCBI taxonomy): domain Eukaryota; kingdom Metazoa; phylum Chordata; class Aves; order Procellariiformes; genus Oceanodroma; species Oceanodroma leucorhoa. The sequence continues at coordinate 11,287,161 of JASVER010000024.1, read as the reverse complement.
CTGTACCCAAATTGTCCCTGGGCTGTACAGGGGTTAATCTTGCCAGGCTGATACTGCAGCGCAAACAGAAACCTTTGGTGTAGTCTTAAGTAACAGGTAAATAAACGCGGTGTTTGTTTGCTCTGTGTTTTTGTTGGTCTGTTTTCTGTAACCTTCACCAGCGTGCACGTGTTTGAATTCTGTAAATGGAGGTTTTTTTGGGTTGTGTGGGTTTTTTTGGTGATTTTTTTTTTTTTTTTTTTTGAGACTGGCCTGGGCATCTTCTCCCTGCCTGGAAGCCCCGGGATGCGGCAGCCGAGGGTGCAGGCCGGGGTGCTGCGAGGGCCGGCTCTGGGTGAGTGGGGCGCTGGGAGCCCCGGCAGGGCCAGCCGCGGGCACAGCCCTGCGCTAGGGCCGGCAGCGAAGGGCCTCCGTCCCCATCGCGCAGCAGCTGGCAGGGCGCGCGAGCTCTCCCTTTGTCTCGCGGCCCATTTACAGCAGGTCCATTGGGAAGAGACCAAGTGCTGCAGCAGCATCCCCCGTTTCTGCAGGGTCTCAGCAGCCAGAAGGTGCATAAGTGCTGGTTAAACAGCACAGACACGCAGAAGACTGCCGTTACTGCGCTTGTTAAACATGACTTGTCCAACGCTACACAGCCCGGACAGAAAAAAGGTAAATTAGTTGAGGTCTCCAAAAGGAATCGGGCTGCGTGGTCAGCCTCGCCGCTGGCTGCTCCAGCCGTCGCCCCACCCGCGGCACTGAGCACGCGAGGCTGGAGCGGGAGGGGTCCTACCGCTACAGACCTGTCACAGCCCCAGAGGAACCACACGCTTGTAGTTTTCCCCCCAAAAAATCACAAAGTGAGAGTCAGTTAGACATATAAATATTTATTTGTACTGAAACTGAGTGTTTTGTAGCAGAGTATCAAGTTCAGAATATATTAAATCATGAGATGCAGCAGTTGAGGTACAAATTCCAGTCTCATGTCTTTAATAAATACACTATAAAAAAACTAGTCCGCATACTCTATTTTAATCAGAGGTAATCAGTACACTACGCTATTTGAAAAGGATAATACAACATTTGTGTTTTGCTGTAACCATTTGGATTTGCTGTGGGTTTTTTTTTTTAAACTGTTTGATTATTTTATGATGAGCAGCAACAGCACTACTTCACTACTTAAGAATGACAAATATCGCAATCATAAATGGGAGTATTGCTCTTGTCTTCCAGGTCCCTGCCAGAGGGCCCGAGTGTAAAAGGACTAGTGCTAGTGTGCTTTCAGCTGCTAACACGGGCGTTGCAGCATTTTTCTTGAGGTATAATACAGCTTTGGGCTCTTTGCTCAGAATACTTAAAAAAAAAAAAAACAAAACAAACAACAAAAAAAACCCAAAACCAGTTGACAAATGAAAAAAAAAACTTCTTGCAAAAATATTCCCAATCACATACGTAGTCTCGGACCCTGTACCATGGCCACAGCAAAACAGCTTTTAGCTTGCGGTGTAGCTCACTATCCTAAGTTACAAGCGGAAGCGTGATTGTTTTTACTGAGCGTAGATCCATCTGTAATTAAAACTGAAGTACAAGAAGAGGAGAATGCTATTTCCATTTAATTTGAAACACAAAAAAAGGATGAGTTCAAAAATGATCAATTCGGGTTGTTGCAATCACTAACAAGTGCACAGCTGTCTTCCCCCCGCAAAAGCCTCACCCCTGAGCAGGGTGGCCAGGGAGGCGGCACGCTCCTCGCCGCGGCACAGCGGGGCCGCAGGGTCGGCCCTTTCCCGGGGAAAGCCCGGGCGGACAGCAGGCGGGACGGCGAGGCGCGAGCAGGCGGCTGCGGGGCTCCCAGCCGTGCGGGGCGTCGCGCCCAAAGCTCAGCCACCACCGCGACACGCGCCGGTCCCAGCAGGACGTGCTCGGGGCAAGATGGGGACGGGGCCAGGTGAAGCTTCGGTGTTGAGTCACGCTGCTCAGCCCCCTCGGAGGTCACCGCAAGAGCTGCGAGTCAGCGGAAAAGCCTCRGGCACAACGGCAAAGTCCACGCCGGAGGGCGGCGGGAGGGGGAAGAAAATAAGGTCTGCAGTAACTTTCCACCAGCCAGAGCTGGGAGCGGCACCAGCCACTGGCTCTCGGCTCGGCACCGTCACCCCCGGCACAGCGGCACCCCCGCGGCTGGAGGGGACCCAGGGGCTCGTCTGCCATCCTCTGGCTGTCCCCCAGCGTCACCATCCCGCTGGTACAAAGTAAAATCAGGTCACCTGCACCCACGCGGGGTACAGGTTGAGGGCAAGCGCTTGAGCCACCTCTCGCCTGGTTTGCCGGGTACAGCCGCTCAGACCCACCTCACACTGATTTTGCTGTTTTGCCTTTAATTTGCCTTCCGGATGGGAGGAGCACGGGCAGATGAAAGGGGGATCTGATCCTGCCAGCTTGGAGGATACCCACGAAAGCACGTAAACAGCATCCCCAGTTTTTCCTTGCTGCCCTGAGCTTTCTCGAAGATCTCCCGGGCTTTACGGTGCCTCCCAGGACAGCTTCCCCTGCCCGCGGGCCCACCAGGCTGTGAGCACAGGGATCGCCACGGCAGAGTCCCCACGGAAAGCTGACCTCGGAGCACCAGTAACGCTCAGCCAGGTTTTGTTTCGACTGGGGAGGTCAAGCAGGAGGAAGGAAGGAAGAACAGTGAGCAATCGACTCGGCCACAAGGAACTGGTGATGGTCAAGGCTGATTAAAAAAAGTCCTTTTAAAAAAACGGGCATTAAAAAAATCCCGCTCTTTGTTAGCAAAAATTGTCTAAGGCACAACCTGGAGGGCAGCGACTGGATCCAAGCATCGCGTGCCCATTTCCCTCTCCCACCTTGGCAGCAGCAACCGCCCCTCGCTTCAGCGGCTGCTCCTGCCTCTTCGGGCAGCGCTGGGCAAGGGGTATCGGAAAGGTATTTCTTCATTTCTGCTCCACGCAGGGGACAGACACATTTTTATCCCGGTGCCGAGGTCCCAGCTCTGCACCGGGGGCCAGTGCGCAGCTCTGGAGGCACCAAAATGATCAGGATGGCCTGTCCAGAGGCTGTGCTGGGCTTCCTGCAGCCGCGCTCAGCTGGGAACAAAGGGCCTGCTTGCCCTCCCCTTCCAGCTCCATGGGGACACTCCCGGCAGCTTCAAGAGGAGAACGACCAGGCTCAAAGTATTTCTCATTAGTAAAAAACACTCTGACCCAGGTAGGAAAATCCTACAGTCAGAGCATTGGAAATGCCAAGTAACTGATCTGTGTCATAGGGAATCAATCAATCATTGCTCACACTTAATACAAGTATTTCTAGGGAGGAGGAGTAGTGTTAATTCTTCTTTTCCAGCGACTGGTAGTACTCGGTTAGGACTTTCCAAGCTTTGGGGGCCATGAAGCCGTCTGGTGGGTTTTCACCTTCGCGAGCAAGCTTCCTCATGCGTGTTCCCGAGATGAAGTCAAAATTGTCGTGCCTGCGGCAAAACAGAGACAGGGATGAAATCAGCACAACTGGTCTGAGTCGTCCCCAGCACAGCTCTTCCGCTGTGCCAAGCCCGCGTCGGAAACCTCCCGACAGCGGCAGCACCCCTCTGCGGCTTCACACCCGGGTTTACGATTGGGAGCAATGGGGTTGCTCTTTTGAGAGGAGCTGGACTTGTACATAACACACTCCTCAAGCTGCGAGAGGCTGTATTTCTACTGCCACTTAGTCCCCAAACTGTGTTTCTCATCCTCCCTGCTGGCTACAAAGGCGCATCTTTAGTTTCATGCGACCCATCCTTGACCTGGTGTCAGCTCTCGGAGGGGAAAGCAGGTGGCTTTCACAGGTTCTTCCCCCATTCCTCTTCGTAAGAGGAACGATGACTGCTTTTCCCTCTCCCCTGGCAAGCTGCAAGCCAGACATGATCACAAACCGCACATGCTGTGTAGAAACAGCGATGCTGCTGCCTGCGTTACCTTTTCGGGTCATAAAAATCCATGGCCCTTTTCAGTTTATTGTAAGCAGCCACTCGGAAGGGGATGATTTCCACCGAGGTCAGGCCTGGTGCCATGCTGAGGACCTTCCCTCCCTGCGTGGGCTCGTATAGGTCCTTCTTGGTCTCGGGGTGAGGCATGCCTGCAGGGTCGCGCCCCACGATGTAGAAATTGGCCCCGGCAATCATGCGAGCTCGGCAGTGCCATTGCACCTGCAAAGGAGAGACACAAGAGGCACTAGCTGAGGGCTGAGCAGCAACTGAGCAGCCCGCCCTGGGCTGCAAAAGGGATCCTGGGGATCCACAGGCAGGCAGGCAGGAAGGAAGGAGACACATCAGCAGCCTTGCTGCAGTTTCTCATAGCGATCAGGCCGCCCAGACTCGTCTTCCACTGCTTGGACCTGATGCAACATCACAGTTCTCCTAAGGACACGTATTTCAAGGGAAACACGGGGGCCAGGAACTGGTCTTGTTCCAGTTTGGCAGAAAATGGAGGTAGCGGTTTGTTTTTTGAATATGCAAAGACAGTGCCCACCAGCCCTCGAGCCCCGCACAGGCAAAGGCTGCCCAAGCATCCCTCTCCTTCCTCCTTCAGGGGAGGTTCAGTGTCTACTGCTTTCATCCCACCGATTTAGGGACAGAAGGAAAACCACTGGGAGAAAACAAATTAGCATCCCTGCCCCACAGAGAAAAAGGTCACAGCGGTAAAGTCTGTTTGTAGCCCCCTTCTTCTCAGCTCTCCACACAGCTTGTGAAAGTGCAGGAGCCCACAGAGCCGAGCTCTGCTGGGAGACGGCAGCTGCAGCAAGCTGCAGGCGAACCATCAAGGGAGGTAATAGCAAGGCAATGGCTACCAACTCCCTGCCCTGCAGCTTTCTGGAGCTGTGCGGGCAGCCCGGCAGCCAGCACCCCCACGGACGGGCTTCACGCGCTGTTGCAGCGAGCAGCCGTTACCTCTGTGGGGCCGGCGTAAAGCATGGGAGAGGGGAAGATGGCAACGATGGTCGACTTGGGGTCCAGGACTTGCTCCTCCAGCACCGCTGCGTGCTGCTTCATCCGCCACTCCAGTGGGACATCGTCATCTTTGGTCCATCCTCCCAAGGGGTGCAGGAGAAGCACGGGGTTTTTGTAACCCCTCTCCAAAAGCTGGCGCCGCGTGTCCTGCATGAGCAGGGCGTGCCCGTTGTGGACGGGGTTGCGCAGCTGAAATGCAAAGACAGCATCTAAAAGGGAAAGATTCAGAGGATCACAGGCTTGTGCTGGCCATCAGACCCTGCAGCTTCATTTACACTCTATACATTTCGACACAGTCATAAGATATGTGCGTAGCAAGATGTGTGTCCTCTCTTCACATGAGCGAGACCTTCAATACTTTAGATGAGTGTTTCATACACAAACAGTGCCTCTTCATCGCTCCGCCAAGTTTATTTTCATTGCACATCCTTCCTTTGGGGCCGATTTCAGACCTATCAGCTCTCCTACAATGTTTTTAGACACCACCACCGAGTTCCCTGAACTTCTTAAGTGACCTGCCACGTCTCCAAGCTCAATGGCACCTCCAGCAAGGCCAACGCTCTCCCCCCAAAGTGACGGTAGGTGTCCGATGCCTGCCAGCCTGCTGGGACAGGCACCTGGGAGAAGACTCCTGAAGTCCCCCATGCATGAAGGCCAAGCACACCAGCACAGGGCTTTAAATGCCCGGGGTGAGGAACGAGAGGCTCTGACCTGCCAGGGAGGACACAAGCAGGATGCTTGACGCTTTCCAGTCTCTCGGAGAGGCCCCTTGAGGACGCAGCCCATCCCAAGCACTGTCCTTAACCAAGGAGACCCCCGTGCCACTTTTTGTGCCATGCCCTGCATCCCTCTTATTGCTCGCCCCACCCAAATAGTCCCATTTTGGGAGCATACAGAAGCAATTTGGCAAGTGCTGTAAGCTTGAGAGATCACACAACTCTCCTGGTGTCAGGTAGGGCAAGAAGAGCCGTGTCACCGGTGCCTACCCAGGGCACTCACCAGCGTTCATTTCTCTGAACTTCTGCTTGAGAGCGAGCGGCGTCAGGCGGTACTGGTCCAGCCCGTCGTTCCATTTGATCCTCTCCAGCACGAGGAGGTCTCCACCAACCAGCCAGTCTCCACTCTCCATCACCATCTGTAAATTACGCACACACGCATTATATGGAGGGAACAGCAAAATATCTTCTTTTCCTTTTCCCAGTCTCCTTTGAAAAGTGTTAGGGTTGACTCCGCTTGTAGGGTGATCTCCCCTTCTCCTTCAGCACACTGTAGGCGGAAAACATTCTTACAATGACCATGTGAATGGAACGTCATGAGCAGCACAACCCCGTAAAGCAAGGCATCAGCCACTGGGACCCTACCAGCTGGGTGCTGGACTCCTCTCTGGCAGCCGGGGGCCTACAAGTTATGGCACAATACCTATTCCCATATTCCTGGGAATATGCAGGAGGAATAAGCTTGTTGCAAGGTGAGCAACTGCTGCTGAATAATTAAAAGATTTATTTTAAGGTAGGGGAAAAGAATTAACATGGCCTTATCCTTTTTAAACAGGCAGCTCAAGTCACTCGGTGTAACCTGGAGCTCTCCCTTTCTAAGGGATGATGTTCTTTGTACTTCTTTGCCTGAGAGTAAGTGGGAAGAGATAAGCTGTAAAAATATAACACCCTTGTTGGCTGCCTGTATGAAACAGTCAAATTGAGGAGTAAAACGTAGCTAAAAGGAGCACAAGTCTGCAATCTGCAGTATTAGCATTTGGTGGCATCACTGAGATCATCACACCCCAAGCGCAGGAAAACTTTGGGGGCTAAGTTGGTGGTCATGCTAAAAACGTTTGGATGTAGGCACACCGGTGAAGATGAGTGAATGAAAGGAGCAGCTCCTCAGCAGCATGCTCATTTTCCCTTTCACCTTGCACTTGTTATCTGGTGCTCTTGCTAAGTGGCAAGAGCAGCATTAACTCATGAGCCTAAAAATTCAGAACTGCCTGCTTGGGACGCGATGGTTCCCAGCGAGGAGTCGGGCTTGGAGAGCAGACAGGACACCCATGGCCCTCGAAACCTTGAAAAGGTTCGGTTCTCCAGCCCCTGCCCACACTCCCCATCCTGGCCAGGTTTTCCCGAGCAGCAAGGGGACAAACCTACTTTGACGTGCGGGTGCTTCGCGCAGGTGGTGCCCCAGACGCGGGCGCAGCGCTCCTCCTTCCTGTGCTCRAAGTACTCGGGGCTCTTCAGGACGGCCACCCTCCGCCCTGCGTAGCTGAGCGCCAGCGCCTCGTAGCCCTCCAGCCGCTGCTTGTCCTCCGTGGAGATCGGCAGCACGATGGGGATGCTCAGGTTGACAACACCATCTGGCAAGAGAGGGGGAGGATTTTAACGTCCTCCAGCCTTGGGCACTGGTCTTGGGCACCAAGTAAACAGAGGTTTTCAGAGGCACATGTTCTCCCTTTGGAGAGCCAAATTTTCCAGGACTAGCTCGGGGATTCACCATCAGTCATGTAAATTTATTCACTGCCCCATTTTTTTCTGCACCGCTAATAAATAGCGATGTTAGTGGAATACGAAAGCTCCTTATCTTTGGGCCAGAGAAGTCTCAAAGGCACCTGGAGCATTTCATTACTTTCTGCACACTCTATCTCCCTGGAAAGATTGGTTATTCTTCAGTTAGCTTGTTGTCTCTGAAAAATTTAAACGTACTTGGAAAATGCAACCCTGGATATAACCCCTAACTCCTCTGCCAGGATAACAACCTCTATTAAGACGGCTCTGGCTTGGTGTTCCCCGGGGCATCTCATTCCCTGCACACCTCCTGAACTGCCTCTTCCAACAGGGAAAGCACCATCACGCTTTGCTTTGTTTCTTTGTTTTTTTTCTGGATATCTCTACACTGTTACGCATCCTCCTTTGTATCTCTGCAGAGTCCATTTTTAATCTATTTTCTGTGTGTGTACAGCGAGTCTATATCTGCATGTGTGGTTTCTAATTTCAGTGTTGTCCCTAAATACCTCGGAGTCATGTTGGTTTTATCCCCACTCCCCCAATTTCCCAGTCCTCCACTAAGGTCCTCCCATTTATCTTTAGATATCCTGGTATTAATATAGAAGAATCAGTCTCTCCCGTGGGTTTCCATTCACAAACAAGAACAAACAAATCACTGATTCAATTTGTTCTGATCTGACTGAAATGATTTTGGACCCTTGAGAGTCTTAATTTGAGGATTTTGACTATGATGTAGATTTTTTTCAAATCTTTGTTAAAATGTTTGCATTTAATTCATGACTAGGTATCATTCGTCTGCCAGACAGCAATTTTCAAGCACCTTCATGAATAATCATAACTATAGTCACATGGGAGCCAATCAATATCAACTTCATACATTTAAATTATATTAACCAGCGATCAGTCAATAAAGATAGCATGGAAAAAGCTGAATTATGAAACCAACAAATGATGCTGAAGCTGAGGATCTTCATGCTCCATTTCCAAACGTGAGATGCAGAGTTTAAAAAAAATAATCATTCCAGCAAAGGTGATTACAAAATTACTCAGCTGGGATTTTTGTGAAGACCAGTCGGTAGGACACGGGGTGTGTCACGCCACTTCGTAACCGGCTGAATCATAAACAGGCCGGTTGTGTCTAGTCTTAATCACTTTCCTTTTTTTTTTTTTTTGTAAATCTCAAAAAATTACTTTATAACAAAAAAAAAAAATCTAAATTGAAGAAATTTCTGTACAACCTAAGAACAGTTATATACATACCAGCTACAGAGTGATTCCTTCCTGGGAGAATACAAACACAATTAAGATAATTAACACTCACGGGCACCAGTTACAGTAGCCGTTTCAAGAACCAAAGCCGCTCATTTAAAACCTCTGGCAAGCACCACCCAACCGCAGGCAGGGTGTCTGCTGGCGCGGCCGTGCTCCTCCATGGCGCTGCCCCAGCCTCTCCGGCGCTCACCCGTCCAAGACGGGTCACGCCGGCCGGGAGCGATGTACAACACCTACGCTTTCGCTGTCACCCAGTCCCGACAGAGGCACGCGTCGCTGGTGCGGAGGGCAGAGCACTGGAGACTCTGCGGTGCTCCTGCTGCGCAGATCCACCTTTCTTCCTGGTGGCCATCGTGGCCCTCATCCACCCAACTATTGGTAGTATCAAGGTGGGATTTACGGCTCAAAGTCTGAGTGAGAGGAGCACTAATTGGCACAAGTCCACCAAAATGGATCGCAGCTCTTCCAGGCACAGCTGGAGCTGCCAAAAACATCCCCTGCACCCCAGGGCAAAAGGGCTGGACCAATGACTCTGGAAAGACCAACCTCAAACCTCTCTTTGGCAACACGCACTCCAGTCTTGGCACCATGAGATGGAAACCCTCCACCATTTCCTAAAGTTCATCCAAGCAAACCAGGGATGTTCTCCTTCCCGCCCAGATGTCATCCTGCGGGCCTGACCATGCAGATGTTGAGTTTGGAGACCTCCGGGGACTGATGTTGATGCCCTCTACTACAAAGACCTTGCTCTGGAGAGTTCATGCCCCGCTAAAAGCAGGTGTCCTGGGCTTTGTCACTGACCCCGTGGAGCTCTACAAATCCTGACGGCTCTACAAAGCCTGCGGACCCTGGAGGACCTGTGCTTAGTGATGCCAACAGGTTTAGGGGAGTGCCCCAAAAACAGATGCTCCCTGAGATGAGCCTCTGGCGCAAAGTACAGAGCACCGGAGCAACGTGGTCATTACGGGGCAMCTCTGCGACCTCGTCAGGCACAACAGGCAGCTCAAAGACCACAGATCGGGGTCTGATAACAGGGACATGTGCTTTTGAACACTGTTTGCGCACTAGACGGGAGGTAAACGGCTGCAACGTGTCTGAAAGCAGAAGCCCCCACACAGACACTCCTCCAGTCCAAGGAGAGCAGTCCTGAGCTTTGCATCTGCTGCATGGTGCCCAAATCCTAATAACAGCAGCAAGTCCCTGCCCCACGCGACCATGAGATCTTCTAGAAGGACGGCAAGACTCAAAGGGACTCGCCTGCCAAGATCCCAAATCCCCGAGGCCAGAGATCGCTGTCAGGTCTACAACACCCAAAGTGAGCACCCTGCGTGCATGTGAAGTCACAGCAACGGCATCTACAGCTGAGAAACAGAAATATCTACCGCCCTGGTCTCAGCTATAGACGACCACTGCCTGAATACCCTTTGCCTTTTCCAGGGATGAAGCACCTCTAATATGTTGCTAATGAATAGGTAAACCTGATTTATTTCAAGTTATGGTAATGGATAAGAAGGAAAACAGGGAGAAAAGTGAAATCAAGGCTCTGATCCTGTTTCCAAGGAACAGCTGCCTTCTCCTCCCACCTCAAATTCAGCCTGGCAGCCTCCCTGCTTACTTGGCTTTGGGTTTGAATCTTTATTTACCCTAGTATAACCGAGCATGAAAAGAGCTACACAATGGTTGCTGAAATGTTTGACTGGCACCGTGCGAGATGTCAAAGCCGTGAGCCAGGGCCCCGCCACAGCAGGGTGAACTTTGTCACCTTTTGTACCCTTTGGTGCGTTTTGGAGACGGCTTCCTGGCCCCCGCGGTCCTTTACGAGCCCTCGCATTTAACAGGCGAGAGGAAAGGAGGAGGACAACACGGCCGAGCATTAAGCTTTTCCGTACGGCTGCCTGCCGAGACACCGTGGGGTAAGCATCACGTCCCGCAGCGGCTTGCTGGCCAGCGTTAACGCAAAGCGTGGGGATTCGTACCATTCAGCAGGGTGCCAAAATGGATCACTTGCAAGTACTCCGCCTCGCGCATGAAGCCGGTCAGCGGAGTGGCCCAGCCTTCGCTCAGCACCTGCACCCACTGCAGATCCAGCTGCAAAACAAACCCAAATGGCACTCCTGTCACCAGGTCACGCTCAGAGCTTGCTTTTCCTTCCCTTCTGCTGCAACAGCGCTCTCATTGGTTTTGCTTCAAATATAGGACGTTCATAAAGGGGGAGAAGGCCATGAGGGGGTTGGTTTGGGGTTTTTTTTAAGCCGGACTCACATACTTTCATAGCACAACTGCTTGAGGGGCTCTACTACCACAATGGAGACTGTCGGCCCTGGCTTGCTACAGCACAGGGTGGAGACACGGCAGAAAATGGCTGAGGATCAGGACCACACTTCAGCTCGCCATAAACCACAGCCACAAAAGGACACAGCCGTCAGAGGAACAGAGCCCCCTCTAGCATCATCCCCATCGAAGCTTCTCCCCTTTGAACAGCTAAATAATGAGTGAATCACAGCACAGCATCCACGCATGACGATACCTTAGTGATCTCTACAGATGGAAGCATCTCTGCTTCAGCTCGGACACTGTTGACTTTATTTTCAGGTACAAACAGCTCAAGAACATCCTTAATTGAGCCACGGGGCACAATGTTCTGAAAGAGAGACAGACAGCAATTGTAAGTAACATGCTGGTTTTTAAAGGCACAGCAAAAACTCAGTATCCGAAAGCAGGTTTACAAGCTGCTGGCAGCGGTGGCATAAAAATGACCTACTTGTGTTTGGAGGAGCTCCACAACCTGCTGAATACATTCAGACACCGACGCAACATTCGTTTTCAACACTAGTTCAGGAGATTCAGGCTTCTCATAGTCTGAGTCAATCCCCGTGAATCCTATGGACAATTAAACCCAAACTAAATTTATTTAATGTAATACTTGGTGCCCTAAAGCCAACAAAGCCGTACGACCAACCAGTGAGCATTCAAGCGTACTGGGTACTACAAGTGACGCTTGTGACAGCAAAATTAGGGAAACAGGATACTCTTGTGCGCTACAAAGAGCCTTTAGTAACCCACCTCTACGTGCAGAGCTGCAACGACAAGCTATACAATGCTTTGGAAAGCAAAAGGCAAAATAAGAGCTTGCTCTTCCATACCTTTGATCTCTCCAGCTCTTGCCTTTTTGTACAGGCCCTTCACATCTCTGCTTTCACAAATATTTAGAGGAGCATCTACAAAGATTTCAAAGAAAGGAAGTCCAGCTCTCTCATGAATTTTCCGTGCATTTTGACGATCCTGTTAGAAGACAGACAGGAAAATCATATATGTCCGAATTGCAGCAAGCGCCTTCCTACTACATGACATGCCCTGGAATTCAACACAGGTAAATTCGTCTCCAGTATAGATTTATTAATTTTACACTAATTCTAATATGAGTTTTTCAGCTCCCTTGCCCCCTTTTTTTTGAAGATACTTCAAAAAAAAATTAAAAAAATATACAACTTTGATCTGTTTTCAGCTTTTTCCATCCGAAACATCAAGAAGATCTCTTTGTTGAGCAGGATAGCAGAACTTTACTATGTGAATAATTATCTGCCGTGTGGTGAAAAAAGGAACTGCTTGCATCAGCTTGATAACGGCAGCTACTTGATATTCTCAGGAAGCATAAAACCACAATCAATACTTCTTCAAATAGAATAGTGATAGCACTATGACAAGCTATTGTTTCTGTGCCTCTTTTCTGCCTCCTAACGAGTTAATAGTAGGAGTCTCTGTAAGGAGATTTTAAACTTCTCTTAGCTTTTAATCAATTTGTAATACTAAATATATTCAAAGAGGTCACGTCAAACTGCTCTCCAGAAATTTGTACTGATTGCGAGTAGTTCTGCTACTATCGGTGGTGTTTTATGAAAGAATAGAGAAGAAGTTAAAAGGAGCATCTGACGGCATATATAGGAAGTCCTCTACATAAATCTCTCTTCTCTAAGAACAATCATGAGATCAAGGCTGCCCAGGGAAGAGCAGAATATGATGCACCGAGTTTACCTTTGTGAAAGGAGAAATGAAACTAGTTATGCAGACGAGCCCAGCGTCAGCAAACAGCCTGGCCACCTCTGCAATGCGGCGGATGTTCTCCTCGCGGTCCCCAGCCGAGAAACCCAGGTTTTTATTCAAGCCATGCCGAACATTATCACCATCCAGGGAATAGCAAGGGATGCCATGAGAGACCAAGTACTCTTCCAGAGCAAAGCCAATGGTTGTCTTGCCAGCTCCAGAAAGGCCTGTTGGAGACAGAAAAGTGAGGTTCAGGTTTGAGGTCAAAAGAGTGAAAATGACAGAGTAATGCAACACCTCCTGGGACACTGGCAAAGAAACGCCTTCTGTCTGAAGTTGCTTTAAGGAAGGAATGAGGTAGGGAAGTTGGATTCATCTTTTAAGCACACAGTTACCACCACAGAGCCCTGGCCAACCCTTCTCTTATTGAAGGGGTGGCATTAACGCCATGAGAAAAGCTGCTATATCCCAACATCTGGAGGAGACCCAGATGTGTTGCAAAAGTAGCTCTTGCTGGACCATGGTGGGACAAACAGGTACCAGTAAGTAGGGGAAGCTTGAAAGGATGCTGTTGCCTGTAAGTCTCTCAGCATATTCCTCTTCCTCCTCCTGTTCCCCCTGTGAACAGCCAACTGCTCTCCCAGACTGAACCCAAGGGGAGGTTCTGGCCGCAACTGTGTGAGGTGGGACAGGCTCCAGCAGCAGAATTTGCCCCTCGGCGCCCACGGACACTTCCTTCTGCAGGAGCAGCACCCACAGGTCCACACGAGCAGGAGCAGGGTTGGTTGTGTAGACAAGCAGCCCATCTCCAGCTGCCCACGTCTCCTGGAGTCATCAGCCAGAAAGACAACAATCCAAAATGAGGTGGCTGCTTCCCATTCCAGCTCCATCCACTCGCACAAAAAGCACTTGCTACTGGCTGTGTCAGAAAACGGCAAGTGCACCTGGAGCACCAAACTCCTCCTTTCCCTTGGGCAAGGATCCACGTGTTGAAAACTCCTTGAGATGGAAGAGGACCTTGACTTAGGAGAGAGAACACCTCCAAACACCATACCTGTCTCAGGAAACACTTAGCCTTGGAGAATCTCCTACGGAGGAGATTCTGCTCACCTGTTTGCATTACCTACTATTGACCACTCGTGGAGACAAGACCCTGGGCGAGGTGGACTTTTGGTCTGATGCAGAACAGCCATGTTTGTGCTGGAGAGGAAACCTGGCTGGGCAGAGATGAATCCTGCTGGCTGTGCCTTTGGTTTCTGTAGTACAACAGACTAACTGATAACTCTCCTGAGCTGGCAATATAGGCCATTCAAATGCCCTTCCATTTAATCCATACAGTCCAGGCAATGAAATGTCCTTCCATACAGTCTATTAAAATTAAATTGATAGAAAGTTAGGAGACCATTGTCTATTTCAAAGAATAATCATCAGCCAGAGAAGCTCAAACCTTTCAGACACAAGATTTTTGAGTGATATTTGAAAAAGAAGGAAATTGCCTTGGATAGGTTTTTTGGCTTCAGAAATGATATTAAAGCAGATTAGGCATTGGCCTTCTTTTTTAAATTAAAGAGAACAAACCAGAAATGTGTTTTAATCCCACATCTAGCACATAAGCGGATATGAAGGCAAATCAGAATGGCTTTACAAACCCTTCCAAGTACGTCTTTCAACATCTTCCAGCAGTCAAATAAAATACCAATATTTAACAAGCAAAGAAACAACTGGACAAGCGACAGAAGAGAGTTGTGTAAATATCAGTGGAGCAAAATAAATGCAACTGTCATTTCTAGCAGCCTCTAATCCCCAAACAATGAGTTTATCTTTCAAAGCAGAATAAAAGGGCAACACGTCTGAAGGCATACAAAATGAGAAATGACGTAGAGAAACCCGCAACGACTCTGCAAGGAATCGCTTCCAGTGCGACTCGCTGTATGGGAGTAATTATTCTTCAGACAAAACGACTGCCTTGTTGTGCTGCTCACAAGGTCACTTTAAACACAGTACACCTAGGTGTCCCAATAAACTTCCCACCGACCCAGAATGAAAACATCCGCCTGCTGTTTTGAACAACCTTGGGCACGTGTCACTGCCAAGGACTGGCTGGATTTCAGCCAAGGCTTCCTCAGCCACACACTTGGGAACAACAAGTGCGACCCTTAGGGCTTCTGACGTGTTCAAAGGAACCTGATAACAGCTATGAAATTCATAAAAACATTAGTTATGGGCAACAGCTGCCAGGGAGAATATCTTGCTGTGCCAGCACCACGTGTCGGTGTTTCCCACGCGTAAATGTTTTGCAATTCCCAGTTCACAAGGAATGCTGATGTTTCCTGCGGATCCCAAATCCCCACCTCCGAGCCATACTCATGTACGCAAGTGGGTTTCACACGTGAAGCCGTGCTTTCACGCTAAGATGAAAATACCTGTTAGCCAAACCGTGCAGCCTCGAAATCCACCCCTGGTACCGACGACTTGTCCTCTCTTACTCCTGCTGACGTGATGGGCTTGGTAAACCACATTGGTTGATCCCTGATGAAAACAAAGCAAAACAAAACACTTTTGTTACCTCGTTGCTCTCCGTACAAAAGAAAATCTCAGCTGGGACTAATGTAAGGGAGAGAAATGCAAATTCATTAAAAATCTGCATGAGCCATTGCAGTGAACTCCGGCAATTTGGTACAAAAGGGAAAATGGCGAGGAAACTAGTTGCCTTTGGCGTAAGTTGGATTTCTGTCTGAAGAGCACAGACTCATTTTTTGAAGACAGTATTTGCCTCTGCTCAGAGCACTTCTGGTAGCAACGCCTTCGCATCCGTCGCTGCCGGCAGCGGCAGAAGACGACCTGCTTTGCCACAGGAGTGCTGCCAGGTGACTGATACACCCGCAGGCAGGCAGGGGAGGACACGGAGTCCGCACAGAGATACAGGCAGCACACTCCCTGCCTCTTCAGCATTTTAAAATACAAGCAGGCTCACCTATTATTTTAATTGTGCTTGCAAAACAAAAGCAACTTAAGGTGCTAATTTACTTGCCGTGTTTAACATAACACGTCTGCTAATAATTGCAGCTGGGGCAAGAAACGGCGACATAGCAGGGCTGAGCTGAGTGAGTCTGGGACCCATCCAGGGAAGACAGTGGGATGAGAGGCAGAGCAAACAACACCTAACATGTATGCGTGCAATTCCCAGTGCAAACAAGGGTCCGGCACGATGCTGAGCTGGAGGCCGGAATTTTGCTGCTTCCTAACATCGACCTGCTGCGGGCAGAGCAGCCCCAGCCTCTCCGCTGGGATGCAGACTAAACAGCCTGTCTGTGCCCTGCAACTCCGGCAACAGTACTTCGACAAAGACTTTCTGCACATAAAATATCTACAAGACCTTATTAATTGTGAGGATTACGTTTCCAACCGAGGCAGCCAAATGAAAAGTCTCAAGAGGGAGAGAAGATATAAATATTTTCTCCCCAGCCGGATTCTCCACGAACATAGGTTTATCCGTTTCGTATCAAAGAGCAGGTCTGGGCTTTCCCATGATTTACATCTCGCTATATAAATATTTCTGTATCTGAAGGCACAGCAGGGAAGTGATCATCTTTCATTTGTCCAAGAAAAAAATTTTGGCAAGAAAAGAAAAAAAAAAGAGGAATGGGAGAGACAATAAAGTAAAAGGTCACTTTTAAACGTGTTAGCAAAATAGCCTGATTTTTTTTTCCTCTGCTTGCTGGGCCATTAACACTTTAACATGGTTCAGCAAAGGCATAAGCATTCATTAGAGACTTGGTATTTTGTATGCAACAGAGGGATCTGCCTGCACAGAAATCTGGGTGAAAATTATTCCGTAACAGAAGAGAATAATAAAAACAGGTGAGGAGAGGAGGGTATTTTTTCTCTTTCAGAGAGGCCAGCATTGCAGCAGAGACCAATCTCCCACCACAGCAATTTATAACTATACTCAGAATTTCACGCCCATTTTCAATTCAATTTTAGTGAAAGGCTCCAAAATTAGCCTCTTTACGCCTGCGAATTTGCCATCTGCAATTGCTTGCGGGCACACTGAACAGCACACTCCAAAACATATTAACATACTGGTAAGAATAGCTGTGTCCAAAATAATCATAATAATGGTCATAAATCTTGCCTCCAAGGTTAACTCTCAGCAAGCCTCAATGTCGGCGCCACAATTGTGAGATTGCACGGGAAGAAGCTCGGGGAGGGAGAAGCAATTCCTCCAGAGCTGGCCCAAGGTGACCGATTCCCACCTTGTGCCACCACCGTACAACTTGATGGGAAGTCCCGGGCTGAAAAGGTTTTCAGGACTGTCGTCTCAACCACCTCCAGCAATGCATCTTCTCGCTCCAGGACTGCCGTTGCCACAGCCACCAGAGTGGGTCCCTGACATCGCTTCCCTCTTCTGCAGTTGTTTCAAAGGATAAAA
Organism: Oceanodroma leucorhoa; assembly: GCA_030449065.1. NCBI lineage: Eukaryota > Metazoa > Chordata > Aves > Procellariiformes > Oceanodroma > Oceanodroma leucorhoa. The sequence continues at coordinate 11,269,943 of JASVER010000024.1, read as the reverse complement.
TCAATTATTTGCGGGTTGGAGTATAGGGGACGGACGAGATGCTATCTGAAACGCAGAGTCTGGGTACCACAGCAAAACAAAAAACTGAAATCTCTCTAGGCCTGACCCTGAAAAAGTGATTGAGCCCAACACATCCTGGTGACTCAGAAAAAAAAAGGTAAGTAACTCAAGAGCTGGTTTTTGTGTTTTGTTCTGTTTTGGTTTTTTGCAGGAGGTTGTCAAAAGTCTGCTTGAACATTTTGAGCTTGCAAAGGTGAGACAGCACCACCGTGGTTTAATTTTCACCTGTCCCCAAGGGTTCAGGCTTCCACAGCAAGACTAAACGAGCACACACAGAAGACCCAGCCAAAAATAATCCCTTCTCCCAAGACGCATGGGTGTGTTTCTGCTATGTTTACTCCTGGTTGAGCTCTGGCACCGCTTTGAAATTATGCGTCGCCTGGCCAAGGACCCTCAGCAAAGCACAAGTGCCCAAACTCACCTTCCTGACAGCAGCGAAACCTCCCCTGCTGCAGCGTAATGCCTGCCCGGTGATTACACACTCCTCAAGTGCAGCATTCCAAAAAACATAAAGCAGGTATTTTGCAATTTGTTTGCCAACCACAACAGACAAGACTGATATTTCTGCGTGAAGAAATGAACCTGCACGCGTCAAATCTCTCTTTCATGCCCTCTGCATCAGTAGGAACTCCAGCTGCACGCTCACTTTTGCAAAATGTTGATCTGCTGGATCTGTCCTGCAGGAGATGAACTATGATAACGTCCGTGCCTTGGGAAGATGCAGGAACTAACACATTCCTACGTGGCTGACGTAATGAGATTGTTACGTTAAATGTACATGTTGCTGTGCCGTAAATCTGCACTGTGCGTGCATCTCAGAGCTTTTATTTTGCACACTGGTATCTTTTAGAGCTTGGGAAAGCGTCACTGAGGGCATTTTTGCAATTCAGCAACACTGTCAGACCTCTCCTACCTGCCAGTAGCTCCGAACGGTACCAAATCCCTCTGATTTTTCTGCTCTGTTAATAATTGTGCTGGTAAACTCTTCCTAACCCTGCAAAACCGCATGCCACATGCCGACTCAAATTCTTTTCGCCAGCTACACCGAAAGTAAGAAAAGGCAGAGAGAAATGCCAGCACACGGTGGATGGCTGGGCTGGCAGCTTGCTTGGCCAGGAACGGGCTGTTCAGCAGGAAACACCGACTTCCCACCTAATCATCCACCAGCTGCGATGCGGCTGGGGAAGCCAGAGCTGAAGCACAATCAAACAGAGTGAAGGCACCACCAAAAATAAGCATCAGTGGCCTGAGAGCAAACCCTGGGGAGATTTCATCTAGAAAGAGCATATACTGCAAGACCGTGGGGAGGCTGAGATAAGCAGTGGACTGGGTTTAATCAGATGCGGGGCTACAGATTAAAATCCTACTGATCTTATTCTCATGGTTTCAACCTCGTCGTTGTAAACCAAACATATTTAAAAGGGATAATCCAATCATCATTGCCAACACACTCATGCCTGAATGTTGGGCCCCACAGCGGGGACAGTTTAGGAACTCTGGTAAGCATTTCTTGCAATAGTCTAGATCAAAGAAGTGAGGTTTGGGAGAGGAACTTCTTACCTATAATTCAGCCCCAAACAAGGCTCCACTCAAGGCAATAAATGACCCAGCAGCATCTCCAAAGAAGAGCCATGCAGCCCCTGCCAGTCAGATGGTTAAGAAGGACTCTGCCACGCTCTCTCCTTTCCTTGGAAATCTGCTGTTTGGCTGCATCTGCCTGATCTCAGTGCTCAGCCCACCCCGGCTTACCTCATCCAGGAAATGAGAAAAAAATAAAGACATGGCTCCAAACTTTGTGCCAAGGCTGCAGCAGATCAAGAAGCCAAATTCTAGCTCTGCTTTTGGCCTTCCCTCCTACTGAACCTTTCCACGAGGCAGACAAACTGGGAGCCACCAAGATCTTAGGTGTCTTTAAGATCAGGCTTGACTGAGCCACCTGCCAAGTGTCTCCTGGCTCGGCTTCCAAAAGAAACAAGTTTTTTTGGTCACTGCCCTGGTGAGACAAGATGCTCCCCTGCTTTGTGAAAGTAGGTTGAAGGCAGAGGCAGGAGGCTTTTCCATAGTGCTCATCCTGAATAAAGAGACGGGACCTCTGAGACAAGAGAGTCCACCGTAGCACAGACCTGTTGGAAATCAGGAACCGTCTGTGTCCTCTGCTCCGAGTGCTACCACTTCTCAATTCATGGCATCTGAAAAAGTAACCTCAGCTCTTCCTTAAGTATTTGGCCCTGAAAGGGAGCAGCTGTGCTTGCCCACATAAATTGAACACCCCCAGGAGAGGTTTTATCAGGGAGCATCTTCTCCTCTCATCTGAGAGCTAAATGCACCATGGCTGACATTTATTAGGAGCAGAACCACTGTACGATTAATAGAAAATGCACTAGACGAACAACATTTAGGGTTGTCCCAGCGAATTATACGCATGATTTGCCATCTTCCGATAGAAATTCAAGTATGTATAAACTCTGGACCTTAGGACACAAGGCAACATCTCCTCCTGTCCCCACCTACCCATTTCTTTAGCCACCAACTGCACGGCTGCATAACAAACAGGACCAGGGCAAGAACCAAGTGCGAGTGCCACGGGCCACAGCCAAGGGGTGGAAACGAAGGAGGACAGACAGGAGCTGAGCAGGACATTCAGGAGATCCCCTAAGCGCACGCAACATCCTCAGGCCAATCCTTGCTCAGCCATCCACAGAAGGCAGAGCTCTCCAATGTTGTAGGAGGAAAGATTTGTCATTAGAAAGCAGTGCTGGTCATTGTGAAGGCTGATAAGGTCTAAACGAATGTCCTTATCATGCCTTTAATTCCCCTCTGCTGCTGTGGGAGTACCTCTGCCTGCTGTAGCTGGCACGGGCAGGGTGCTGGAAGTGGTCCAAGAGCCACAGCTCGTGGCAGGCTGCAGTAACATCCCGCTCCGGAGAGGGACTCCCTCCTGAAAACACAGCACAGATCAGCCCAAGAATGATGCCAGCGGAGAAACGCTCTCATAGCGCAGTGCTATTAAAGGCACGTTAGTAAGACGTCCGGCTCACTTAGCGGAAGGGCCAGCCCCGTACAAACACGGTTAGCATCCAAATGGGGGCTGGCAGCACTCACAACCCCGAGGAAACCCTGACCCAACAGCAAGGACAGGGTCAGGGCTCCCCCAGCTGCATTTTTATTTATAGGGCTATCTCACATCATTAGGAATATGATTCATTTTTTTCCAGTCAAGCATTTAATACACCTCCTGTTCTGGTACTGCAGCCTGGACATCTCTCCAGGAGAAAAACAAAAAACCCCCAGAAAACAACAACAACAACAAAAGAAGAGGCTTTTAAAATGTTTTCAGCTGATCATATTGGCAAATGGTAAAACAGACTTTTAAAATGATAAAATGATCAAGCAATATTTCAAGTTTGAAAGTTTGAAGTCAAACACTTGCTTAAGACTCCAGAGACTGACCTGACTTATTGTTTAAAATTCTCTCCCAAATCCTGCCCTTTTTATTAAAAAATTATTTCCTTCTACCAGGGCAACTCCCACGGCTGCTCTTGCAAATGGGCAAGCTGACGTCATCGAGAAGATAACGTGTCCATCACCAAAACAGGGGAAAGACCTTCCCTGAGAGAGTCATTTGCTGCAGAAAAGCAAAACTATTATACTCAAAAGAAAAGGAGGAAGAGAGGGAAGAGGGGGGTTTTGCTTGTGGAAGCAAATATTTGATTACAATCATACTGAAGAACGATGGAGAAACCTCGGAGACTCTGAAGTCCCGATTTAGCTCTTGTAACCCTAAACCTATAGACTCTTTCCAAACTTGAGTTTGATTCATTGAATGGACTAAGGCAGTAAATGCTTCAAAATCAATTCCACTCTTTCCCAGGGAAAAACCCCACCAAGATGGAGTTACCCTGGAAGATTTGCCCATTTCACCTCCCAGGATCCCACCATCACGATGCTCGCCGGACCAGATGGGGAAGTGGGACTTCTCTAGCACCCGACGCTTTACCATACCGCCCACCTTCCTGCTTCCTGTGCTGTTGTCCCCCCTTTTTCCTGCATGCGGGACTTGACTCCTCTCCCACCACCTGTACGTGACCAGAAATAATGTTACATTTTCTTTTTAAACTTAGCTGAGTAATGCAGTGGTGTGTCACCAAACACCCTGCAGAGGTTTCGGGGCTGGGGTTAGCAGCATTCCCTCACACCAGGCAGGGTGCTGAACTGGGCTCCCTTTCTTCATTCCGCGCTCTGAATAAACCACAGCAGACCTCACTCGCTCCTTGGCACCCTCCGCCTTTGACGCTTGTTCCTTTTGGCATCGCTACCTTGGCCCTTGGCCCCTGCCAGGAACGTAACACAGAAGATATTAAGGAGACCAGCAGAGACATCCCAGTTACCCAAAACAAGCAGTCTTTCAGCTTGGAGACAGACAGTTGGAGATGCCAAACATCGCTAACACACAAGGTTTTCAAGGTTTTCAAGGTGGTGTTAGCTAAAGTGTTTTTTCTTAACCCGCAGGAATTTTTGAACTCTTAGCAAGACCTTATTTTTGATCGCAGCTAAAATATTTTTCTCTTGGTATAACTTTGTGTGTTTTGGGTTGCCACAGTCAAGTTTTATACAACCCTGGCAAAAAAAAAAAAACAACACAACAAAACCAGGCTCACATTCCAGTCACCTTGCAAATCAGATGCTGATTTCTAGACTGCGTGACTTAAAACCAGCAGGTTGGGTGTAAAAATCTGCCTCTCTGAAGGCACTCAGATCAGGCATTTCTTTATCTCTGAATTAGATGATGTCACTACTCTAATTTCCTCGACACAAGAAAACTAGTGAGTCACCCTGCACGCCTACTTTTTCGGGACAAATTTGCAAGGCCGGGACAGATGTTATAAAAAAAATCTTCCCGTCTTCATTCCAGAAATCACAAGGGACAGCTGCATGGGCAACAAATATTTGAAAAACAAAGCATCTTGTCAGCCGCTGACAAAAATAACAATTTAAACACGAAATCCTTCCATGGTTGCCCTATTTTTTATATTCAGAGCAGTTCTGCTGAACTACTTCCACGAAATGAACCCGTTTCAGCAGTTTGGCTCGTGCTCATTTTGCAAACAATAGGTTTGACATTGCAAAAGGAGAACTGCTTTGCTTTGATGCCTGGGGTCTGTTACAAGGCTACTGTGGATCATGCCAAGACCGTGGGACCACTGGCAATGCAAAAACCGGTTATCTTGCTAAAAGAGGGAACACAAATGATGGTCTCACTGCAGTACGGGTAAGTTTTGGGATTGAACATCCATAGAAAGCAAACAAGCACCTCTAACCTCTGAGAAAACCAAAAAGAAGGGAAATACACAACCAGAAGGCAGGTCACTAGTTAAAAAACACAGAGATGGTGTAGCCTGGTGCCCTCCGCCGGCAAATCCAGCACCCGACAGCGCGCAGAGCCGTGACCGACAAGCAGCTGAGCTGCTCTGCACAGTGCAACGGCATCTGCGTGAGAAATGCTGCACCAAAACAGAGCAGCACACCACCGCTCCCCTACCAGGAAAAACTCCCCAGTACACACAGCCATGCTTCTGTACCTTTTTTTGGAGAAAAATATCAGGTTACGGAAGTGGTAAACTGAGTATCAGTCCCTCAGATTTCAGGGACAAGAGGAAAGGAGGACAAGGGTACATATTTTGACTACACATTAACTTAAGTATCAAAAAAATTTCCAGGAAGGAATTGTATTTACCTGTAATCATTTTTTTTCTTGAATATGAGATTTAGGAATTTAAATAATGGGTTGTGGCTCTCTATGGTAAATAAGCCACTGTACATGTCCCATCTCTTACCGTGGCAAGGCAGGCACCCTATCCCTTAAGACAAGCAAGACAGCCAGCCAGGACTCCTGCATCAAATACCATGCAAAGAAAAACTTGCTGTATAGTGTGAGGAGATTGTCAGCTGAACTAAATTTTGTTCAGTTGTAAGATACAATCAAAACCACAAGCTCTCCTGTTCAGAGATGCCACGTGGGACCGGCTGACCCAGAGGGTCCTCCAGTAGAGGAGAGCAATATCCCGTTTCATCAAAACCACTCCCTTTGAGAGCTGCAGAAATTAGTTCAACAAACCGGGACTGTCATTAACTTACCTTTTAAAGCTGTACTGGCGTGGTGGCACTGCTTTACCACAAAACACAGCAAGCCACATTCAGCAGTTTTCTGTTCCTATTAACTCAGTTTGCAATAGGTTTTCCATCTTGGAGGCCAACATCTAACCATGGCTATGAGCAGGCAGGTGGGACACCAGCTCCATCTTCTGCTAAGTAAGAAGGCAGAATCTCCTTYCACTCTCTAAGCTAGCACAGGTTAAACCGAGCCCATCTCAGCTCTAAACGATATGGGGACTAGATACAYGTTTTTAACATGCCCATCATATACCTCTCAGGAAAGAAATCCTGTACCTTTTGAGATGCTCTAGTGATTTCGTAAGCAGTGGGAGCTACAGAGGATCTGCATTTCAAGCAGCTTCATCAGGTTTTAAAATATATATATTTCCCTCAAAGAACTAATCCTCTTGCGTCACTTCTCCTCTACAGGACATTGTGGCAGCCTGCCGAGAGAATAAAGCTGAACACAAGCCCAGGCTGGTGGGGGCTCGGCATCGTGGCCACATATGCTGCCTCTCCCTGCCTCATTCAGTGTCCAGAATGGACGCGCAGTCTTGAACCTGGCGTCTTGAACCCAATGCACTTGACTTTGCAATGGTCAATGGCTGCCAGCAGCTGACAAGAGATGTCTCTCCACCTCAGAGATTTTTTTAAGGTTTGCAAAGTGCAAAAGCAGCAGCAGGAAGGACTGTGGGGAAACTCGGCCAGAACCACCACACAGGACACAGTTAAATGGGGGATCTTTGCTGGGCAGGCCAAAAGTTCACTTGGCTGGAAAAAATCATTAAGATGAATTCATGGAAGGAAAGTTCATCAAGGACTATCAGGAAGAAAGCCATGACCTCTGGTATCTCAAGTCGTAAATCAATGGAAGCTGGGACAATGCACTGTGGTGTCCCTTCCTTGGCCCCCACTCTCAGCTGCTGCTGGAAACTACAGATGGGGCCAAACAGACCTTCCCCTCACTCAGGACCTCCTCAGTCCCCTCGGTATTTCTGTTAGCTGAAGGTGGGCTTGTTTTCGCCGTAATACCATTGAATGTGCCACTCCACACAACAAGCTGCATGAGATAAGTCCAAATTGAGGACTCAAGTTCAGAGACACCAGGATGAAGATTTCCTGCCCCATCTACCTGTGCATCTGACCCATACAAGCTGCCAGACAGGCTTTTAGTTACATGAGCACACACGTGGTTACCTAGACCCTTGCCTAAGTCAGCACCATGAACATTGTACTCTTCTTGAACAAGTGGCTATTCAGCATTTCCCTCACCCCTCCCTAAACCAGGTGTAGGCACAGGTCTTAGTCTTTACAGACTACTCAAAGGCTTGCTGAAGGACAGTTACACATTTTCCTTGAGGATTATTGTTCCTTGGTCCCTCAAAAGTTCATGCAAACTCCCAGTATCTGAGGGTGGCATCATTCCCAATTTTACAGCCACAGAAGAATAGCACAGAGTGAGGCAAACAGCAGATGAAGGCTTGAGCTCCTGCAATATTTAAGCCCTATAAAAATGACACGTGTTTGAAGAGCAGCTCCCCTGGACTTCAGACTGCACCTCCAAGAGCTCGACGCTCCTCACATCCATGCCCATAGTCTCAGACCAGCTTTGCAAAGACAGGGGCAGATGCAATGAGCTGCCCCAGCCGTGGCTGAGGTGACTTGTCCACCATCATGTCCAGAGTCCCTGGCAGAGGCAAGCACGCAACCCAGCCCCCTGCAGCAGCAGTTACCTCCTCTAAAGTGAGGGTTTTCTTCCCTCTTCCCACACCCGCTGGCAACACAAACAAATGATCTTCCCATCAAAAGGGCTGGGCAGGCCTGAAAAATTACCTGCTGCCCCACACGTGTTTTTGCACCACAATGGAAAGCTGAAAAATGGTTTGATATCAAAGAAAACATTTTGTTCTGCCAGAGGCSGCAAAGACCTCAAGGTCAGAAAGTCTTGGAAATGTAGGTACAAATGGTCATTTTTCAAAGATGCACAAAGAAGTTCATCTCAACAAACCCAAAGTGTTGCATTTAAAGAGAAGCCATGTTAAAAAAAAAAAAAAAAGTACACAAACTGGCTCCTTTCTCAAGCTCTGCTCTCCAAACAGGCCACCACATTTTGGCACCCACTTAGTAGATAAAACTTTCAACACACATAGTTGTAACTGAGCCAAGTTGTAAGTAAATGAAAAAGGTCTGCTCTGCAAGGGATGGGAGGCAGCACTCGCAACGAGCTACCAGCCCTACAGGCAAAATCCTAACTTCCCAGCATCCCATTTCGTGACGCACATCCACGYCGAATGCCTTGACCAGGCTTTTTTGCATCCCTCCTTTTGTTAATGATACAGTCCAAGTAAATTTTCACTTAGAGGTGATTAAGCTGTGAGGCCATTAAGGAACTGTATCTCACTTCCTACAGCTGTGATTCAGAGCTAAATCAGAGACAATCATTAGTCACCCCGCTCACAATAATAGTAAATTAATAAATAGTAACCTGAATTACATGGCATTTCTCTTAATGGACTTTTAAGATACCAAAGTGTACGAGGACCATGACCAAAGTACAAGTTCAAGGCAAGGCATATCATTAAGAGCATTAATACGGCCCCTGCATCCCACTTACCTTTTGTGGGTGCGTACAGCTGCAAGTTTATCTAAAACACCTGGTTTCAGATAGGCAAGGTCTCTTTATTTTTAAAGGCCATTTAAAGACACCCTCCAGGATCAACATCAGCTCAGGAGAAAAAAAAAAAAAAAAATGCAAGTATGCCAGTACTTCTCTTGAAAACCCTCCAGAAAAACAAAATCCCTGTAGCCTAAATCTAAGCCACAGCTGCAGTGCACATGTCTGGGTAGCGTGGGGTCTTCAAAATCATTCGCTGTCTTGCCTAAAACCACTTGTAGGGGGCTGCCCAAGGAGAGCACGGATGGAAACCTATGCTTGAGTTACAGGTTTTGGCAGAGATTTGTAACTGGCCGTGACTTAATCAGTACAACCTGAAAACCAGACGAGGCTGGAGTCTGTATTTATCCAGGAGTCCAGCAGCAGGACAGGAAACAACATACTAATTCAAAGCGCTTCGACTCAGGGCTGGAGAAATTACAGTCAGGTTTATGTGCCCCGGCCATCACCCCGGATAGCACCCACCATGCTGACCACCACCAGTAGCAGCGGTGCTCAGCTGCGCTTCTCCAAACGAGGTCCCTGGGAGATGAAGAGATATCCCAAAGAGCCACTAGTCCTGTTGGGAAATCAAAAGATTAACCTCCGAGCACACCCGCAGGGATCAGGCATGACCTACCTGCCTGCCTGCCTCTCCCCTTGGAGGGAAGGAGTGTTCGGGCAGGAACCACCTGCCCCAGCAGAAAAACCCTTCCACTTTTCCACATGTACACCATTCTAAAGCCCCAGGAGATGCTCTGTCCACACAGCCTCCTGGAAAATATACCCTGCTGCTCCTGCTGCCACGCCACTAGCGAGGGATACCAGACAAGCCTCCCTGCACTCGGGGAAGATCCACCAAGGTCCCCAGCTTGCAGCTTCTGGGGCTGGACCGCACCAAGCTGATTATTTCATTCCCCATCCCCTGGACGGCTCAGCCTCCCTAATCTATGGAAAGAGGCAGGCATTCATATTTAGGAGCCTGCAACTTTTTCTGGCTTTTCTTCCCTGAAATTCCCCAAATTGAACATCCCTGCTCTTACAGAGCAGAGTATGGTTAATAAACACGGGTCTGACACACTGGCAGCCCCGCAAAACAAGTGAATGAAACAGCAAGGTGGGGGCAACAGACTGGAAAGGTAACTTTTTAATAGCAAAGGACTTCAAAAGAAATAGGGAGAAAAGGGGAGAGAACTGTAAGAAACAACGGAAGTCGAAATAACAGTGTATCAAGATAGTTAATCTGCTGACCTTTCCATGATCTTTAAAGAAAAGAGATATAAAGCAAAAAACGCGATAGAAAATAAAACAAGAAGTACTAAGCATGTGATGAGCAACCAGAAAACAATCACCTTTTACTGTCACAGTGCAATGTGTTTCACAAAATAAATCACAGCTGTAAACCCAAGACTTTTGAATTGCTGGATAAAACATCAGAAACACTGTCTTGAGTAATTCAACCCAGACCAAGCCACRCTAATTCCCTGAAATCAGGGCTCTTCTGCCTGCTGCACTGTCACTTGTGCAAGTGTCACTGTGATGAGCTACCCAGAACTGCTTTGAACATAAACATCCTTAAAGATGTTTTGGTCTTTACATTCAAGGCAATAGTAAAGAATAAGCGTGCGAGGAGATGAACGCATGGTTTGTTTTTTTTTTTTAATAAACTTTTTAATTTACATCGCTTTGCAATTAAACTGATGAAGCTGTACATATGCTACCGCAYGGCCTGTGGTATCACTCAGTCCATCTGAACTCTGCCCTGTGGCTGCAGTTTTTTCAACATGAGAATAGTTTTTAGGCAAGGAAACTAAGCCTCTTCATATTTCCTCAGGGTTGTCATCCGATCTTGTGGAGTTTTTCTTCCTCTTCAAATAAATTTAAAAAAAATTCTGAATTATTTTTACATATTAATTTATCTTTAAATAAGACCACATAATTTGCAACTGTGCACGTAAGCCCTACACAAGCAAAACTGAACTATCAGAAGTTACAGTTTTGTGACCCACTGGGCTTCGGAAATAGCATCCCRGTGAAAGCGAGGGATGCCACTTGCCACGCCATTCAGCTTCCTGGAGACACTGTTACAAGACCAGAGAGATGACAAAGCTGTAACTCTTACCCTGAAAAAGGCAGTTTCAGTACTGGGCTTTCATTCTCTCCTAAGCACCTGTAAGGACATCCAAAGAGAAACACCCTGAAAGCAGCCAGCAAGGACGACGTCCACCTGCTGCCAGGGGCAGGACTCTGGCAGCCAGCTCTGAATACCTCCATCTCACGAGATATGCTGGGCTGCATTTTCCACGCACCCACGGGGACACGCGAGCCACGCAGCCAGTCACCCCGGCGAAGGGCGAGCCCTTCCAGGGCACGGCCGTGCCCGTGGGTGTGGGCTCTGTGGCAAGCCATTTCCCCAGAGCACACTGCACCATCTGTATCCTCCTGCTCGTTATGAAAACGCTGCTCGGCGGGGAAACGTAAYGCGCTGCGGAAATACCAGCAACACCGCAGGTGTAGGGAGAACAAGCTGCTATTTCGACGGGGCTAAAAGAACTGCTCAGCCCTGAATGCCGCACTGTGCAAGAGCCCACACAATAAACAAGGGCAGTTCCGCAGCTCCATGCTACTCACTGCAATTACTTTATGGTGTACTTACTCCTGAGAGCAGGATTTTGCCACTGGGGCACACAGGAGGCCTGTGTAAGGAACATTAAGTCTTTAAGGTCATCATTACAGACCGTTCTTCTCCCCAGAAAGTCAGTCCTGAAACTGGTCAGAAATAAATGTTTTCAGTCAATGAGGTCTGTGAACTGAAGGACACTGCCCAGCCCGTAGAAGACTTCATGCCTCTTGCAATGTCATCAGCAGAAAGGAAGAGAGCATTTCCATACTAACCAGCCAAAGAGAGATTCCTGCACGCCGAGTCTTGGGTCTTCAGTAGAATTAAAGTGCCTTATTCATTTTTAAGGACAACACGTGCAGAAGTAAAAAATTTTAAGTTTTCTTCTTCGTACCTTACCATAAGCTTCTATTAATACATGGGTGCGCAATTAAAACATCCTCAAACTAGCCTCAAACTCCAGAGAGCATTCAGGCTGAATTTAGGTTTTAAATCCTGGGCTTAGAATTATTCAATTTCCAAACCGAGAAGCATAGTCAAATAACACAGCCAGTCCTCCTCGCAACAGCTAGCACTACTGCAGCTTACAAAAGCTGACAGCTAATCAACAGCTAATCACCTGCAAAGCCATTTTTGACATATTCTCRGACAGTGAATAATGTTGGAAACATCCAGCCTCACAAAACCTTGTCTGTGGGAGAAAGATTAACACATCACCCACACTATGAAGAAGTGGTAAAACCTGAGATTTTATTAGTAATAGGGGCTTTTATGAGTAATAAGGATTAATGTTACTGGGTGAATGAAAAATGGGGATTAAGTAAGGGGCAACAGAAGGATGAGCTGCCATACTAATAGGAATCTCAGTAGGGCAAATTATTCTGTGCATCCCATCTACATTTTCTAATGGAACCCTCTTGGCTGTTATAGCTACAAAAGTTGTCATGAAAAATTCACCACCRTATTAAAATGCCTCTGAGCTACAACATTTAGGCTGCTAGTTGAGGGAGCACATTGTGCTGTTGCCTGCTCCTTCGTTAGGCAAAATCTCTGATATGCTGTCGATGCCTCAACCCTCCTGAACCACACTGTGTAATTGCGCTGAGACTGAACGCAATCGTCCGCATGCATATGCAAATAATTGTGCTGATCAAGGGACCCCTATCAAAGTGAAATGCCTTATCCCGTACCTTTGATACTGACTTGAGATGGTTGAAACCAAGGAGCCGCTGACACTGTGTTAAGAGCAAGAACTTCATCTACGCTTTGTGCAACACATCTCCCTGGCGATAGACCAGGAAGATCACTAATGGGGTATCATCGCTGTTTCATCATAATTACCAAAACCTCTTGCAATTAGTGAAATCATGCCTTTTCTCATTCTATCACATACCTGGCAGATAAGCGCATGCAAATACGCCTACAATTGTCAACCAGACAGCATCTGTTTTTACAGTCACGGTGTGAAGGTCAGCCACAATCTTGCTTATAAAGGTCATTTTTCCAGCCCAGGGTGGAAGCAAAGGAGCGGGATTATTCTGGAAGTTCAGTAATGCCTCTCTCCTGTCACAGCAATAAACAAAACTCCCATACACGGCTCACGTCTTGCACCTCCCCTCCCTGAAATAATCCCTAAACCACAGGTTTTCACGTTTCCAAGAACACCCTGCTGCACAGGCGTGCTTTGTTACGCGTGGTTTTGGTTGCATTCCTATCCGGACAGATTACACGTCTGAACTCCAGTCACCAAATCCAGCTGAAAGCTTTATGATGAGGTAAAAAAAAAAAAAAAAAAATCAACCAGAAAAAGCAGCCCGAAAGACTTATGTCAAGATTTCTTATGGTTCTGATTTAAAACCTGGAAAACGTATGTGCAGCCAGAGGGACCCACACCTCACATCCTAAATCCAAGAAGTAAGGGAGGGCAGCTGGCAAGTGGAAAACGGTTTCTGGCCGTGACTGCGATTTGCAATTTTAATTTTTAACTGAATTATGCTCCGGTTATTATTATTTTTCTTTGCTGTTTTATTTTTTTTTAAAAAAATGGCTCCGCAGCAATGCTGCAAGCCGATCAGTGGTGGTGGTGGCGGTGGCTGTCTCACCAGCTTCTCCCCCCGGCGGGGGAACCCGGGCAGAGGAAACCCGAAAAGCCGCCAGCGAGGCAGCCGCTCAGCCCTGTTGCTGACCCGACCTTCGGCCTCACCCGGGAGGCTGCCGGGACGGCCGCTCTCTGTGGGGATCGGCGCAGCGAGCCCCAAAGTCGGCAGCTTTCGGCACGGCCACGCAGGGCACGGTCGGGATAGCGTATTTGCCGAAAGCCGGCGGAGGGATGCGTGACCAACCTGCGGGACAGCCGTGCCCGTGCCCAGGTGCTTGCAGGACATTCTGCACCAGCGTGGACCGACTGGCGGCGAGAGCATTCATCCCCAGCACCGTAACGTGATGGCTTTAATGTCCTTCTGCGAGGTGATGGGTGCGCCCCAAAAGGAAAACTCTGGTCTGGTCCCGGCGTTGAGCAGAAGGCGCCCACCAGCCGCCGATGTGACCCGCGGGGCTGGATCCCCAGAGCCCGGTAAGCCCATGCCTCCCCAGCGCTGCCCGCCYCGGTGCGAGCCCCCACACACACCCCTGGGGAAAGCGGCGACGCCAGGGATTTAGGGAGGGGGTTTCCTCAGGGAGCTGGACGCGCCCCACAGCCCCCGCCGGCCCCGGCCCCCGCCCGCCGGCCCCGCGGCGCGGCCCTACCGTCTGCTGTCGGCTCGACATGGTGGCGTGCGGCGGGGCCGGGCCGGGCCGGGCCGGGGCTATAAGGGCTCCCGCGACACGTAGCGCGTCCCTGGGCCGGCCCCTCTCGCCCTGCGCCCGCCCCCGCCGCCGCCTCCTCCGCCCCGGCCCGCAGCGAGGGGAGGCCGGCAACCCCCGGGCGGGAAAGGGGGGCCGGGCAGGGAGCAACGCCCCGGCCCGGCGAGGGGGCTCTGAGGTAAGGGGAGCGGGGCCGGGGGAGCGTCATGGCGGCGCGGGGTCCAAAGGACGAGTCACCACTCGCGACCGAGGGGAGAACACGCAACGACGAAACCTCTCAGCATGCTGGCTTGACGATGCCAGTCTCAAATTCCCTTAAAATTAATTACTTGGGGCTTGCCTGACGAGTTTGGGCCCAGCTGTGGCATCCTGCCTGCAGACACGGAGCTGACAGGCAAGCTGGCTTCCCGCCGTCAGGGCACGGAGCAGGGAAAGGCCCCTTTCACTGCCAAAATGGAGGCACTTGGCCCAGCTGCGACTCTAGGGTAAAAGCCATCATTGAGGTAAGGATGGGTCCTGCTCCCGGCCAGGAACCACGCGTGCATTCAAGCAGAGAGAGAGGAGGAACAGGATCCCATGCAAAACAAGTCGAAAAATCACCTCTGGAGGATAATAATAATGTCTAAAAACAAGCAACACTGTAGGCTGGCCCCTGACCATTTGGCCAAAATGCCAAGAAGGTTAGAAAGAAAAACATCGGAGTCCACCAGCACATAAAGCTCAGCAGGTGAGGGGAACAGAAGCCCACGCCTGATGGCTTTACCAAAAATCCTCAATTTTCCACTGTTGGAAGAGTTCAAATCCCAGAACGTTGCTGAACCAGAGGACAGGCAACATCCTGGTGGACAAAAACCACACTACATCCTTGGGGTGGCCCATGAGCCAGCAATGAAGGAAGATACGTTCCCTGTGGGTGTGTAATTCTGCACATCCTGTTATTTGTGTGCATCTGGGGATACACGGCCCGATCCGGCATGGCACTTGTCCTCTGACCACTTCCTGCTGATCCCTACCCATCCATCCGTGAAACCAGCCCAGGGCTATGAGGACAGCTATGCAAACAGTGCTGCCTCTCCTCTAGGAGGAGATAACTCACTTCTCATCATGCCCAGAAGAGCAAGTGCTCTCTCTAGGTCCAACATGAAGAGCCTGCTTTGGGCATGGGAGGTGCGGGCATCTCCTGGTACCTGTTCATCATGCGAGCACCAGCAGCCATGCGTGTCCTTCACCGTAAAAATATTCCTGTTTCATCTCTGCCCTTCGTTCCAGCAGAGTTTAAAATGTTGGTGCCCTGAATGAAGCCTCTCAATGGAAACGAAAAAGATGGTGGCATTTTGCAAAGCTCCCTGAGATAAGTGGGAGAAGGACCCTTAAAACAGAAAATGGGAAACCCCAAGGGAGAGATGAAAGGAAAGACAGTGGAATAAATGGGGTTCCTCAAATGAGGTCTCGCTGGAGGAGGAACAGGGCCCCGTGTGAGGAAGGGGGATCAGGGATGATGTAGAGGTGAAGGAATGGGGCTGGAAGGAGGTAAGCAGCACCTGTTCAACCAACTCCTGAAGCCGGGCAGCTATTACAGTGCAATCAGCTATCAACTGAACTAATGCCCAGTGTAATTCCAGTTAAACCCATGGTATTACATTTGGGATTAACTCGGCTAAATAATACCAGGGTCACTTTTTAGCATCTCTCATTTTGTGCCTTAGACTGTTTTTTTTGATTGTCCAGATGCAGATCAAGTTCCTGCCATAAAAACAATATAGCATGGTTGGAAGGACAGGCAAACAAGCCCGAACACACTATCCATTGAAAAAGCACATCCTGGTACAAGGAACCTCAACCACTGCCTAGCCAGGACACAGGCTATGCTTTGTCCCTGGAGGACATCAGGAGAAGGACATGTTAAATGACTGAAAGTCTGGGGGAGCACAGCAAAATGGCATGAGCTGCTAAGCTTTCCCGCAAGCACGGTGGCATTTGAGCGTTATCCAAGGCTGCTTAGTCTGTTTAGCTGCTGCTCAGAAGCGACTGTATGCCGTGCCCGAATCAGAGCACCCGGAGTGAGCATCTCATCTTTTATTTGCACAAGGATTTGAGTAAATTTGTTAACGTGAGAGCTCCAGAACTGATCAAATCAATGTTGACCTGGCAGGAAAACTACGTAAAATCTCGGGGAAAAATACAGGTGATTACAGATTAACCATAGTTGTAATTGTATTTGTGGCTTTGCTCTACAGGAGCATAGGAGAGCCTGTTATTATCTCTGATGAGTTAATTATGCATCTTACTTTCTATAAGTATTATTTTTAGGTGGGTTTTTTTTTTGTTTAGTTGGATAAACACATTTAATATTCTCCTGTGGGATGAATTTTAAATTCGCATCTTTACACCCTTACCATGTTACCTTTCCTTTGTGTATCTTCAGTAAAGAAAAAGGGTTGAAAACCTGCCCAACAGACCAAAGCAAGCAGGGAAATACATTTACTGAAGAAAGAGGAGCAGCAAGAAAGGGTCTGAGTAAAAGAAAAGGCAGAAGGAGGGGCTTCTGTAACCATAGACCACTATAAACCATTCTGGCCTGATACACAACTAGTTCCAGGGAGGACATTTTTGAAGGAAAAAGTTCTTTCTCATTAAAAACAAACAGTAGAAAGGTCAGTGGAAAGACAGAAAACTTGTGTTACTACGTAACAGAAAAATAACATGGAGAGCATGTAACACCTCCATGTTTCCCCTAGATCTCTATCAGTGAGACAGAAAACGAGTCAACGTTATCTCCATTTGTTGCATCATTCTTCATTTCTTACTTCAAAGTTATCTCCCTTCTAGGAATTAAACTGACTGCTCATAACCTACCTGAGAATTTGAGCAAATAAGAAACATTTTGTGTATAAAAGATCAAGGTTTTTTTTCTCCTCTATTTTCCCAAGTACAATGCAGAAAATGGTATGAACTTCTGTAATATTAACTTCTCATAATTAAATATTTATGGCTATTGCCTCAAGTTTTAATCTGTGTGTGCTTTTCAAGGAACTAATTGATGAAACAGAATCAGAAATTAAGCAAAAAAGAAAAAAATCTAGTTGCTTACCTCGAGAGACATGCAAATTAGTGACACTCAATTAATTTTCATTAAAGAACTTCTTGGGCTATTTAACAAGCTGTAAGAGCTTCAGCCTACCACAGCTGCGGAAAGAAGCAGCACCACAGAAAAGCAGGCAGGGGGTCAAAATCTCTCCAGATGGAAGAAAAGGGCACTTGAGCAGCATCCCTGCTTGGTAAAAAGCAGCTTCAGGAATGATTTGGCAACTTTGGGGCCCTACTACATATGCTAAAGCATTACAGGGAATATTTTTATTTGTGGGTATTGTCGCTCTGCTTACAGGATCAGAGACTTTTGTTCCTCTTTTTACTGGGAGAGGCAGAAGAAGGTTATGCCCCGGGTATCTGCCCTTGTGCACACAGAACAGGGATTATTAAGCACTCCCTTGGAAAGTCTGTATTGCCCTGACACCCAGATCTCAAAGAGGCAATGAATCTCCAGACAAAAAGCTTTCTTAAGAGCCCATTGTGCAACATACTGTTCCACTAACAGGACCCACAGAGAGCAAAATCTATATATAACTCCACCAAACAGGCCCGGTGAGCAGCTGCTTGTGAGGCGTTTGCTACAGCCATCTTCCCATTTCAAAATCTACTGCAGCACCTTCCTAATCAAAAATCCCATCCCTGCATAACCCAAGAAATTACCCAAAAGTGCCAAGACTCACGTGAACGCTTGCAAGCCTGGCACGACCGCTGGTTTCCTCAATACCCACCTTGACATGCCTAGTGTAACAAGTTCACCAACAACGAAATGTCACTCGCAGCCTCCTGCCCGCCTGCAAGGTGGCAGAGGTGGAAATTAAAACAGGCCACATCCTTTTTGCTCATAGGATAGTAACAACCCCAGAAGTACTGCAGCCTTTGGGCAAGTGTCATGGAAGGAGAGGCATGTCCCTTGTAGCGTTCTCCCACATGAAAGATACGAAGGCGGAGGTCACCGTCCCTGATTTTCCACAACTATGTACTCTTAAATCCTTGCACAAATTCCCTTACCTTGCTGACAACTAGCTGGAAAAGCATCGCCCAAATTAACATCACAGCCTCAGGAGAAGTAGCCCAAAGATCAGCTGCGATGTTATTAGTGACACCATTCCCTCTGCTGCTCCCACCTGCTCTGCGTTGTATGTTTGGCAAAGCAGGAGCAAAGGGTGGAGGAAGCAGGAAGGATGGCCGAGCTTGAATTTGTGTGCCATGGAAGCCAAGCTCTCCTGCATGCCAGGGCTATGCTAGCCGGATGAGCTATCCTCCCTGCACTCAAACTACTCCGCTACTAGACTGTCTCTGCTCTGTTTTATTTGCTTTCCTAGCATCGGGGAACCTGCAGATGAAGGCTTCAGCTTCAGTGCCTTGCTTAGTTTTTCCAGTGACAGAGACAAAGTTGTCATCTTCAGCACCGTTTCTTCTCAGCTTCTCCAGCTTTGTTCGGATGACCTTTTCCTACATGATCAGCGAAGTGCCTGCACTTCCATGCTCCCCCAGTCCACAGCTGCCACAGCATTACTCTACAAGTTCACTCACCACCTGCAAGCAGTGAGGAAGAGATCCTACAGAGGACAAACAGCCTAAAGACAGCTCTCAGGAGGGAGCCCACAGGGGAAATCAGTGGAGAAACACCTAAGGAAAGCAGACCTAGGCTCAGCAGCTTTCAGTCGTACGCAGAAGACAAAGTACCAGGGGAGGCTGTCACCCCAGTTAATGGAGCGTCCTTCAGTCACAGTGAGTCTAACAAATTCTGCTCATCAAATACCAAATGCATTAAAATCGGTACCTTTGAAAATTAAATATTACACAGATTAACATAGGTAATACCTTTGGCATCAGCCCGCAAAGATAGCAGCTCCGACACTGAACCGCCCCAACAAGCAGTTCCAGCTTATCTACCTCACCTTTCACCCATGGCTTTTCACAAATAGTTTTGAATCCCATGTATAAGTCAAGTCTGGATCTGTAGCCCTAAAACTTCACTCATGAAACATGAAATCAGAAAGTTTTATGAACTACAAAAGCAAAGCAAAGCACAGTATGTTGGAAGGACCAGAGATACAGGCTGGTAGGGCACTAGCTGCTGGCATAAGCAATTAGGCCTTTTAATGAGAGCAGGAAACATTTTTTCCTCTCTTTGTTCTATAATTCAAACTCGTGGGATCATCCCCAACTTTCAGAAAGCTGTTGGAGATAAACAAAAGTGACAACAAATCAACCACAGAAACCTCCAGCGTTGGCAACACCCACTGCTGTTGGGGACTGCTACAGCCAGCCAGAAACTGTAAGTTCAAAACCAGTTTGCCAAGATTTCACAATGGGAGAAACGAGCCCAAGCCGGGAACGAGCTTTGCACCGACCTGGGTCTTTGCGTCTTTAAAGCACCATCCAGAAGTCAGGAAAACAAAACACTGCTCTCATTTTAGAATAAAAAGGGGAGGGAGAAGAGGAGAAGAATATTGTAGTAATCAGCGTCTTCCAATCGCCGAGGCAGGAGATCTATTAAACTTCAGCTTAAGCTCTCAAACATCTTTGCATCCTTCTGTAGCTCACCACCAGATAGCAG
The DNA here is from genome assembly GCA_030449065.1 of Oceanodroma leucorhoa. Taxonomy (NCBI): domain Eukaryota; kingdom Metazoa; phylum Chordata; class Aves; order Procellariiformes; genus Oceanodroma; species Oceanodroma leucorhoa. The sequence goes on along the minus strand of JASVER010000024.1, from coordinate 11,250,002 downwards.
GACAAGGGTGAAGAGAGAGCTTTTAACAAGCTGCTACCTTCACAACTGTCTCCGCCTCTAAGGACAATTTAACAGCCACCTTCGTGCTCCACACAATTCCCGTTGATGGGCACGTGCGCTGTCCCCTATCCACCTACCCACTTCTCATATTGCTTCAGAGCTCACTTTAAACAACCCAGATCTGGGATTTCCAGGTGGTTGGTTTTGGTTTTGCTTTGGTGGGTTTTTTTTGTTTTGGTTTGTTTTTTTTTTTTTTTTTTTTTCCTCGGGGGTGTGTGTTTGGTTTGGTTTGTTTGTGGTTTTTTTTTTTTAATCACTGCACGTCAGTGACACAACCACTAATGCTCACCATCAGGCTCTTACTTTCCTACACACCCTCCAGTGTGAAACTGACAGCTCTGAAGGTTCCCAGTGCAACTGGTCCAGCCATTGGGATGGCACCCCCACAAAGCAAGCTGATATGTAGCAAAGCCCCATAATCATTAGGGAAATGGTAATAATGAAAAATGTACAACCACACAGCTGCTTGTTTCACTCTCCTTTTTGGAGCAGGTACAAACATTTGCCCTATCCTTTGAGCACTGCTCAACACCCAGATCTCTAAGTTCTGACAGGGGTCCTTGATTTTTCTCACTCACCTCTTTATTCTTATTTCTCTTTTTTCCTTATTCATATTTCTCTGCTTTGCTCTGCCTGTCTTTAAAAACCTACAGTGCCTTAGAGATTTCTCTGCCAGCCCTGCAGAGGCCAGAGCAACCTCAGCTCCATTTTGCAGACAGACCGCACGCTCTCCTTGCATTTTTACACCACAGCTACAAGAGCAACAACGGGTGATGCAACCAGGATAGCAAAAGATTTCACTCCAAGGAGCAGGCAATTCAAAGTGCATTACAAACCCAAGCCATCACCCAGCTGGGGCAGGTGTGAGGCTCCAAACCACGATCCGAATGGCTTGACGTCGCGGTGCGGATGCTGGGCTGTAAATGCAGCTTCACCTAGTGAGCTAGCATGGAGATGATCAAGCAATGGCTGCTTTCACAGCAGAGGAGCTGGTGTTCATCTCAGGACACAGACACGCAGGCTGAGGTTCTGAAGACACAATGCAGAGACGGTGCAGGTGATGGAGCAAAAAGCCATTGGGCAAACGCAGAATGAGAACTTAGAGGGCTTTTATTTGCCTGAAGGCTGCTGGCACTGCCTCATCTTTAGGTTGGATCTCAGCAAGACAAGTACAAAACATATCCCTACCGGGACTTGGATGACATTCTACAAGGAAAGGAGTATTTGTCAGGAAAATGGCAGCAGAAATAGCCAGCAATTTCTTTCTGACTGACTTTCCACAACTGGTCAGGGCAGCTTGTAGATCAAAACACAAAGGAGCTCAGCCAAGGCAAGTCTTTCACACTGCAGTTTTCTCCACTCATAGAAGTGCACTGTTTTCTTTGCAGTCACCTTGAATGATGAATTAGTAACATCAGCTTTACAAATTCCTTTAGAAGAGAGGCAAGGGTTCATACCTTTTTGTGGTATGTCATATTGCAGTAAATATATTTATTTATTGTATGTAATTTTCTGCTATAGATCCATTGCCTTTGCCCTATTTGACTTCTTGTCCCTATCACAGACTTTGGCCCATATCCCTACCTGTCCCTTTTATAATACTGGAATAAAGATCTCAGTTCCTGAAATTATCCCAAAGGCTCTTTTTCACAGACTCACTTTCCCTACAGACTGCTGCAATCTGGGAACTCAGGCGAGGAGATTAAAAGCCACATACATCTTCCAAAAGCAAGTTAGCACAGTAAAAGGCATAAGATAGCCAGCCTGGTATCTTTGTAGATAAAACTGTCACCAAAGCAGTCACGATCGAAGGAGAGTCAGAGGTTAAGGAACGGCCAAGGAAACCCAACCTTTCTAGGGCCAGGTAGTGTTACTGGACAAGCACAGGCAGCTAGCAAAGTCAGCTCCTATCACAACATTTTGAAGTCTAAGTTCCTCCTAATCCTCTTACAGAGAAACCAGCACTGCACGAGAGCAGCTCCTACCTGTCACTCCTTCTGTCTCCAGGCAGTTATGAACACGAGCTCTCTCTAGCACCAAGCACTTTTTCAGTCAGCACAGTGAACAACCCCACGGTATTCACTGGCTTTGTTGTTCACCCGTTTTCATCTTTCTTTACACCTGTGCAAGGACAGATGATTTAGGATCTGGAATACACTACTGAATTTTAGCACTTTTTCTCCGTGCTGTTTCCTAGTGTAATTAATTACACAGGTTACCAGGCAAGCTAACTAAGACAGCTGAAGACAGACGTACTCTGCCACCAACTAAGATAAATGACCATTCTTACAGGAAACCATGTTAAGGAAAACTTCTGCAAGACTTCAGGTTTGGTGAACTTTATCTCACGTTTGTAATTTTTAGAATAACGTAGAGCCATCTTTTTACCATTCTCCTAGAAAAGCCATCCTTAATTATAGGCAATTAGCTTTAAAAAATCAGGGTGTCATTATTTAATAGTTATGAAACTTGTTGGGTGCTTTATCCAAACACACTGATTTTCTACATGATAAACAGTGTCTTTGAAAATGCATATTGCATACAAGGAAATACCAGAAAACAATGTGTCTTTTTTTCTTAGCTGTTTCCTTCAAGTCACTAAGAAAATGCCCAAGCCCACACCGCCAATTGTGTGCCAGGAGTCCCTTGGCCAGGGAACAGTGAGTGATATCTCCTCTCATGAACCTCAAACATCAACTGAATCACTGGAACAAAGGAGGAACAGGCAAAGAGCAATGAGAACAAGCACATCTTCAGCACTTGCAACCTGATGGAGTTGACCAAACAACCATGTTGCTCCTGGCAGCTATCACTGGCAGCTGTCACAACGGAGAAGAGACATACTGAACGTCTTATTTTGTCGTAGATGGGCCCAGCAGAACCGACGTTCTACCAGGACATTTCATGAAGGGCCGTGGGTATGTCTCGACACACGATTGTCCGTTAGCTCACCCCACGTCCAGCTGGAAGGCAGATGAGACTAGCAGTTCAGTGGTTCACATTAGCTCAGTTCCCTAAACAGAGCATACTTGGATGGTGGAGGGCCCTGCATTTATAAGTCTTGGATGGCATTAGACTGAGCATGTACCTCTTCAAGGTGTGCTTCAGTGATCTGCTCTCCCTCCCTCACAGTCCACCTTTAAAAAGCCATTAAAAGTTAAAAGAATACAGTGCACTGAACCAAAGCAACAACTATAAGGCATGTTCTGCTTGCTGAAAAGAAACCAACAGACTTGACTAAACAGCAGCGTTCCTGCTTGTAGAGTTCAGTTCTATTCAGGGTCCAGCAGAGCACCTCACCTGGAGTTACACTGCTGACCCAGCCACTCAACCCCTGTTGTCAGTACAAAAAAGAAAGAAAGAAGAGAATTTTGTTTATTTGTTCACCCTGCTTTGTTGTGATAATGTGATCTATACTGCTTCCCTTGTCTTTCCACCCAGGTTTCCTCAGGCATCTGTGGAGATGTTGGCTCAGACCTCAGCCCATCTCCGTCAATGGCAATGGGAAGTAGTGCAGACCACAGTGGACACTTCCATTCTCCTCCTCCGCAAAGACCACCCTCTGCTCAGCTTTTATGAAGCATCTACATCCATTTAGCCACCCACCCATTATGCTTCCCTGACTTGAAGGAAAACCTTCTTTCCATGCTCCTCCAGTAACCTCTTCTCACCGCAAGTCCAACATCACGCACAGCCACTGAACTTCCACAGCAAGCTAGCTGAGGTCTTTTTGTGCTGGCCTTGAGCTAGTGTTTTACGTCATAGTCAGAGAAAAGTGAGTTTGGGGCACTGGGGGCACCTGACAGCAAACAGGTAACCTGGTCAGTCAGGTTGAACTGCTTGGGAAGAACCTCAGGACGTAAGGAAAAGCCTCCTTCTCAAAATGGGTTAACAGCCCTTTAACTTTCAGCAGGATAAAATGTCAGTTGACATTCATGCTACAGCAAACTAAGTGGCCCCAATAACCATGATACAGTTAAAAACAACCTGAAAACTCTCCATTGTCATACTGGATGGAAACAATTTCCCGTTTACCATGAAAGCTGTCTCCTCCTGTTTAGTTTTCTGATCTGAAGGCTGCACGTGAGAGCTTAAGAAGTAGGTCACATGAGCCTCTGCAGTTAATTTTGTCTTGCCTCATTCAGCTGGAAGCCTGCAGCTCAAAGCACCACCTCCAGATTTGGCTTTTACACACATCTCCAGCCCCATGCCAAAAGCTGGTTTGAATCAGCAGATGTAGCACCTTCTGGAAAAAAAACTAAAAAGGACTTTAACTTATGAAGAACCCATCTGATTTACCACCTCCTTCCTGTCTGACCAGGGACATAGGGGACATGGGCGCAGGACAGTCAGGCCATGTCACGCTGGGAGTGGCATTCACTACCAATTTTGCAGAGTGAGGTTTTACAAGCAGAAAGCACAGAGACAGGGAAAGGGGAGATCTGCTGCAGGGCAACACAGGAGTATTCATCTCACCTGACCTCAGTCCCAGAAGAAGAAAGGCAAAGGGGGAACCTTCTGATATTAGCTGTTGAGGTGCTGGATAATCGATCCCTGGGGAGCTTAGTTGTAAGCCCAAACATCCAGGCTGGTGGATTCAGGGCAGAGCCTGCATTCCCTAGAGAGGAAAGACATGCCATTCTTTGCCACACAAAGGCCTATGAGGGCTGAAGAACAACCCTATAATTCCAGGTTATGTGAAACGAAATCTGAACCCCAAAGGCTTTCGTGCAAAGCCAAGCCACAGCAGGACTTTGCATATGCCTCATGAGAGGGCTGGAAGCACAAGGCCCGAGGCACTGGGTTTTATACAGCACTACTGGATCATAAGAGCAGCAGACGTGCAGGCAAATAGAGAAATGCAGAATGTAATTAGTAACACTATATATTATAAACAAATTTGTTATGTGCAAATCCATGCACAAGAAATGACCTGTGACACCTGGTGAAAGTGTTCTGTAACAAAAGATGGGAGCCAGAGAACAAAACCTCCACAGTGCCACAGAAAACAGCCCTCAACCAACCAAATAAATCTAAAAACCTCACTTGTATAATGATTAACCTTCCCAAGAGGGAAGGTAGGGGAAATCTCACTGCCAGCAAATGAGCCATTTGTAAGACCTCATCTGGAAAACCGAGTACAATTGTGGTCATTTATGTTCCAAAGAACTGAAGTGAAACAAGAGCCAGTACACAGAAGAAATAAGTCAGGTGAGGAGGAGAGTCAGGAGGAGAGATTAAGAGGGATCAACTTATCGGATCTGGCAAATCAAAGGCTGAAATGAGATGCAAGTGGCATCTCCAAAGATACCAGTCAGGTCGATGAGCATATGTTGGAAGACAGAATTGGAACATAAAGGCCAAGTATAAAGTTACAGGCTGGAAATCAAAAGACAAAGGTTTCCAAATCTCTCTTTTGGCAGATATACCAGGAACTTAGGGTTTTGGGTTTTTTTAAATCAATAGGTGGATATGGTTGTGAAACACATTCTGTAAAATGGTGGCTGCGGAGGACACGTGACAGCCTCTTCCCCTGCAATGTCAGGCAATTTTGGGGTGTCCCTTAGAACAGCGTGCTATCCATCTGACTAAGAGTCATCATTTGTAAGCTGAGCAGTAATGCTTCACATGCATTAAATAAAATACACCTAATTAAAAGCATTAAAATAAATAAGCACAGAGTGGTCAGAGAGGATTAAGAGCCATTTCCCTGTGCTTTGGCCAGAACTATCTGGCCAAATTACCTCCTCTGTAAGAGGAGACAGTAATTACAGATACGCTGCTTGACTTTAATTTCCAGAAAAATACCAGAACAATGATCAAACTCTTTGTAGGCATGAAGAAGCCAGCACTGAGATGAGTAATAGCTTGCAACAGCTGGCTGATGCCAATCACACTGCAAGCAAGCCAGTTTTGCTCTACAGAAGAAATGAAACTTGGGGATGCCAGAGTACGACAAGGGCTAGAAAAGCCTTGGGCTGCTGTTTCAGATGACATGGCTAGTGATGCCTACACCCTTAAAGGCAAAGAAAGCACAGATACAGAACTCGGAAAACCAGACATAGAGGATAGTTCACCCTCCAGCTGGAAAAAGGTATCCAGCAGAGTCCTACCAGGGTCAGACCTGAGTCCAGCACTGTTCAATCCCTGTTCAATATACAGGGAATGAGGGAAAAATCGGTGCTTACTGAATTTGCAGCTGGCACCACATAGCAGATGTGCTGAATGATAGATGAGAATAACAAATGCCCTTGACAAACCATCAGCAGGATAGAGGATGTCACAGAGGGCAGGGGGATGGAGTAGAGGACCTCTCAAAAACTCCTTTCTACCTTATTTTCCTATAGTGCCATGCTTTGAAGCTGGGCAACAGATTGTATACATGGAGGGCAGTGTCTTCTTTGAGACACAACCGTAGAACATTGGTTACTGATACTTTTAAATACTGTCAGGAGTGAGATGGAGGTACCAGTGAAGAGCTCCACAGACATTGCCCTGATGCTCACCATCTATCAAGGAAAGAAAGGGGATGCTATTTGGCATGGGGGGTGCATGAAATAAAAATTTAGAAAACTTAACAAGAATCATCATTTCACCCCTTTTCAAGTCAATGGTGCACCCTCACCTTGAATACTGTGTGCAAGTCTGGTCCAATAAATATATTTATAGGCACAGGGTAAAACCAAGCCAAAAATAGAAGTAGCAATGATAACAATTAGAAGAACAGAATGATTTCCGCACAGGGAACAAATAAGCAAGATGGGCCTCCCCAAAATACAAGCCGTAAGTAGCACAGGCAGGATGAAAAGAGAACAAGTGTTTAACTCCCCTCCCAATAAAAATGCTCCAAGGAATCAGACAAACTGCTGGTGTTCAGGAAAACGCAACACTGAAACAAGATCTCTATCACACAAAATGACTGACCTGCTCCAGAATACATGCCAAGCTTTAGCATTTGCATATGGTAACTAACTCTGCTAATCGAGTATGTCAGAAAGCTATTACTGTTTTTAAAATCACGGCTCCTAGAAGCGTGACTGAATTTCCAGTCTAGCAGGTGGCAGGCTCAAATGAAACGAGCTGGACCGTCACAAAGCCTGCAGCTGAGGTCTAGCATCTGCCACATCCCATCGCGAGGCAAATCTAAGGCTTTGGGTTCGGGAAGCAACAGGAGAGCCGTGTAGAAGAGAAACTGGTTAAGAGCTATATACAAAGCTAAACGCAAACCCACTTTCCTTAACTCAAGAAAACCTGTAGCCACAAATGGCCAGTAATCGGGAGTGTATGGGGAAATATTTGCTCTATCCCTAAGTGTTTGCTTAGGCACTACATCCTACCAAAAGCCAGAGGTCACCAGGCTCAGGGACCTTCAGCCTGATTCAACCTTATTCCTCTTTCTGGGGTGCATACTTTGCTTCCCAGGATCAGATGGGCAGCTTCTGCTTCTGTAAGAGGTTCAGGATTTGTTACCACATCCAGTGAAGCGTTTGAGAGCTACTGGTCACTAGTGTGGAGAAATCTGCAGAGCTTTTCTGACCCCTAAATAATAAAAATAATAATAATCAGTAATTCAGCTAGCTCCTTCCATCCTAGTCCTTCAACAATAACCCCTTCTCTGAACACCAATTATTTGTTTTTGTTAATTAAACACAGTAAGAGGTGTGCTCAAACCTTTCAACAGAATGTCAGAAAAATAATGCTTGCTTTAAACCCTTTTTCAAAAGAATTGTTTGAAAGAAAAAAAAAAAAGAAATCCACCACCATAAAGACCACATGCTGTCAGCCTGAACCTTGCCACCTCCTGTCTTAAGTAAAAATATCTCTTTAAAGTATTGAACTAAGTTGGAAAAAAAGCCATAAATGCAGGTTAATCTATATATAATCTTCATTTTCCACTTCTGGAAGCAAACAAGGGAGGGGAAAAGCGCCGTATGGCCTTTACAAACATCTACCTGTATCAGATCTGGAAGCAGAACCTAGCTCCGGCCTGGCATATATTTCACAGTGAATGAAAACCCTCTTCAAAAACTTTATCAACATCAGAAACAAAGCCATTTAGAAATAGTTTTCTACTCACCAGACCACAAATCCTGAGAAATCAGGCAGAAAAACAGCACTCAAAAGCTGAACTGGATTCGCAGGAGTTGCTGAGTCTTCATGATGAAGATGAATTTGAAGGTGGCAGCATATCAAAGACAAAACACACCCACACACCCATCGGTCAAAGCAATACAAAAACCAGGCGGGACTTTTGAAACAAAGAAACCCACTACACCATACACAAAAGCAAAGCGTGGCCTCACCATCACACAATGACACGGGTGATAAAAGTGCGGCTGGCCTGAAGACAATAAATTCATAGGAGGAGGAAGGGTGGGGAAAAAAAAATCTCCCCAGAAATCTTGAAGTTTTAAGCTCTCCCTGGCTCACCTGCTCCTGGTGCCACGCTTTGGTGGGCTTACCCATGTATACTGTTTGCATTTGTATTTAATTCTTCTTCTGATGGTCCATAACTGACTACCCTTCAAAGACTGTGGAGGACACGAGAGACCGTCACTCCAGTCCAGTAAGGTCAGTCCTTAGGATGGCCAGGTTTGAAATGACTGACAATCAGGAGAAATAGTCTATAACTTAAAGCCCAAGAAAGCAAGAATTTAGTAATTCAAAGATAAACCATTATTTCTGCCATACCAGCAACTGCAAACTAACATCTGATAATAGTAACTTACTTTTGAAAAGTTAGACAACTAACAAAATGACCATTTAATACATCTAAAAAAAGGGGCAGGGGGGATGGTTCTTCCCCTAGAAGGTTATACATGGGTTTGGTATCTTAATTTTAGAGACATTTCACTCCTTTTTCTATGACTATACAGTTTGGGGGTTTTTTTGTTTGTTTGTTTTAAACAAAACAGCATCAGTTGTTTTCTATTTCAAACTGTCTTACAGTCTAATACTTCTGAAAATGAAGAAACAGCCCTTGACCAAAGATGATGCCGTTCCAGTCACAGCACACTTACAAAAGCGCTGCATCCTCAGCACATGAGCGCACTGCAGGCAAAGCTTAATTTTTATGTACAGGTAATCAGGGAATTAACAAACTAAGTAGCTAATGGATACTCAATAACGAGGATCTATTGCTAAATACCTACAAGAAATAACAGGTTAGAAAGTATTACATGATGTATGTTTCTAATTCTTTACCAAATCAACAGTGTCAATCTCTTATTGAGTGATAACATTTAGAAAAATAATATTGCAGCAGATTCTGGACTGCACAAAAAAGTGTGTGTTAACCCTCAAAATGCAGGCCATTTCCAGACATTTTGCATACTATAGTAATATCTGCAAAAACCTTGTCAGGAAACTATCGCTGTTTTTAAAAATCAGGGTTCCTGCAAAGAAGAGTAAGTTTTCACTCACCTCAAAATGTGAGAGTAAAAACCTAATTAAGACATTTTATATTAATCACCAAGCAATTTGACAACTTAAAATAATCAGAGACACCAATACAAGTAATAGCAATCTACCAAATGTATTTTGAAGAACACAGCCATGATACTAAAGATCGTGTCGTCATTTCTACTCATAGAGATGAAGAAAGTGTGCAGTTTTATTTCACAGCACAAAAAATCCAAAACAACTTCTCAAAATTCATCCAGTTAGTACCATATTATTACAAATCTGCATTGCGTCCAGCAATTTGACAGCTTGATGCTAACCAGAATTACAGCAGCAGTACTTACTAGGAGGAAAAAAATTAATTTGCCAGAAAGATTAGTTAAGCTTCAGACATTTAACAAAATAAAATACATTTCAAACGTATTTAAGGCCAGCATCCAAAACACTGTTGGTATTTTTCATCAATGAAAGCTTCCAGTTTGAGAAAGGTTGCAAAGAAAGTCCTCAATGGATGACTGAGGTGAGGTGTTTTGTCCAGAGCCACACAAAGGAAGAGAAAGCATTATTTTTCTTGCAGGACTTTTTCAGGATATAGTAATCTGCAGCGCCATGAGATATGGCAGCCTGTTCAAACACTGCTCACTGACCTAGTGCCCAACTTTATGAAAATATTTTGATCCATTTTAGTTTTCCTTTTCAGGATACAAACAAATTAATATATACACTAAATAAAAGGGCCATACTGAAGTCACCTCCCTAATGGTAAGAATCAGTCACATGAACAAGTACCTAGAACATTTACATGTCCAAACATTTCTATTGCTACAATTGTGCAAAGTTTCCACATTCAGCCTCTAATTCTGCCAAAGGAGTGAGTCAGTGCATCCTTTAAATACAGATCAGAAACCAAATGGCACATTTTCCTTTTCAGTTAATTGCTGATAGCCACTGGAAATATGATGGACCTGTACTCCAAGGCAAAATAGGAAACAGCCTCTGAAGAGTCATCCTTGAAGCCCTTTGCACAGAATTCAAGCATACAATCAACTTGGTAATGCAGAAGCAAATGATGCTTCACTGTAGAAGGAATTTTTTGGTTCTTCCACATGATCAAAAAAGCAGTCAAGTGCAACGTATTCCTCCTCCGTAAGGAAGAAAGACGTACCTTTTAACAAACATGATGTCTTAAAATCAGTCTCACTGAACTGACAAACAGAAATCCTCCATTTATCTCCAACAGTCAGGCTTTCATCCCTTCTGTTCACATCATGAATCATCACAGGATGACTGACTCACAGAAAAAAAAATATTTGTTCAAAGGTGGATTTTCTCATCCTTGTATCTGCTATTTACCAAACTTAACTGCCTTTAAACAAAGGTTCATTTCTTTGTAGCATGCCTAAAATGTTGCAATAAAGTTCGTAGCAGGCATCCGTCACAGTAATTGTGAACAGTTGACTTAGTCTCAAGGTAGGATCATGTAAAAAAGGAGACACGCAAAGCTGATATAGCAGTAAAACTCATATGCTGGGGCTGACAGTTATCCTGACCTATATTCCTACAATTGTTTCAGCATTGATACTCCTAAAAAAAGAGCTGCAGAGCTAACACAGGCAAGTATTTCACCAGGATGTTAATGCTGAAATATCCACCAATTTTAATCAGTATCTTCAGCAATCAGAACCTTGGTCTCCACAGAAATTGGTGCACTAATGAAACAGGGCCCTACATCCCAATGTAGGGAAAAGCCCTTAACTCAGAGTACAACAGTAAAAAACAGGTTTTTGATTGCTCCTTAACTTACAAATATGTAAACCTTACATGCTTTTATACAAGCCATATTAAAAAAGTGACAGAAGTCTAAGTGCTCAAGAAAAATAAAAAAATTATACACGAAGTTTAACTCCTCAACTTTGAGCCAGTTTGGCTTTCTCTTTCCTGTTTTTGCTTTTGCAGCAGTTAAGTTCCCAGTTCTGAAGGTAAGCCTAGAGAAAGAAGTTACCCTGCAGCAAATGAGGGTATAATTGTTTATAGTGCACTTGATACCCTGTGGTAATCGCTTACACCAACCTTTCACCCCCTCCCCAGTAAACACAGCAAACTATGCCTCACTTCATGAGGCGAGCTCTGGAACATTCATTATAGGATGTGAGTACACACTTCAAGAGCTATCAGCACCATAAATCTACACCCTCATTTGCTGTGGGGGAACTTGTTCACACACCCATTCCCTTCTGGGCGATGAAGGAATTTTTATCTGACTTACTGCATTTCAGACATTTCTGGACAATTATCTTCATTTTTCCTTTATCTGCCACGCTGCAGAGCTCTAAAATACTTTCCAACTTTCAGTAGCAAGTGAACCTACTTTAAGTGCAGTTGCTTTAAAAGATCGCCAGTACTTGCATGCAATTAATTTCTTTAAAACCAGCTTCTTTTCAAGAACAAGGTGGCACATAAAATGTATAAGGCCTACATACGCAACACCATGTTCGGTGCCTTAAAGCTAGCAGAAGTCAAGACTCAGCCAGATACTTTTTACAGTCAAAACCTGCCTGGCTTTAGGGTTAGCAACAATCCCATTTCAAGCAGGAGGCTGGACTGGAGACCTCCAGAGGTCCCTTCCTACCAGAGCTGCTAGGAAAACTGTCAACACCTGGGCAGGACCAAGATGTTCATAGCCATAGCAGAGCCTAGCCTGAATACCCTAGGCCAAACCTTTAACACAAGAAATTGATGGTGTCAGGTGAAAGGACACACCAGATTACTTCAGGAACAACTGCTACATCTCCCAGAGCACCTTAAAGAGAAAGTGGTTACTTCCCACTTCCTCACTTTTTTCTTTTTTACTACTTCTTTTTAAACCTGGAGGCTAACTTGCTATGCGGGATGGGTCAATGACGACTTTAAGACTTTTAACTCCTGGACCCTTTTCAGGCAGATAATGCATGCAGGAACACTGCAACTCCTCCTGCTTTAAATGTCCGAGAAAGATGTTCCCATGGCGCTGTGCAGGCAGAAGTTGGGCAGCAGTGGAGAAGGACTATGTACCCTCTCGCTCCTAGAAGCTCAAGAAAAGGAGCAAAAAAGCTCACAGGCTTGAATTATTTCATGCCTGCCACAGGAAAACAGTAGCTAGCAGAACAGGCAGCACAAAGCAATACTGAATCAGTCCAACCACCTTCAGCTCTGATAAAATAGAAGTCGCCCCAGCTCTTAAATCCATCTATGGCACATTCATAAGAGGAATGACCAATGAAATTACTTATTCGTACATATAAATATATAGGTACGCTTCATCTTGCATCACGTATTTCTTACAAATGTTCAGCAACATCCCTTTACAGCATTTGTTTTTGTAATTCTGCTTATGTAATAAATAAACAGTGCATTGAGCTAACTGAGACAACCCATCAAATCTGCAAGTTTAGAAAGTCAACACAGCAGCAGCAAATTATCAAAAGTGCTTGTTCACAATGTCTGTCGAACAGAACCGAGATCAATTTGCAGAACACCCACTCCGTTTCATCCCTTAAAGTTCGTCAATAGCAGTAATATTAATTTTTGGTAATTCACACTCTTCTTTGAAGTGGCAGTTTTCCAGGATGTCCCTGTAATAGTCCTTGAGGTCTGCGTAAGTAGAGATGGTTTCATTCGAGTGATGAAACGACATCAGTTTTTCATTCAAGAGCATCTGCACTTGATACTCTTCTTTAGAGGTTTTCACTTGATCACAGTGGTAAAGCACAAATACCAGGTTGGCTGCATAAGGCACAATCCGGCCACTGCGAAATTTCCGATGCATTTGTCTGACGTAATTGTTTGCCTTGAGAGGCTCATCATCTTTGAAGAAACCCATAAGCGCAAGCAGTGGCTGAAGTGTTTCTGCATGTCCAACTTGTACAATCAAAGGTGAAGAAATGGGTTTTGAACTAAAAAAGAAAAAAGCGCAAAGGATGAGCAGGAGCCTGTGCTTTAAACATACCAACACATTGCACAGCTGTAAGCAACAAAGGCTTAAAGAAGTAGACTTTGAATTTGTTTTACTCCAATGCCCGATAAAAACCTGTTTGGGAATTTCAGTATATTACAGACTTTTTTTAAAGCATCCAAGCTTCCTAAATTTTGTTCCAATTTAAGGTATTGGCTCTTACATAAAATGTAAGAAGTTGTACTAAATGTAGTTAAGCTACAGCTAGAACCTAATATAAATATGCTAAAAAAAAGTAAGGAACAGATTAATGCTGTGTGACCATATACTTAGTACCTCTCTCCAACTCCCTGTGTGAACCTAGTCACTTGTGCTCTTCCCAGGTATAGAAACATCCAGTGACCATGCTACAGTTAATATACTGGTTTTGGATTAAATATAAGATTTTTAAATAGCATTGCCTCCTCCCATCAGGAATTTGAGAGAAGGGCAGCAAACCACCAAGCCAGCTGCAAGGCTTTGTTAACATCCAAACCAAGTCAAGCCCTTCATCGGATGTGACAGAGTCCCCTTCCACTGTCAGCACATGGGAAGGCTCGAGGACATTGCAGTAACTCATTATTTCTGTAACACAGATCCACTGCAATTACATATAACCAGTCCCGACATGGGCTGTGTTTGGAAAAAAACTCTGAGACTTTTTTTTTTAAACCAAGTAAGATTTTTACTACAAGTTTCACAGATTTGCTTTAGTAAAAACCTACAGCTAAAATATAACAGCTTTTCCCAGGCTGCTGAGCTGTGTTTAATAGGATTGATTAGAATCAGTAATTTTTTTTTTTGTTGTTCCCTGGCAGACACAAAAAATACCTGGATGACAAAGTATAATGAACTATGAAGTGAGATCATCCAGGACACAATCCACTTCACAAAGACCAATGATTTACTATTAAAACATACCCTTTTTCTTTAGCTATTCTAAATACTTCAAGTGACACAGAATTTTTAAAAGTCTTTTTAATAAGCTTCTGCCTAAATTAATCCAAGGTGCAGCAAAGTCCCCACATTATCATCATTTTAGACCTAGAAAGTTTTAAAGCTTTCAGCATTAATTTTGCTAGATTTGAGGATCAAAAAAAAAAACCTTTTCCAACTGCTGTAATAAAGGATAAGTGGCAACTCAGTTTCAAGATGAAAATTAAGTCTAAGTATAAACTTATTGGCACATTAGGAAACTACAATAAACCCCTACTACCCTCTGACCTAACTACAACCACGTGATTGCCTGCACAAGCAAACAAATTACTGATTTAACACACAAACTGCTTCCCTCCCTCGCACACCACCACCAGTGCAGGATTTTAAGGAATATTTCTTGCCTACCTCTACTACCACCAATGCTTTTAACTGCGTATCGTGCTAGAACAAGAATCATAATTTGATAGGAAAATACTGCCATTTTTTTCCTATAATACGGTTCAGCTGTTTGGAAGGCATATCAGCATTTACCAAAGTTTAGTCTGAAGACAGCAATCCAGTCACTGGAGGAAACAGCTGTCCCTCCACAATTTATTAGTCCAAATTATAAGCAGGACTACTGCTATTACTAATTCCCGAGAATACCAACTAGTCAAAAAGAAGATCATACTCCCTCAGCACACAGGCCAGCAAATTAAGCCACTGATTCATACCACAAACAAAGCCTAAAATGAAGACAGTTTGTGCCACAAAAGGTTACACGTTGTTCAACCAAAGGAAAGATAAGAGCTGGCTTGCTGAATGTGGAAGCATCAGCCAAGATGAGAATCTGTCCCTTGCTCCAGAGAAGGATGGTGGCTTTTTGGGACCATCTCCAAGTGGCACTCAGAAGCCCAGGTCACTTGTTCTAGCACACGTAAATACACATTTAGCTTTCATGAGACAAGAGGTCATGTTTGGCAATGCTCCAGCTGCCAGTTAAGTCCACCCACAGATAAGACACATCTTGTCTGTCCTGAAAAGGAGGCATTTCCTCTGCTCTAACCCTAAAGGCCTGAAGCAACTGAAAAAATGGCTAACTGGGGGACTTGCCTGCAGAGTCGAACTTTGATCAGGTAAGCAGAATTCAGTATGGGTACAGGATGGGCTCTGTACTACCAGCTTGATACAGCCACGGTGTTTTGTGCAGTCTGAAACACAACTTGCACAGTTCTGCTCCCTGCTGAGCCTGCAGTTCTTCTGACTATACTCCTTAGACATGTATGCACATACATGCACATACTCTCCCCTTAGGCAAAACATCACTTAAAAAATATATCAGAAACCTGCCTCTGTTTCCTGTCCAAAAGAAGCATTAAAACCACAGAAAGGTTCTGTATGGAGGATGTTAGATTTTTTTCCACCCATGCCTTTGCTGCACCAAGAGATGTACATTCACCATAGCCCCTCTGCCAGCTCCTCCAAAATCAGTGGTTCTGCCTACATTTCTCCCCTTGTTATTTATGACCCTTTTCCTCATTTTAAAATTGTAAAGCTTTTGGACCCTTCAATCCCTTTCTCTTCCCTTCCCCCTCCATTCTTTGTTCCCTCTTACTCATTTGACTAGTTCATTTATACCCTTCCCCTCCACACACATCTTCAGGGAAGTATTTTTAGGTTTTAGGACACATACACATCCCTCCTGTCAGTTAACAAATAGGAACAGCAGCAAAAACCACATGCCTGTAGAAGATGACAGAAGGGTATTCCTTTGACCTCCTGCAATTTCCAGCTCAGAGATCTCCTGGGCCAGATGTGGCTTCTACATAATGTAGGACCTCTCAATGAATCTCTCCTTTGTCAAATCTCTCCTTAAATCCACATATATTTCCAGCATGCACAACATCCTGTGGCAAGGAGTTGCATAGCTTCACACACTGCTCTTAATTTTTTCTATTTGTAGATGCTATGTACCATTTAATCCTTCCTACTTAACAACTTTGCAATAATATTCTTTCCAAGTTGAGAAATCCTACCTTAGTCATTCCATCATTTTTCAAAATAAGCTATATCCTTTTAGATCAGAGTATTAGAAATCCACAATACTCAAGACAGTAAGCTACATCGTAAATCCATGCTGCACCCATGATGCTGTTTTCTTAATTCACATCTAACACCTTTTCTAGTTAGTTTACAGAAGTCAGAGGTACTTCCAGACAACTATTAATGACCTCAAAACTCAACTCCTGAGCTGTAAGTTATCCCACATTCTACCTGACAGATGATAAGAAAACCATTTTTACCACGTGGATTACTTCACAGATCTGCTATTTTCAAGCCCAGTTAAGTCTCACAAGGTCCTTTTACAATCCTCCTAGTAGAAACAATTTATCTTATTTATCTTGATTGAAAGTGCTGCATTTGCAATGCCACTTAACTTCTCACCTCTTTTTCCCGGTTATTTACAACATGCTGAGCAGCCCAGATCCTTGCAGATCTATCTCCCCTAGCGACCTGCCTCTGCTAGGAAAATTAATCAGCTATCCCTACCCTCCATTTCTTGTATTTTTATTCATTTTTTTACCCATGTAAGGACCTTCCCCCTTAATCCTGGCTGCTTGATTTCTTTAGATAAGGAAACCTGTTGAAAGACGTTTGGAAATCATGACTGCACGCTATTTGTATGCTTGTTGATCCTTCCCAAGAGCTTCAGGAGGTATGTTTTCCTTTCAAAGAGCCAAACTGAAGTTACTCTGGTATATCATATTCATCAAGGTGCTTATCAATGCTAGTCTCAATTGTTATTTCTACTAGACTGGCCTGTAATTCTGATCCTCTCCTTGAGCTGCTTTTTTCATTTTTCCTTTATTTAATTATTTGTTTTTAAATCATCACACCTGCCAGCCCCCACGAGCTTCTTGGCTGAAACCAACACGCACTGGCTGTCATTTCAGCTATTTCATTCAAGTTCTTTTAGCACTCTTGGGGCAGTATCACCCAGCTCTAGCAACTCAGCACATTTTCGTTTCATCCCAGCTGCACGCCCTTATACACATGCCTGCTTCCAAACCTGGTGGTCTGTATTTTATAGTTTACTAAGCAAGGAAGCTAGTAATGTAAATATGCTGCTAAAGTCTCCAAAACAAGTGTTACATAGGCATTATTCACTCCACAGGGAGTGGATTTCACACACATACCCCACCCCCCAAAAAAAGGTTTCAGAGCTGCTAAGGAAAAAAAACAAAAAGACAAAAAAAAAAACATTCTGGCTATCAGCACTGGCTTTAAACAAGGTTTGGCTTTACTTTCCAGCTGATGCTAGCAGGAATTTTGAAATGGAAGTAAATCACAAAAAATATGGTCAACTTCTTAGTGAAAAAAACAGCAAGACGTATGTTTCCAAAACAGAAAACAAATTATAGCATATACACATACACACAGACAGAAGTTTTAAAGAACAAGGAAAGAAAATCTCATGAAGACAAAAGAAGGAATAAACAAGGCACTCATTCTCACTATAACTTGAGTTTTTATTTCACCTGCTTTAGTCTCATGAAATACTCATGCTGACAGGCCAAACCACCTTGGGAGACGAAACAAACCTCTCCCACTCAGAGCTATCCTAGCATATTATTTTAGCAAGGATTAAAACTGTTTCCTTATACAATACAATCCTGAGTTTTCAATGGCATCTTTAACACAGTATACTTAGTTTCTCAGCAGCACTGAATATCTGATTTCTAAGACTACTCAAGCACTCCCTGTTCAGTCTCTGGGGTCATGACTCCAGTTCAGATGTGGTTTCATATCATCTAATAACGACAATAAAAATCACCATCAAGGTTAAAACAGCAACAGTAATATTTTTAATTATGGGGAAATCATGAAAGATTGCCTTTTCAGAGCATGTACACAGGCAAAGGTTACTACTGCCCCCACATTTCTGATAAAGACAGGAGCGCAAAGCACAATCAACAAAACACTGATAAATTTAAAACAGTAGCACAGGCTAACAAAATATTAAACAGAAGGCCTGAGGTTTCCATACTCAATCTTCTTGACGATCGATTAATGACTCAGCATCACATGGAAGCATCAGACAAAGTTCTCAACATCGTACTCTGGCAACTGCTAATGATATTTCAATTAACTTTTTTCCTCCCTTTCATTTAGTAGTAAATGACTTGGGAAAGCACACTGATCAGTAGGAAAAAAAAAAAAAAAAAAATCTAATTTCCAACTTTAAAGGGAGATGAAGAGACTGTGCATAAAGCTTTGCCATAAAATATTAAGAGCTTGTCTGAAAGTGATTGCGGGCGATTGGTTTCATATTCATTTTATGGGGCACTTCCAAATGAGCAGAAGTGGCTGTCACTAGGCAGAACACGAGCAGGGTTGATTGAAGAGATGTGTCAACTTCAGCTACTGAACCGCCCACGCTGTAACCGTCTAAGTAGATCTGACCACAGCTGAAAATGAAGAAGTTACTGAACAATTCATCAGCACAACACCGAAAGCTAAGTCTCACCATGGAAAAAAAAAAGCACCATGGAGAAGCACAGATGTGGGATTTATCATTCAGGCAAATTCTAGTTCTCCTTAATCTCAGCAGATTCGGGTTTAACCCTGGATCTTCTGCATCAGCTCACCCATCCTCAATAGTAGATGTTTCCTACTCTTCCTAGGACTACTGACATATCACTTTAGATACAGAAGAAGTGAACTTTCTTTTAAACAAAGTTTATTTCCTAAGCATACTTTCCTTGTGACTTTCAGCTAGAGATAACCCAAACCCCAGGAAATAGTAGGACAAGAAGAAACATTTCCTACAGCAAAGCTTAACTGGCAAACCTTCAAACCTCATGTAAAAATCCCTCGTTGGAAGTTGTTGCTTCAAAGAAGGTAAGTTTTAACAACTCTTAAACAAGCAAGCTTAGACTACATTCTGTCCTTTTTCTCCCCAATACGAAAGCCAGGACAAAGGACTCCAAACCCTCTATTTTCAGCTATGGGATGAATTCTCCATCCCTCCCACCTCCCCCTGTGATTTATTTCTGGAAAAAACAGCTAGAGGAACCCTAAATCTACAAGGAAACAGTAGAGATCAGGGAATGCAGTGGCAGTGGTGGGACTCAGAGGGCAGCAGAAATACTTAACAGTGGTGTTGCTCAGTGTTATCACCAGTAGGAAGAAGAAAAAAAACACAGAATAAAAAAAATCTGTCAAACAGTATTAAGTCCTCATGTGTAAAAACTTCCACCTTAAATAGTGGAACACAAGACAGCTGTGCTCATTCATTTCCAGAATGCAACAAAATGCCACCACAAATACTGACAAGACAAAAAATTTCTTCTTTTCCAACAAGGACATGCACGAGCTCACTCATGGCAAAGGCAAACTTGAAAAGCTGACAAGACTACACAAAAGTCATTTAAAACTCTGATTAAAAGGCAACAGCTCTTATCTAGTCCTAGAAGAGTTAATCATCCAAAGCTAACGAGGCTTCACTGCATTTCACTTCAGACCTTCTGCAGCTTCAAAGGCTCTTTTCTGAATGATCCCACCTCTCACGTTCTTACGGACCTCAGACATTAAACGTGTTACTGCAGCAGCATCATGCTGATGCTAAACGTTGAACCGTCATGATGAGCCAAAACCAAATCAAGAGGGTCATGCCACTTGTCAAACCCTTTCTGCCCAAGGTGAAAACTGGTTAGATCAGTTCTTTTGTATGTTAGTTGCCTAGATATTGTTTTGCTTGGTTTTTTAATCCTTAGACAAAAGGATATGACTCTCTAAAGTTGCTGAGATCTTTTCAGAGCAATCCTGAGGAAGCACGTATTAGGTAATTAACGTGAGATTAAGTACATTCTGGGAGGTTTGAAAGGCACAAGCAACACTTTAAATATCTAGTTCTAGGCAGATAGATGAAAAGACACATTCCCAGGGGAGGTCCCCTGGACTGCCCCGGTATTTGAGAGAAGTCAGCAAACACACACACTTCAGAAATGCAGACGCAGGGATGCTGCTGAACATGCTACAAGGGCCTATGGAGAATTTCACGTCTCTACCTGGTTTCCCCAAAAGCACCCTTTAATCATGTCAGAAGCCCCATCTTTGAAAGATGGAGCTATCAAAACCAAGGATACAATATGATACAAAGCTGCTATTTGAGA
The DNA here is from genome assembly GCA_030449065.1 of Oceanodroma leucorhoa. Taxonomy (NCBI): domain Eukaryota; kingdom Metazoa; phylum Chordata; class Aves; order Procellariiformes; genus Oceanodroma; species Oceanodroma leucorhoa. Next base: position 11,229,476 of record JASVER010000024.1, on the reverse strand, counting down.
CATTTACAGTTTATTAGCAAAAGTCATCCCATTTCTCTGATTTTTCTGGAAGTGAAGTCAAGACCTGCATATTTTTCAGGTGAACTAATGTAAACTGTGTGGTCTATTGAACTGTACAGCTGGAATGTTGTTCTGTGAATACATGAACATCCTATTACAACAGGGATCAGTTTACTCATCATAGACACAACACCTGTTCTCCTCTCTGAACAGATACACTGAAGTCAAGCTTCTTTTTTTTTTTTTTGGTAAGTTATGTATCACTATGTAATTAGCAGATAAGGTGATAAGCACCTAGTCCAGAAGCTTTCATCACAGGCTCCCCCAGTACCCCAAAGAGCCAGGGGACACAGTGGGGACACCCCTGAAGCAGCCTCATACAAAGCCACACGGAGCAACCCACACCTCCATGCCCCCTGAGAAAGGGACCCTCTGGGAAGCATAGTACCAATGCCTCTGATCTGGCTGTGCAAGAGCTGCTTCATACCTCGAAGTAAGCCCATGTAGTACACATCTGGCTACAAACTACCCTGCACTTCAAATAATGTAAATTAAATGTCTACGTGTCATAGCCCTGGTTCTCCTTTGGAGCTGCTCTGCTACTGGCTGGGTGACCAAACACACTGGTTTACAACTCCCACCAAGGGACGCAGGACATTCTGAACCTGCTGATGCACCCAGAGAGCCAAAGACCTGCAAACGTGGGATCCCAGCAGCAACCAAGGACTAGATTTATTAAAAGAAATGACTGAACAATTCGGAGCAAAAGGGTTTTTTTAAATCCAATTATATAATTTCTACTGCATACGTGGAAGCTTTTTGCTCTGTTCCCTTTGTACGTACTATAAAAAGATAGTTTTGAACAGTTAATGGTTTTTAGATCATATATTGATTTCCTTTGTACTGAGTCATAGTTTTGAAAGGAACTATTAGGGCACAGTAGTAAACGACTACAGAAAGGTTATCAATTGTGTTGTGAACTGACCTGCAAAGCAGAAGGCAAATTACAAGGAACAATAAAAGCTACCAATAAATTGGCAAATTAAGCTGTTTACCTCATGGCTTAGCCTGGTATAACTACAAAGATCACCTTCACTTATCTTGAACTATGTTCAAATTCAAGTAAGTCTTTTTTTTAAATACCTTGAACCTGCTTACTCACAGAGGAAGTCACCAAATATTTTGCAATGTGTATGTGCAGCTAGGTTAGCATTTTCAATCATTAGCCACATACTTTAAACATTGAGATGGCTGCTTCACCTCCCAATTTCCAGAGCCTTATGGTAATCCATTTGGACAGTACAAGTAATAACAGATATTTCATATTCTCTTTCATGAGCAACAAAGGCAGACTTGTTAAATATTTGAAGCTAGGAGAAAAAAAAAGTATAAAACAGCTTTAACGAATAGCTGATAACCTTAAAGTGTGCCACAACCAATTTTCAAATCCACCCCTGCCCAAGTGTGTAGCTGTTAAGGTTTTTTTTCTAAGATTAGCAGCTTCGTATTGCATTAACTACCAAAATACACGGATTTCTCATCAACACACACAGTTCATGGCAGAACAGCACTCCCAGATCACAGATGTAAGGCTCACCTGGGCATCTCACAGAAACCTGAAGCTGAAAAGCAATGCACATCTTTATCCCTTCAATGTACAGTTTTCCTACAGATCCATACCCCACGCTGCAGCAACAGGGGCTTCCTCCAGCAACCGTGGTGTTTCCCCTTTCCCCTCCCAAGTTCAGTGGGCCAAGTTTCCCAACAAGGCAAGAAGACAGTGATCAATGGGGTTGAGCTGGCAGTCCCAGCAGTCCCATGCAACACACAGACCAGATACGCGTCGAGGCGGGATGGGGGCCCATCAAGTCTGAGGTTACTCCTACCATCAGCGCTATGTTAGGTGGCGGGGGGGAATCATAACAGGTTTTGGTTACTAGCCATAGCCCACGCATGAGCCACAAAGAACTCAATGTCTCTTCTGAGGCAAGGTGATACTCACTGATTGCTCCTCTACATCCTGATGTTGAAGCATCTCTAAATACCACAGTTTTGGGAAACTGACACTTTCTAACTGTTTAAACAAATGCTGACCGGTAGGAGCAGCCTTTCAAGGATTCTTCCACAGCAGCATAACTGCAAGTGCACATGCACGCATGTATCACTACCTGGCAGTTTTACCAACATAATGAAGAGCAAGGACACTTTCAGTAAGGCCTAGGCTCCAGTGGGGGGAAAACCCAACAGTTTAGTGAAGAGTATTTCCCCATTAGCTGCTTTGCCACATAGTTGCATAGCCTGACTCTGTATTTTCTATCCATAGCAGGAAGACTTGGGAAAAATGCAGTTCTTATGTCTTCACAAAAATAAAGTGCTCTATGGACTAAGACAACTGCCCAAGTATGCCAATTCAGTACAACAAATCACCTGGTTTAATTTTATATTCAACTCTTGTGATACAATTTTTTTTTTGGTAATTAAGAAAATTTGTATGGAAAAGAGAGTCCTGGCCCCCAACCTCTCCCTAGAAATGTGACCATGACATTTCCTTACAGGCTGGTAAGAAGGTATGGAGAAAAGTACTTTATTGCTACTGAGGGTGCAGAAGAATAGGGTCCTATGAGTGTCCTAACAGTAGGTGGTCACTAATACAACTATCGATAAATTCAACATCAGACCCCAGTTCCTGAATAGATATTCCAACACCTTTCCACTGGCTGTCTGGATGGGGACAGTTGACAAGAGCAATCATATAGTGAAAATCTCTTTCACAGCCTTCAAAACCATCTTTCTGTACAGCAAGACCTACTCAGAAGAGACTATTGCTAGTTTAAACCAAGAATTCTCTTGGAATTCATGAGTTGAAAGATCCTAAAAATGTCTGAAACTTTTGCACTGCAAATTGAAGGTGGGACTAATTGGCAATAGGTATTTATTACCACCTTTATCATTTTCTTAAGAATAGACTAATCAGCAGAAGATATTTTCCCCAGAAGAAAGAAAGTGAGATTTAACAAGGCTACTAATAAGGCAACTAAGTTCGGTGAGCAATCAGATTGCAAGGTCAAGAATCACTTCATGGAAGAAACAGGGTTACAATAAAAGCAAGGTTTCTCTTTTTAATTCAGCTGCAACCAGGAATGAAAACAGGACAAAGCTATTGAATAGAAATACTTCAAGTATGCTACAAAAATGCAGCATTGCCAACACCATTCTCCACTGCCAAGCCTGGAGCAGAATAGATGATCCAGATCCCTCAGCTTCTTGCTGGAACAAAAATGCTCCCCTTTCTACTTTTGGATAGCCCAATCTAAGCTTTCCAGAAAGAAAGAAGAACTTGGAGCAAAGATAATGCTCTGGAAGTAAATTTGTTGTTCTTAAATTTTTAAGGCAAACAGCCAGTTACAAATCAACATTAAACATCGCCAAATTGAAACAACGTTCCACCAAAAGACATTTCATCATCACGAAGGTTCATTTTCTGAGTAATGAACTGCTGCAAAAGTATTTAACCTGTTGCCTTGAAGTTGCACAATACCGTAAAAAAAAAAAAAAGACACTCACTCACACACATATGCACAACCAAACGTCTTCTGCTGTTATTAACACAGTCATATTTTTTTATTCGTATGGTTTCTTGTTTTCATTTGTACTCTCATATTGCCACAGGATCCAGGATAAGTCTCTCTCCCTAGATGAAAAAGCATTAGTTGCACCTCCGCTCTCCAGATCACAAGAGACACAAGCTGTTCCAATACATCAGCRGTGGCAGATTTCCACATATTCTTAAGTGCACCGGGTTACCCGATTCCGATTATACTAACGTCTTCAGTGCTTTAAGACTGCCACCTTACGTTGTGGGATGGAGTGACACGCTCCTTTTGTACATGGCAATGCACTTCAGAAGCTTTCAGTTCCCGTTTCAGATGATGCAGACTAAACAGACTGCTCACACAGCTTTGAATTTTGCAAGTTTTTTAGGGTCCCGATCCTTTACACACACACATAAACTCACTACTTGCTCCTCTCTGTGGTGGCGATACAACGCAAGAGCCTCAGAGATTGCAACCAAACTTCTGCAGCCGCAGCTGAAAGACAGGATGAAGTTATCTCGGTCCTTCAGTTCTCTGCCTCAGACACCTGCTCTTCGCCAAGGAGCCTGCTCCACCCTGTAATTCAGTGACTGCTGATCTAGTTCCCAATAAATCAGAAGTATAGATACAGATTTTGTCAACCATGGCTTTTTTTTTATTATTGTTAAACTTACAGGGATATCTTACACACAGTTGAGACACACAGCTGCAACTAGTGCAAGTAATTTAAGGACTGAAAGGCTGTCACTGTTCAAAGAGTAAATTACACTAAAAGGAAACAAAACTGATCACTCTTCTTACATGAGTCAATCTGCATTCAGAAGTTATTTTTCAGATTTCAGAAGCCAGAGGGGTGTTAAAGGCCTTGCTTGTCTGTTTTTCTTTTAACCTGCACTTCTTTCTGATCTTCTTATTCTCAGTTCTTACCTTCTCTGTTCGTAGGGACAGACACAGCACATGAGAGGCAATCACAGCAGCATGCTTGTCAACCTGTTCACAGTTGGGTGTTAATGACGTGTGCCCTGATGTATTTTTCATTTAGCTCTCTAGTAGGCTGAAGAAAGGATGCAGTGAAGAAGTTTAAATAAAGAGTCACCTAGCATAACCACTGCTTTGACTCCACCACTACCAAAACAAGAGGTATCACCGACTCTTATACAAGCCTTACATTTCCAGACACCAGAGTGATCATTCAACAGCACAATTTCTTAAGCCAGCTTTGCTGAAGATGGGTCACTATCACCAGCCGTTCACCTTTCATTCACAGCAACTTCTCCCCAAAGCCAAACTTATTTCATGTTTGCAACTGCCAAGTTTTAACCTGTTCATGGCAAAATGAACAGAGGCGTCTCCTTCATGCTGGCTGGTGCAGAGCACAGGTAAGATTCAGAAAGGCCCCTGACCGCCGCTGCCACACAAYGGAGCAAAGTCCTGTACGCTCCCATCCTCGGCTCTCATTTCCAACCCTGTATGGCCCCCTTCCCTAGGCTCACATAATCATTAGAGCAGGATAAAGGCACTAATCTGGATGCAAGTGTTAGGAAAGTCTACATGTACATCTCAAAGGCAAATCTTCAACACATTTACCTTCTTGCGTACTAAGCCGATACTCTGTTAAAAACAGGTAAATCCCCAAAATAATTAAGATAAACAGTACTTGTACTGTTTAGCTAGTGATAACTCCACTTTAGATGAATGAAACCATGTCATGTATCATATTAAACGTGACCTCAACATTCCTGCGTCACTCAGAGCTCCAGTGATGAACACGGTATCTCTCTGCATGCCACACTAAAGGACAGCAAAAAAGCCAACTGACTGTTTGAGAATTATGCTTCAAGTGTCTTAACACACAGTTCTTCTACCACTGTTAATGTCCAACTTGAATCCTCAGTCAGCAAACTTTTAAAGGAACAAAACTTCTTTGCTGTCTTCTCTGCTATAAAATGGTAATAATCAACTTTATGGATCGTTCCTCCAACCCAAAATGTGAATGCTACTTCTAATTTCAGTCTGCCGACTTAAAGGAAAAAAACCCCCATGTCTTCAACAACTTATCATGTAAAAATTACATATAGCTATATATCCGTGACTCATGCTTTTCTTTCTGAAATATCAAAGCCATTAATATCATTCTGCTGGGTGTTAGGTAGATCTACTTTAATGTATTGACTATAGAAGTAAAGTCCCAAGGATGCTAGGAATGCAAGAACATCCACCACATGTAACTAATGTTTACATATCAACACCAAAGCTGAATTTGCTGGTTTTAAGTTAAAGTTATTTATAAATTGGTTTCTATCAAGTATTTAATGGCACAATACAATCTTACAATCACATCCTTGATATTGTGTACTTTTATAAACACTTCTACACTTATCTGCTAAGGTATTAATTCATGTGATCGGTCACTGAACTATGAATTTATAATTCCTCATTTTGCATGAGGAGCATGTACACAGGTTGTAAATTAATCCTCATATGAATGCACTGCATTTAAGTCTGAAGCAGCTCAAAAAAAAAACCACACACAAAAAAGCCCCCAAAAAACAAAACTAAAACACATGGATTACCAGCACATGAAAGCAAATGCAGGTAATTCTGTGACACAAACATCCCAACCTGTAACTGAAGCCTTTGTTTTCTCCATGCCACAACAGATCCCAGTTTCATTCCTATTTTACTTCTCCCCATCATACCAACTCACACGAGACAAGACCAACACCAAACAGATAGTTAATCACGACTGCTGACTGATACCACCTCATAGGAGTAAACAATACACAAAAAGAGCACAGGCATCTCACCTCTAATTTTTAAGGAAGTATAGGGATGGTTATATCCTGACCCTATAGAGGCAGTTTTGAGGACTGCGCAACTCAGCGGATGGAGTACCACTGCTATTGTTCTTCCACTGACACAAAGTGACTGTTGTCAAATCATGGCAACAGATGAAGACAAACCACTTTATCAGACCACTGTCCTTTGACACCCGGTTATTGTACCTTCAAGTCTAATAACAGTTACTTGTAGGGCCTAATATCTTTCCTACAGCTACAGTGTTGTTCCCAAACTACAGCTTTGCTGTAAAAGAATAAGGATGGGAAACTAAATATTCTATCTAGACAGGGTTCTCGGACTGGCCGGCTGAACTACTGACTTTGGATTCATGGAACAAATCAATGCATTTACGACAACTTCAGGACAGAAGCATCTTTCTCGTGTTCTTACAGGGCACCAAGTGTATCGCCTAAAGTCTGCCATTCCCTAGTTACAACGAAGCCAGTTTGTTACAAGGCTGGTTTGCTGTTACAGCTCCAGCCTCTTGGATCCTGCAACAGGCCGTTCTGGTCTACAGTCACTACGTGTTTGGATTGATCTGCAATAATTATTTTTCCGTAATTACATTTCAACAGCTTTAATCTGAACAGAAAGTTTTAATAACGCAAGAGACTCAAATCAAACACATGTAGAAAGAAAGATTTCCACACTGAAGTGCTTAAGTAACCAGATAACAGAATGTATCACGGGGATGCTTTCAACCCACAATCTTCCATTTTTGCCACAAATTATTTTTAACAAGGACATTTTAACAAAAAAAAAGCTCATTGTTTTAATTCAATGGCCTCTTCTCAAACTGTGCAGGAAGAGAACACCATTATCAGAGACAGCAGCTGGCTGTCCCTTGAAGGCCTGTGTGGATCAGTAAGTTAAAAGATGGAAATATATTAGCTGGGCACAAGAGCATCAATGGAAGAAAAAAAAAAAATATACTCTTTACAGTAATACTGTTCTAATACAAATTTGATTCTCTCCATTAAAATTCTCCTAGCTCAAACTCTCCTAACATTGTTATGTTTGGAAGTAAAGTACTTCACTTCTATTCACATTAAATTCAACTCGGGATTGACCACGGAAAGCTTGTAGCCAAAGCACAAAAGCCTTTTTATTTACCTTTTGCTCTCTTCCACCGCTTTGTCCAAATGCTGGAAGATATCTTGGAATAAAATGCAGCTGGAGCGACTATTAATGTCATAGCCATATCCTCTCTTCCAGTATTGCTTCAGGTCATTCAGGTATTCCAGTACCTAAAGTTAGAGGTTTTATTTGGCACAGAGGGAAAATAAAAACACCACAACATGGAGCAATGACACTACCACACACTACATGAAACCAACAATTCTTTGATGCAAAAAAAAACCCCCAAAACAAAAACAAGCATAAAGCCTCCAGTTGAAACCGCTTCAGCATAAAACCAGACACAGTAGATCAGACTAAAGAGCCACCAAATCCAGCATCTTGTCTCTGATCACACTCATAATCAGGCCTAGCAAAACCAGCAGGCACACTTCCCCAGACTCCAGTAATTTTCAGCCTAGGGCTTTGAGCCCTAAGGTGGTTTTCTACAAATTTAATAAACTTCAGTGGATTCTCTCCCACAATAACCCAATCTCCCCTTTGAATGCACCAAGTTTTAGCCTTAATAGTACCCTGCAGCTTGGCTACACACAGTTTTAAAAAAAAAAAAAGAAAAAAAAAAAAAAGGGCAAACAGTCTGTTGTGAACTTGCCTTCTGCTAGCTTCATTTGGTACCTGCTAGGTTCTGTACATGACAAGACAATCATTATTCACCGCTTTTTTAGCATTTCTGATTTTGCCTTATGAATGTCAAAGATCCTTAGCTCAGTTAACCATTCTTCAGATGGAAGCAATCCCATACCTTTAACTGAGTTTCTATTTCTACATTCTAGAGATGTGCACACATCTCAGAAGACAGATCTGTGCCTTGGATTTATGTAAGGGCACACAATGCTCTCCTTGTTCTCTCTTCCTTTTCCTACAATTCCTAGCATTAAAGTTATTTTTTTAATTTTTGTTCATTAATTTTACAGTAGCTGAGCCGACATTTTCATGGATCTATACCATCAAAATTTCACTTCTCAGTGGCACAATGGATCTGAGAGATGGCCACCTCGCACATGAAGTTTCAGCTTCTTATCCCATACGCATCATTTCATAGTGAACACCATCTGCCACTGCATTGCTGTGTAATCCACCCTCACAGGGCCCCTCTGCAAAGCCTCTCAAACACCCCGTATTCTTACTATCCCAAGTAACTCCATATAACCAGGAAGCTTTCCCACCTCACTGCGAAATTATTTATAAATATATAAATATATATATTTCAATATATTTATAAATATATAAATATATTGAAATATATAAGCACAGGCCTCATCAGAAGTCCATGGTGACCTTCCTCCTCTTTGAGAGGAGAGCATTTACTCCTAACTCCACTGCCTACCCTTTAGCCCAACCTATCTATGTAGAGGCCTCCCCTCTTTCCCAGGTGTGCTAAGTTTCCTTAAGAGCCTCGGGGGGTGGGGGGGACTTGCTGAATATGTTTTGGAGTGCCAAATAAATTACATCACTCTTAATCCCCATCTCTCTTGATCCCTTCAAAGGGTACATCAGGTACTTTTTAAAAGAAGAGGAACCAACATAAGTCTCATTTATCTGGGTTCTGCTAGTTTTACTAACAGGCAGTAGGTTTAGAGATGTGACAGACTGCAAAACCATGTAAAAAGAGTCTTAGAGGACACCTAGAAGACCTCATTTGATATCCTCTGGAATCAACGCATTTTAACATATGATTATCATACGCAAAACAAAGCTGTCCAGAGCATTTTTGATGTTACAGAAATAAAAGCATATAAGAATTAAGCACAATAGGAAAAGACTGTTTTAATCAGGACAAATCAAGACTGCACCAGTATTTAAGTCTGAATGAAGAAGGGTATTTCAGTCTTGCTGCTTGATTAATCCAGACCTCTTTGGAGACCAAAGTGGTGCTTCATTAGACTGAAGAATAAAGGGCACACAACTTACAACTTCTAACTGTGCAAAGAGTTATATCTGAACACTAAGGCATCTTTTGAAGGCTTCTCAAATATCTCTCCCATTTAGCACCTACCTTGGCATCTTCTTCACTGAAGAGTGAACACCATGGGGAGGTCACATTTTTTATAGCCAACTCATACGAGCAGGTAAGAAAAGCCACTTGAACAAGATCTGCAATAAATCCAACAAACATGCAAAAGATAAACCACTGCTACACAAGTAGCAACTGTCTCTCAACTTGCCTCTAAAACGAAATGTAATTACAATTTAGCAATGCAAACAATGTAATACAATAAATAATCGCCAGTCCAAAGGCCAAGCACTACAAATAAGCGGTTTTCAACAGAATTATTGCACAGAATCCAAATTTCAGACTGCAAGCTTTTCACATTACATTGCTACAAGGGGGAAACAAGAGCATTTCACACCAAATGCTGCACATCTGCTGATGTACGTGCTGTAAGTGTCGATCGCTAGTGCGTCCTCATCACCACAAAGGACAGAAGAGGCAGTACGAGGAAGGCGTGTCTGTTCAACGCAGAGCAGTCTTTGACTACCACTACTTATCCTCCACGTTAGTGGCCGAGTTTGAACAGCAGCATGCTGTAACTTTGGGATTGCGGCTTTAGGGATGTGCTGGAAATGACAGCAACACCTATCTGGGGGGGCTCCCCCACCACTTTGACCACACAGGGAAAAAGCTGGCACTTCTGGACAAGTGAAGCTACAACACAGACATACCTGACTGTCTTCTCCTGAGGTTATTTGTGCGTTTGAATTGTAACAGGTTTTACAAAAGCTACATCTGCTCAGCAAAGCAGAATTAAAAGAACAACACACTTGTATCCCTCCAAACAAAGGTAAAGTTGATTTCATCTGTAGGAAAGGTATTTTTCAAACATCTTTTTCTTCTGACCCCTGACTAACAAGCATTAATTACCACAACACCAATACATATTTGCAGCCTTATGCAGTTGCTTAGGGACTGCGTCTCCGATTTACAGCATATTTTAAATTACCTACTCTGCATAACTACACAACACTTCGGAAGTTGTTCTCAGCCAGACTCGGAGCTGAAGTCACCTGTAACAGGCATTCATTACCTGCGTTCAGCTCCTCCACCGGCAAACACAAGGCACTCGCGACCTTCTCCAAGACCTTTCTCATCTCCGGCCCCTCTTTGAAGGCATTCACCTGGCACATCGCCGCGACGTTCTCTTCCACCAAGGCAACAAACTTGGCGCAGTAATCGAAAAACCTCATCAGGGAATCATTAACTTCAACCTCCACCTCTGAAAGCAAACGCGGGCCTCAGCAACTCAGCCGGGGGAAGCACCGCTGTCCCCAAGGGTACTGGCGCTCGGCCACCCAGACACCCTCCCGGGGAGAGTCCCCCCCCCACCACAGCGGTGTCCCTGCGGGGGGGACGCGGGGTGCAGGGTCCCCCTCAGCCTGGGGATGGGGGACATGGGACCGGCCTCACAGCTTCCCTCAGACCCGGGGCAGCGGGGAGGGCGCGGGGCTCCCTCAGGCAGGGTCAGGGGTCCCTCAGGGAAGCGGCGGGAAGGTCCCTCAGGGAAGCGGCGGAGGGGGGTCCCTCAGGGAAGCGGCGGAGGGGGGTCCCTCAGGGAAGCGGCGGAGGGGGGTCCCTCAGGGAAGCGGCGGAGGGGGGTCCGGGCTTACCGTCGCTGCCGAGGCCGAGGGAAGGCCCGAGGCCATGGCGGAAGGCGGCGCCGCTCTGCCGGCAGCGGTGCTTGGAGCTGCTGGCCAACACCAGGCGGCGGCGGGCGGCGAAGAGGGCGGGAAAGCGGGCGGCCAAGCGGCGGGCCAGGTGCTCCATGTCGCGCCGGCCCTGCGGCGCCAGCCGCCCGTCGAGGCTCTCGTTATACCACATCTGCCAGGCGGCCAGGTCGGCGGCGGCGGGGCAGGCTGCTGCGGCGGCGGCGGGGCGGCGGCGGAGGAGGAGGCGGGCGTGCAGCTCGCCCAGGCGGCGGATCTGCCCGGCCGTGGGGTAGCGGGTACCGTGGCGGAGCAAGGCGCGGAGCTGCAGCGGCGCGCAGGCGGCGGGCAGCCGCGACCCGGCCGCGGTGGGACCCAGCGACAGCGGGTCGCGGACCAGGTGCGGGTTTACTTCCTCGTAGCGGGACTTAGTGCCGAAGTAGCCGCTCAACCCCGCGCTCGCCACCGCTAGCAGCAGCGGCAGAAGGAGGAGGAGGGCGGCGGAGAGGAGAGCGGCAGCTGCCCGGCGCGGCGCCATGGCAGCAACTGCGCGGCTCCCGCAGGAAGAGGCGGAGCGGAGCCTCCTCCTCTCGCCCTCCCTTCGCCTCAGGGGCCACCTCAACCCGGGTGGCTCGTAGCCAGACGAGGGGGCCGACCCGGGCGAGGCGGGGCGGGGGGCAGAGGCCCTGAGGGGAGCCGCTCCCTCAGGGTCGGCGGACTCCCCTCAGGCAGGGCTACCTCCCATCAGGGCTGCATCCGTGTGTTAAAACCCCGTCTTTTTGACCCATTTATGGCTCCTCGCGACACTAAAACCCCCTATTCTCGTCCCCACCTTGTGTCTGCCTCGGGTGGGCACCCACCAGACGAGGGGGCAGCCCCGGGTGAGGCAGGGGGAGGTGGCAGCTCCCCACAGATCAGGGTGGCTCCCCTCAGCTTGGGCTATTTCCACTCAGGACTTCACCCATGATGCCTTCACCCACCAAGATGCCTTTTTGACCCATTTATGTCCCCTCACGATGCTAAAGACCCCAATCCTCATCCCCCCCCATTTGCGCCCGCTTTGGCAGGGCTTGGCCGCCAAAGTGGGCTGCATCGTCCTTCTTCACACCAGCTGATGCGCTGGGCGACCGAAGCTAACAACGGGCTTTCAAGGGTGTTTTTGGCTCTTTTTGCCCAAAAGCTGTTGAATTTCACTCAAAAGTACAGTCAGCATTGCTGCGAGGGGGATTGTGGGTCACTGCTGCCGGGGATGGCACTGCAGGTCAAGGGCAGTGCGGGGCATCAGGGTTTTTTAACAAGGCTTATGCATTCCCAGCAGGAGCGGGTTCAGGTGGAAATACGCAGCCGTGGAAAAGTCGAACGAGTGGGAGCGCGAAGTTTGCAGCCAGGAACGCTTCCAGCCAGGAGCTGTGTCCGAAGAGCCGCCAGTACTGGTTATAATCCTTACATCCCACTGGCATCGCTGGCGGCACGGCATGACGGCATTGTAATGACCTATCCAGAAAAGCTTAGAAAGGCTTAGAAAAGCAAAGAATAAAAAGAGGCATCCTGTGGAAAAGCCTGAGCGCGCCGGTGACGCATTGGGTTATAAAACAGCTTGGGCAAAAGCGTAAGCAAAACATCCCCAGTGCTGCTGATGATACCCATTTTCAAGAAAACCCTCGCTACTAAATCGGTATCAGCTTGTAGCCTGTAGCTAAGGAAACCGAATTATTTGTAGGAGAAGCAAGGCTTGAGGTTAACAAAAACATCTCAAGTCTCAGGAAAAGGGCTTAGCTTTTGGCCCACAGCGTGTCCTGGGGAGACCTGTGTTTTATACACAGAAAGATCAGGTACTTTACTCCCTGCCTACGCAGTCAGGCTGTTGCTTATACAGTTGAGAATTTTCACTGAATAAATAGATTTTCATGGTATATTTAGTCAACTTGTGAAATTCTGTTGGAAAGTACGTGTCTCATCTCACCTGTCTCGCACCTCATCAATAACCAAAGCAAAGTGTTAGTGCAATGATATGCAAAGGCTCAAACAGTTAGGATAGGCAAAGCCTTTAAAGCTGAGAGAGAAAGGGGAAAGAGAAGTATAGGAATAAGTAAGTGTTTTAAAGCTTCTGGGCAAAAAGTTACGGGCTCTCTGTGTTAAACCAGAGTGGTGTGACTTAGCTGTCTCAGAGTGATATTGTGCAGGGCTACTTGCCATGTCTCCTGATGGCTTTGGGAAAGGAAATAGTACAGCACGCAAAGTAAATTATCTTGTTGAAGGCTTTGGCTCAACCCTCTGTAGTGTGAAACATTACTTCTTCCCAAGCATAATGGAGACTTTTAGGGTAGATAGCAAAAATTGTTGACAGCGAGGATTTTGTTCTGTATGTTTCATAGAGATGCAACTAATAAGGGGTTGGATTTGTGATCTCTTAATAGGTAGCAGCAAGTATCTCAGCTGTCAACAAATTAATCTCACTTGAGAGGTAATGCACTCAGTTGTTCTGTTGGGGCTTCTGTTTCAGCTGCATCTTGGTCGCAGCCCTAAGTACTTCATTGTTTTGTCGCCATCCGTGGCCTGTTCATCTGAGCCTTGCACAGCATGCTGCTTTTCCTGCGCTGGGATCTCCAGGCAGTTGTAGGTAAGTACCAGACAAGTACAGTGTTGAGAGGCAGACAGGTTTGGCACTTGTAAACTAAGTGAAATTTCTGTCTCCTCTGTAGAGATCAGAAGTATTTGAAATGGTAACTTCAAGCAAGAGGAGCAAAGGCTGATTCTCTATCAGGACACAAAAGATCGTTTAGAACAAACACATACAAACTTAACAGTATGCTTCCAGTTCTGCATGGGATATGGCCAGTTCCTAGACTTTTATTTCCTATTTAAAACATTCCAGGGAGTGTTTTCATGCACAAGGTGATTTTACACCAGTATTCTTCATACCAGTTTTCTATCATTGCATGTATCACCAAGACCCTACTGCTATCTTTAAGCTATGCTAAAGGATCTGAAAAAAGGGGGAGCGATCCCATGGTGATTCAGAAGATGATCTCTCCATGGAGAGGTGGAACACCCACTGTGCCTCATTTTAATTGCTAGCACATTAAGCAATGACTGCATATGCATTTCACTGGTCATCGAGCTGTGCTGGAAAGGACTCAGGTTAAATATGGAAAATACAAGTTTGTGCAAGAAGATGAGGCTAATAACTAGTTACTGTTTTAAAAAAAAGGACGCTGTCTACTATAAAACAGTGGTAATTTGAAATCAGTGAGACAAAAGTGTTTTGATCATTTGTCTAGTACAGCTCTTTTAGATGTAAATGGTTCCTCAAAATGATTCCTGGGAGATTTCCAATTTTACAAGGCTGGACTACATTTGTAAGTAAGCATTTCAAGACCAGTGCAGAGAAGTAATTTGGATTTCAGTTTGAAAAGAGGTCCAGAGGCAAAAAAATGCAAATCCTCCATCATATTTTCATATGATCTTTTTTAGTTTATATTATGCGTATCTAACCACAAGTCATTTCTAGCATGTCATCTTCTATAACAAAATCAGCATGAAACTACCTATGGTGCAGTTTTCAGAAAATACTGTCTTAGGTTGTTTTAAAACCTATTGAGGGTATTTTATAAAATACCAAGAAAAATATAAATTCCATCTTCTACATAATTATTCACTGTAACGAATCTGTAATTGGTTTTAGTAGGAAAATGATTTTGCATATTACAGCAGTGTGCACATGAGCTTATTGTGTATGAGGGAGAAAAAGAGAACTCACAGAGTTTTTCGTTAGAGATTGTAAATCTTCAGATTTTAAAAATGTGAATTTAAAAGGTAATTAAATAAAAACTGATTAGTGATCACAGTTTCCATTTCAGAAAGGGAATTCTATGTCCTGAATTGTCAAGTGAAGACAGTTACCCCCCACTGTGATCTCTTACTTGCTCCTATTGCATCACATTAAATTGTCACATCCTATCATATCACATTAAATTGTTCAGTTATGTATTTTGAATGGCTTTCACAGGATTTTTTCTATGTATCTATTAAGACAGGGGAAATCTTACCAATAACATATCATTCTATGAGGAGTCACCTCTAATTATTTCCCCTTCTTAGTATGTTTTTGAAAACATTAAGAGAAAGACCTGCTTTTACAACACATTTCGTATCTGGTGGAGTCTGAGTCCACAGAGGCCTTTGTGGCCTCTGGTCACATAGGATATTTTTGAGTGCTGCCCTCTGCTGAAAATGTTGCATTATTCAAACGGTTGCACATGAAGCTGGGCTCTTTTCAGAACTTCTGTGCAGGGTGTTTGTCACCTTCAGAAATAAAGAAAGACCAGATGACTCGGATGCCTAGCGCCTACGCAGCGTAAGTTGAGGTATGTGAACATCATTGCTCAGATAGCTCCATGATGTGTCAGAGACAAACAGGCCAAGTGAGTTAGAAATTGGTTAGGTACCAACCTGCCTCATGCCACTTAGTCTAGTGCAGTCTCTGGGTGCTGAAAATACCACTTTTCCTCCTTCAAAGCTTTTCCTCACATAGAGCATTATTTTGTCTCTGGAGAACAGCTCCAGTTCATACCSCGAAACTCTGGACAAAGCATTTACATAGCAGCCAAGTTGCCATTTTCACCCTCCCCAAGTATTGCGAGGTCCTTTTTTGGTCCTTGATGTATCTTTTTTATGTTTCAGTTAGAAGCCAAAAAAAAAATTGCAAACATGCCTTCTCCAAATGCAACCGTATGAAACTGTTCTCTCTTTCATTCTCCTTTATCTTTTTCGTTTCTTTCCATCTTCAAGTATGGTGATGCTGGAGGTGGTTAATTCATAAGTCACATTTCCATTCACTAGCTTTTTTTTTGTTCTTTTACAGTACAGTCAAATCAGTTTCAAAGAACTGTCCTGAATAACTTCCTTATTTCTGCTTCTTCTATGGATTTTCCTTAGAGGTGCATCAATTTCCAAACCAAGCTATATTCAAAATGCAACTGAGAAAGTTAATGCACTAACCTCTTCTGAAAACACCTTTTTTCTTATAAAGCCTTCCTGTTCCTCAGCGCTTTGATGGCCTGTAATTACCATTAATGGCAATATATTGCTTTAGCAGTCAAAGGGCAGAGAAAACATATTTTAATATGTCCCCAGCTGAGCATATGTTATTAGCTGTTCTTTTCAGGAGCGAAGAAACTGCTCCTGTTGCCAATCTGAGCATTCAGATAATTCAGATAGTACAGAATTCACTGCCTGAAGCTGTAAAAGTGAGGAACGGTTCTAGGTTTCGGCTCTCTGTATAGCACTTTTAAAATCAATGATATTAATTACACAGTCCAGTGAGAAAGAAGTGTTGGCCTCTAATTTTGTGTTCTGCTTTCTTTCTCACGCAACTTGTCCTTTCATTTTCTTTACTTTCAAGGAACAGATCTCCAAGAGAGGATCTCTTCCTTCTGGCTGCCAGCCATTCCTTATTATCTGACGGCCAGCCATGGTTTTAGGAGAAGAAAGAAGAGAAATTGTTGTCAGCCTTTGAGCTTCACAGTCCCAAGGTAACAAGGAAGTAAGAAACACGGGAGTGGTGCTATTCGGACACCCTGGCCTCATCACTGGGTGTCATCTTCAGAATAAGGTCTGCATAGCTTCAGTAGAGGTAGCTCAGAGCAGAAAGGTATCCTCTATTCATCTGGTGTTTAGTTATTTCTTCTCCATAAGTAAGTGAATTTCAACTTTTGAAGGGAAAAAGCAAAACCAACAAGATCCAAAGGCACTGCATGCTCCAGACAACCCAATTCTATCTTATTCAACCAGATGAACCCTGCAGACACGGCAGCAGTGGAGGGGCTGCAGGCTGGGGCTAAGCTCAGACTAGCCAAGGCGCAGACGGCAGCCTGGGTATGAAGATCTACGTGAGATGTGGTACTGTTGTAGCTCTTGGCCTGGGCAGGAGGCTTGGGGCAGGGTAGAGACGAGCTGATGGTGAGTTTGATCTGGCATAAAGAGGGTCAGAAAGGGTGGTGTGGTGGAGACTCAGAGGAGGTGGAGGGTGTGGGCTTGGAGCAACTCAGTCTGCTTTTGGATCATGCCTTCACACTAGGAGATGACACACCAGCACATTAGCTTTGGGAGTTTCTGTGCACTCTGTAACGTCAATGATAACCAACCTGCTTTTATTTCTCCCATGAGGAGGGTGACCCTCTTCCCTGTGAACTTCACTGGCTCACTTGCAGCTGCTTGTGTTTGTGCACAGCAAACAAAGCTGAGTTTCTGCTGCTGCTGGGCGAGATGGTGCCATCCAGAAACTCGGGTTGTTGATCCTCTGTCAGTTGGCATCATATCTCTGCTCTCCAGTGCAAAGCCATGTTAGCAGAGTGGGGCTCACTTTGGATGCATGTTTTTGTACCCTAGGTGCAAAATCGCTTTAATGTGGGGGCACGGCCAGATCCTCGCTGCTTTCTTTTGAAGCGTAGGCTCTTCAGAGGCACTTTCTGTTCTTTTGCGGAGTCCTTTGTCTTCTGTGCATGTGAACAGGGGGCAGAAACACATTTGTCACTCATGTGGAAAGCGGTGGTGTTTTCATTAGCTGATGCCACATTTTGGTTAGCAATCTGAGAACTGGAAAAGGAACGATGCATGCACCGATAATTATTGCTTTCCACAGAAAGGGTTGAGTTCAGATCTCATCCATTCTATCCTAATGGAGAGAGAGGGACCATCTCCTTATACTTTTGGTTGCTATCTGACTTGCATATTATTCCAGTTTGGGACTTGCAGCACTGTAACTTGTCAACAGTTGTCAGTGGGAGGTCTATGACTGGGCTGCTTGGTCTGGAGATCACCTTTCCAGTCCCTCCCTCCCATTGCGAAGGGTGTCTGCTTTAGAGCTGCTCAATGTGACCTCCTTGAAGTTGGGGTCAAAGTCTCTTCCCAAGCTCCCTGGGCCTGCTCTTCCATCTGGCTAGTTCGTTTAAATGGCTTATAATTAGGGTGGAGCCACTGCCTGCTTGCTGACGGGAAAGGCCATCCTTGACCTTGGTTAACCCTCAGTACGACTACATCTCCACAACTGTGCTTACATCTCTCTTCTTGTGGCCTTTCGCCACTCTGCTTTTTCAGTTAGTTAGCGCTTGGGATATCGGTCACGTTTGGTCACATATGGGGAACACGGTGCTCTCAGAACCCCTGAGTGCTATAACATGCCTGGGATCACGGCTCAGGTCTCTCCCTTCTGGCACGATATTGTTTAAATGGCTTGATCAGCGTGGCTATGTCGTAATGAGGCTGTGTGTCACGTGGCTTGTTCTCCCAGAAAATAGAGAAACCTTTGGGGATCGTAAGTGGTTTGACCTCTTTGCAAGCAGAGTTTCTGGTCTTGCAGTGTGGCTTCGCCCTGTGTGGGCAACTCCATTAGCATGACAACCCCATAATTATGTGGCTTGTCTTTCTGGAGCATGTCAAGCCATTCCAGTTCTTGAGCAGCGTGATCCCATACAGCAAACAGGCTCAGGCTGTGGAACAGCTTGGAGTTTGGAAAACACAGAGATAAATTCAGAAACCCCCAAAATCAAGCCAAATTGGGTTTTCCAAGAGTAAAAATAAATAATCGCAGTTTCTTTTTCCACATAAGTAAGAGGGGGAGAGAAACTACTCAATGTGGATGTGTGCTCTATATATGGAAAATGTGAATTTCTGGGTTGTATTTTCACCCAATAGAAGGCAGAAAAAAACCTCAAAGATTGTAACATGCTCAAGGCAAGGGACTAGTTAGAATAGCAAATCATGAAAGAATTGGCAAGTGTAATAGTTAATCCAGTGGCAACCGTTTTTTTATGGTTCTGTCAGACTGGATTTGGGCTTGGATGGCCAAAAGGTGGACATAATAATGGTTTGTTAATAGCTCAAAGCTTGGCAGTGACCCAAGTACAAAGAACAACCGGTCAGAGATGGGCTGAAATTGAACCGTGAAAAATTGTGCTCTTGTAGCAAACGACAGGGATTTCTACTGCAAACTCATCAGCTCAAAATAACAAAGGAAGAGAAAGGCTTGAACAGACCGGTTGATCTCCAGGCAACTGCAAGCCATCCGTGCAGCATGGCCACGTAACGGCAAATACGAGTTTTAAGTCAGGTCAGAAGAGACATTATCAGTAGAGATAGGGAAAGATTAACGCTACCCACAGCGGGTATTGCTGCGATCGCATCTGGGAAGCTGCGTACGCAGCACTGGCCGTCCACAGTCACATTCGCCCAAGCACAGAAGTTGCACAGAAGCGCTGCTGGGGTGGCGCGTGTCCTACGAGAGGACACGTGGATGGGTGCAAACTGGACACAAGTAAACGTGGGCTGGACATTAGGAGGTTTCTAATCTGGAAAGGGCAGCTTCGGGAACAGCCTTCCACCAGTAAGAGTAAATGATCTAGCTGACCTCAAGATAAATTTACCAAGCTCGGTGAGAGGAACGAGGTGGCTTGCCTGCCTCTGATGGCAGATACTGAGCTCGGTGAGACAGGATGCTTCGGTCCTGTGCCCTGTTCTCTTGCTTCGTTTCCAACCAGAGGTTCAAGCCTGCAGCACGCTTTTACAACCAAGCTTCTTGCCCGAGACAACAGGGATGTTATGGTGACAATGCCGAGAGCGTGACCTCCCCTGGCCAGTGCCATCCATCCCCATATGAAAAGAGGGAAGGAAAAGCTCTGAAAGAGCTTCAGAAAAATTCAGCATCAGGAGTTGGCGTGAATCAAATCCAACTGTACCACGCTGCATTCAAAGCCATGTCTTGTTAAATCATTCAGGATAAAGAACTGGAAATGGGGACAGTTTGCCAATTTATTTAGCAGATGTACAGTCACGGCTGGTCAGCAGCTTTCTAAAATAACAACAGTCATCTAAGACAGATTTTCTTCATGACCAAGCCACCTTTTTAATAGATTCAGTAAATAAAATGTTGTCCGGTAACATTTCTCCCAATCCTAAGGCAGTAAATTATCCTTATGATACTGCTTTTAAATTCCTTCTACATTTTCTATTTTATTTTCTTTAAAAAAGTGTTGATCACCCACATTATCATTAGAAAAACCTAGGCCACATTAACTTTTATCTGCCAATGGATGTAAGAGGCTATTTTACAGATACTTCTTAGGGCCTCCAAGAAGTTTGGAAGCAATTTAAGTTCCATTCAAAATTTCTTTCTTATCATCTGGACTAGCTGACTTGTCATGTCACTTTTTTTTTTCTGCGGGAGGTAACAACTCACTGCTGGCTCACTTTTCTTCTCTGTGTGCTCTTCACTGCCCTATTTGGTGAAGTTTAGCTTTCTTCTCATCTAGATTTCAGAGATGGTGAGGCATTAGGAAGCCGGAGAGATTATCGTACTCGCCAATACCGTCACACAAGAGGAGAAGCAAATATCAAGCATTAACTCCTAGATCCCTTCAGCGCTGAAATGAAGACAGATGCTTGTTCTGTCTTCCCCAAAGTCTGCAGCCGTGTCAAAAGTACATCACGGTTATGGTAGCAAGGGCAGTCCATACCAGTTGTCGATAAATCTCACACTCAAACTGACTGCAAATCTGTTTTCTGTGTTCAGAGATTGTTTAGTTTTAGCTCTTGCATATTTAGCTGTTTTCACATTTTCCAGGCAGTGTGGGTTGCAAACAAACCATATAATCCCTGTATGCTTTTGGAAATGTTTTGCTCCACCCAAAACCAGGCTGAGACTGATGGCAAACAGAGCTTTGCAGAGGAAAGATGTTGATTTGCTTTGCAGCTTTGCCCAACGCTCAGCTGATCCTGCCTGCGTTTCAGAGCACAGATTTCAATAACGGGAATGAACCAGCACGACTGTCATCAGGGTCTTTCTTTTAGCACCGTTAGCAGTTGCAACACAAAAGGAAAATGAACAGAAAGCGGCATTCAGCTGGAGTTAGCTGAGTCTTAGTCTATTGTCTAGAAAATCCTTAACTTCCCCATTGAAGTCTGTGTTAACAAATTAAAACTTTTGTTTGCTTGCCCCTCAAAATCAATTTGTGTCAGTAACGCTTTTAGCTTGGATAAAGGAAAAGGGAGTTGTAGGTTGGATTTACCATTCATTAGAGTAAATTCATTTACTCTTCTTTATACAGGGTTGAAAAGTGCTGCATAGTACAATAACGGTGCCCGGGGCGTGGGCCTAGAGAGAGGGAGGGTAGAGAAATGGTGCTAACATGTCCTGCTTCGGGAATGCCTTTTGAGCCTTGTGCTGAAAGCAAAGAGCTATGAAAATCATCTTATTTTCTTTATATGTGCATGAAGAATCCGCTCAAACTCAAAAGAAAAAAAAAGAAATAATTAATCTGGAAAATGCTTGGGATGTTTTACCCCTCTTCAGGTTCCTGGGTGTTTGCAGAGTCTGTTCGGTTACAGAGAGGTCAGAGCCAAACCTTTCTTGGCAGTAACAGGCGATGCAACGAGATTGCAGCCCGGGGGGTTCAGGTTGGATGTGGGGTAGCACACCTCCCCCCGGAGCGGGGAGCAGCCCTGGGACGGGTCCCCGGGGAGGCGGGGGGTCTCCATCCTGGGCGGGTCCAGGGAAACTCCTGAAACAGCCCGTGAAAGAGGGACCAGCGCAACCCCGCATGTAAGAGAAGGGAAAGCTTCTATTGAAGCAAAACAGGAGAGAGTATTACTCAAATTCCTCAGACTGCATGCCAAGCAAAAATAGTGATCCAGGCAAGTTTTTCTTTGTTGTTACTGACGTGGCTGAGGAAACAAATCTTTGTGCACGCTCTTGTACAGAAACAAGCTGTACATGGGGGAGTGCAGCTTGATAACATGGTCAAACTCAAGCATTTTTCTTCTTGCTTTCTTTGGGGATTATGAGGTCTATTGTGGTTTTGTTGAAGGCAGTGAGCTGGTCCATTCAGGAGGCTTGAAGTCAGGCTTCAGAGTTTCATAAGCAGTAGGGTCTCATTTTTAGGTCACTGCTTTTATGACTGGGGAAAGAGTGCTGTGCAGAACGGGAGTTCTTATTTGTTTTGTCTTTCTTGACATTTACCCTGATTGAATGTCTGTGTTTCCTTCACTCGTGTCAGGATAAAATCTTGACTTTTTGGCAGATTCCCCTTCTTGGAATTCACTTCTGCATTTGATATGTCAATGGCAGATGGCTGCATATTGGTTTTGTAAAGCCTTTTACTTAAAATGCCAGGATAATAATTTACTTTGCTTCAGTGCTTGTCATTGAATCCCCTTTTGCTCAGGCACTGACTGCACTTCTTCAGATGTGGATGTGAAATGAGCCTTATGGAAATCTGGCTAAATCTCATCTGTAGCATTAGTTGTACAAGGTGTTAGTACTGAAAACCATCATTTGGGAAGTTTCAGTACCTTACTCCATAATATGATGTTACATATGTTCACTACATATGCGTTTGAGGGGTGGAAAATGTTCTTCAATAAAGCCACAACCCGTGATTGTCAAATAAATTCACCTGTGAACTGATTTAGTATGAAAGGGAGTCTTATAACCATCTATCATATTGAAAGGAATTCCTTAATCTTTATGAAAAACAGCCACCTACAATTATCATTCAGTAATTTAAAATGCCAGTTGCTTTCCTTTCTGACACAGAAAATATACGTCTATGCGCGCGGTAAAGACATGTAATAATCACATGCTGCATTAACAGGATAGGAAAATTAATCCCATCCAATGTAAAAGTATAAATATAATTAGCTGAATCAAGATTAACGTAACATTCCTGGTGAGTGAGTCTATTTTTGGGAAATCATGGGGTTGGAATAAGATTAAAATAAAAAAAGGTGACACTTTGATCTTGTTGCTAACTGTAAAATATTCCCTCTTCCACAGAAAGTATGCAGCTTGCTCTTTTTATAAAACCTCTGGTTTAGTGTCCCTATAATTTTGGCCTGAGAAATTCCAGATAAACTTTGAGGTTGAAGCAGACTGTCTTACTACAAACAGACGTTGCCTATTTTTGCAGAGCAAGTTTACAAAACAGTCTTGTTTGAAATAGTGGCTTGTGCCATCCTTACATCACCCCTGAACTCCAAAACTACCTTTAAGCTTTTCATAAGGTAAAATTCAGTGGGTTGTACTTAGCCAAAGCTGTTGTTTTATCCCATGGAAAATTTTAAAAGTCAATCTGCTCCCTCTGTTGTCAGTGTATTTTTACTCTGATTTAAGTAGACACAGAACAAAATACTTGTGGTCTGTGTGTTTAAAGATCCCGCCCGGGCTTTTCTGGTCATATGAAAGCTGCTGATGGCAGCCTGAATATCCTTTCATAGCTTCTGTAGCCATTTTAAATCTTCCTACTAATAAACACGTATTTTCTTACGAGTTCTTTATTGAATAAAGAGAAATGATGGCTGCATTTGAAACTATCACACTATTACGATTTTAAGCCCCTACATATTTTGCACAACAAAAACATGCTTTGCAAAAGCTCTAATTATGCCAGCCAGGATTGGAGATCTCCTCTTGGATAATCTGGCAATGTTGATAGGTTTTCTTTTCCCAGATGAAAGCACTCTGCGTTTGACTCCTGAGCATATATTGGCATTTGGCTCCTGAAGCAGCCGTGAGCAAGGCAGGCAGAGTCAAGGAGCCCATTAAAGTATGTGGTCTGAACAAGGGCTAATGCATTACCAAGAATAACTTTGAACTGACATAGAAAGTCAGTGCTGCTTCGTGGCATAGGAAAGCCAGCTAATTCCTCCAGGACCTTAGAGCATGTTCTTTTTAGCTGAAAATAATCACAGGCTGTTAAACACAAAGAGAACCCGTGAGAAACCCTGCGGCACTGAGCACGGCACCAGGAAAGTCTCGCTGCAGCAGTTTTGTGCTCCGTGTGCGCTGGCAGAGACGTATGGGACTTCACGTCTGACCCCAAATGGCCATTCCTTTAGGAACTGGACACGCTTGTGTCACCCAGGGAAGATGAATAGCCCTTTCTAATTACGCCTTTGCAAACGATTTAGAAACAAACAAACAAAAAGAGGTATTTCTTGAGACAGAAAGGAGACATTAGGAGTCAGTAAAATTGCTTCAGTTTGTTCTCTGCTCTCCATGGAGATGGCCATCGTGTCCGTGTACAGCTCTGGTCTCTGAAGGGAGGAGGAAGGGATCTGTTCTAAGCCGTTTTCTAAAGATTACATGGGAGGTTTGTGGGGGAGCCCAGAAATAGCTGAGGGCAGCTAGACCCGTGATGACAGAGCTGGTACTGAAGTCCTTGTATTCGAACTGAAGGCAAAACAGACCAACTCTGAAAAATGCGTGGTTGCCGCCAGAAGCAAGATTAGAGTTATGGGCCACTTCTTCCAAGGAGTTGAACCAAGACTGAACTGGGTGAGTTGGCGGAGAGGGAGTATTGTGACTAGGAGACCTTGCAGGAGTGCCTGGCCAGACGTGAACCCAACGATCTTCCCAAATCAACAATTTCAGGACAAATTACAGTTAAATAAAGAGATTTATCTCAAGGCATCTTTGATCTCTCCAGTGGTAAAGAGCAGCTCTGGGGCACAGAGGAGGGCAACCAGTGTGATGGGAGCTGCATCCTTGGAGCATGGCTGTTGTCTGAGCATCAGGCGGAGAAGGATAACGAGACCGTCTCAGACAACATCCAAGAAATGCTTCAAGTGGCAGCAAAAGGAAAGAAAAAAGCCTCGAGCTCACAGCAAGGCTTCCTATCCAGGGCAAGGAAGAGATGCAGTTCTATTTGTACCTAGTTTGGAAGGAAATTTTTGCAATGGTGAACTTGGCGCTCTGTTTGAATTACAGCATCTTGCTGCTCTCAGACACACTTCTTGCAGAACAGCCCCCAGGGCATGGAAATAATAAAGCTGTCGGCATCTCAGAATCAGTGGGTTTTAAAATAAGCCAGAGAATTGCCTTTATAAGGGAACAAACCCAGTGCACCATATATAAAGGCAAAGACGCAACGTTTTCCAACAGAAAGGGATGTGTCCTTGGCTTCGTTTGCTGACGCCAAACAGGTCAGGGCCTGGAGCACCCAACCCACAGTGAGACAGGAGGTGACTCCTGCTGCAAGCGGGAGGTGGAGTAGGGACCCCAAGAGGTCCAGAGCTGTGGTGATCCTATGAAAGAGACAGCTTCATGCATGATTCTGGTCCAAATCTTTAATAATCTAGAACAAACTGTTTGATCCTTGGATATTTTGCAGGGATATAGGCAATACTGTCCTGACTGCAGCACGTGGCCCGAAGCAATGTATCTTTGCAGAGGATAAAGACCAATGATGCTTTTGCAAACACCGCATAAAGAATGCTCTGTGGTAACAGCTGCTCAAGCAGAACTTGCTGCAAATTTAAGTCCGTGACACTGTGGATTTGGAATGGAGAAGGTTAGCAGGGACAGCAGTGTCCCTGGTCTCAGTTACAGCTGCAGGGCTGTTCCCTCCCTTGCCCTTGCAGCTGGTTGCTGTTGCCCTACGAGATGTCACTATTTCTACAGCTCAGTAAAGGAGGACGTGTATGACCACGGTCCACAGCCATGCAGGTGTTAACCGAGGCTGTCCCTGGGATTGGGCACGTCCCTGTAACAGCAGGGCCAAGCCCTCCTATTTCCTCCAGCCAGGGTTTCGTCACATTAGCCAGAAGAGCTGTGCATTTTCACCCAGGGCCTTAGCCTCTGTCTTAGTGCAAGGATGCTCGCACTTCATCAGGCTCCACCGACAGGAGCAGGAAACTGAACAAGCGCAAAGAGCAGCTTGTGTTCCTCCCGCTGCGAGATCGAGGCAAAGATATGCAGCTTGGGGCCAGCCTTACAGGAGGCAAACCCACCTTTTCTCTCCTTGACTCTGGGAGAAGGAGAAGGGTTCAACAAATCAGAGGCAGAATTTGGCCTGCTGGTGGTTTTGCATATAGTAGGTAGCAGATCTTACGTGGAGAAAAGTGTTCTTTAATCAGCATCTTTTACTTTATTGCAATTAACTGTTTTATGCTAATACAGTCTTACTGATTAAAGACCCTAAGCTTCCCTCTAATAGTCCTGAATTACTGCTAGGATAATGAGATTTCCATTTCTAAATGTCCTGTGCATGCCATCCAAATCACATCTGTATTCATGTACATACCGAATATGAATTATTCTCGCAACGTTTACATCAAACATCCTTCTTGCATCAAAAATACCACGCCACACTCAGTTAAAGACAGCTTTCTCATGTTTTAGCGCTCAGCTTAAAACTATTATTATTAACCCTGTGTTATTACTGCTGTATATTTAAGCGGGTGTCAAAGGACGATTGCAACACTTGGTGTACAAGGCTGAGCTCTGAGGGACATGCGACGGGGGTGACGCCGGATGAGCTACTCGCTGGCGCTTATTCATCGTGCCTAATATATCCTTATTGCACCAAGGGTGCACGTATGGTAGTGATATCACGCCCAGTGATGGTGAAGCACAGAAATCAAATTACTGCTGCGGAGTCCATGGCTCCTAGCCCATGACGGAGGTGCAACTGGAGTGTGTCATGACACCAATGTCACCATAAAAGCGAGTGCAACAAAGAAAACAATCGCCAGGAGGTCCGACAGCGAAGCCGCCGCACTGGTAGTGGCATTGGTACAGCCGTGTGACAGTCCCCGACTCCAAATCTGTCTCCCAGCCAGTGGTGCGCCATTGATGTGCACAGTCCACCTAACAAGAGGTGTTTAAGCTACTCACAGTTTGTTTTAGGATGGGGCTGATGAGTTGACCTGAGTTTTAGATGACCCCTTGTGCTGCCATCTCCATGATCTGCATTTTTATGCAAAAACTCAGCGCAGCCTCTCACTTTGCTGGCCAGGTTACCTGGGTGTTGCAGCACCTTTCAGGAGCAAGCCCATGCTTTGGCCGACTCAAGGGACTTCAGATTTAATTTTGTTCCAGCTGCCTCATTCCAAATCAAGAGCAAAAATTTTTTGCTATGATTTATGATGTATTAAATGTTAAAAAGATGGTGGCCATTGTTAATGAAATTGAAGTCTTTCCTAGCCATAAGTTACCATAAAATTGGATCTGAACTAATGTAATTTCAAGGAAATGTAATATGCTGTGATCTCAGATACCAGCAAGAGGCCAAACATAGTAGGTATCCTTTTTTACGATCTTCACAATATTAGTCCAATTTGCAGAACAAACACATTCAACCCTCAGCCCTTGTGCCGTGACCCATGAATAATACTGCTAATAGGATTGACATGTCTGACCCGCGCTCAGAGACAAAACTCTTGTTGAATGTGATGGGAGCTGCTCCACTTCCCACATTCTTCCCGCAAAAACTCTGCCATCCGAAAGGCACTCGCAGCCCAAGCAAGGGAGGTCTGAGCCACAATAATATCTGAACGACCTGTAGGACAAATGTGCTTTGCGGTTGCCTTTTCTTTCTTTAGCAGAGGCATAAACAACATTTTTTTACACTGATAAATTCTGTAGCCACCCCAAAGGGGTTAGGCTCTCTCTTGGCAGTAGCAAGGCGGTTATATGATTCTGAGTTTTATATGGTTTATACAGTTTTCCAGTCCTCTTCAAGTAATGTATGCTAGCTCCACTTGGATTTCAGTTGTAAATCTTCAAGTTACCAAAATTTGCCATCAAAATGAGAACCTTAGCATCATCTTCTCTCCTCGCTTCCTTGCTTCTCCCTTGCCTAAAGGCAGCATCAGATTATTGTATCATCTTGAGTCTGTTACAGGAAAAACTATTAGCACTGAGGCTGGAATAACATTTGATGCTCATCCTCACATGGAGAACCTGGTGCCCTATAGATTTCTCTGACTTTATGTATTTATCAAGTTGGTAAGAGGACCTCCATCTGTTTTACGAGGGGTTCTGGTGTTTCCCTGAAAGGTATAGAGGGATCTGGGCAGAGATTTATTCTGTTTAAATCGTGTCATTAATTTCCCTGGCCTGTGGCATGACGGCAGCAGTACTAGGAAGGGAGCTCTGGAGATCTCCAATCCAGAGCAAGACTATTTCCCATACTCGATCAGAACAATGACAATATCTTTATTATTATTATTAAAGGGAGGCTTGATTTATAGACCTTATTCTAATTTGAGGAATAGAGCTCGCATGGTGACACAGGACACAAATCACTAAGCAGCTTTAGACAGTAAGTTGAATGTTAAAATAAATGATAACTACTAAACCCACTTAGTACAGGCTCATGCTGACCTTAGTCCTGTTATCAGAGCTGCATCGACTAGGAACAGGAATTAGTTTTTAAAATACAGATCTTTTTCTTCCTTTAGACTGGCTTGAAAGGCAAGTGCTGCCCCTACAGGGAAAACTGAGAAAATCCAGCTTGAGAAACTTGTGCCCTCCCTGGGTGCCAGCACCACAAGAGGACAAAATCCCCAAACCATTTGGAAATGGCAATTCCCAAAATCATGTGAGGTGAAGGATAAATACAGGGTGTGACCAGAAAAAGCTTCCAAGATCGGATCCTGGGACTGAGCGGGAAGGAGAGCTCTTGCTACGTGACCGCAACATCTCTGGGCTCAGCAGGAAACCACACAAGAGCTTGACTAGGAGCCTCCAGGTACCATTTTGCTCCTGCTCCTTGGACACCGTGGAGGTGACATGGTCCAGAGCTCAGTGGCCCAGCACAGGGGACAGTTTGTACTGTGCACTGTACCTGTGACAGGTTTTTCTGGGTCTCCAAATGAGGTGACTTGAAGACCACCAGGAGGTGTCACCCTGTTTTACAGCTTGACACAGGGTGGACAGCAGGCTAAGGGGGGAGCATGCCCTTCTGCTCCGCACTGGGGAGGCCACGTCTGGGTACTTGGACCAGTTTGGGGCTCCAAGGGATCTCCAAAGCAGAGCGAGCCTGGGGACAGCCTGGCAGTGGTAGGTGGGGGCCAGGGCATACGAGGAGAGGCTGGGGGAGCTAGGCTTGCTCAGCTGGAGATGAGGAGGCGAAGGGGGAATGCAACAGCATCTCCCCCTGCGAAAAGGGGTCCCGGAGACACCAGGGCCAGACTCTGCTCGGAGGGGCACAGCGAGAGCCCCAGGGGCACCGGCACAAGCTGCAGCACGGGAAACCCCGGCTGGCTCCAAGGAAACAGCCCGTCCCCATCCCGGGGATGCCCAGACTCACTCGGACACGGACCCCAGTGACCTGCTGCAGCTGCGGCGTTGGCCCTGCTGGGAGCAGGGTCGGGCCGGAAACCTCCACTCCAGGGTACCTCCAGCCTGTGATGGCACTTCTGACCCCATGGTGGGAGGACATTAGTTTCGAGGTGATCATCTCCAGGACTTGCTGGAGAGAGCAGAGCTCCGTGCTGGCTGGGAACTACTCCTAGCAGATGGATCAAGGGAATTACTGAATGACTATGGTAGGACAGAGCTGGGACTTCACCGCTTCTGCATCTGTAAAACACCCAGTCCCCACTCGTCTTCTTTCAGCGTAACTGTTATACCTCTTTGCCCCAAGAAATCTGCCTCTTCCCAGCCTCTGCCATGCCGCAAATTCAGCCATGAGCACTTGCAAAGCCACTTCCTCCCGTTCTCCCATGATTTTAGCACACTGCTCTGAGAATAAACCTGCTGGCAAAGTGAGCACAAGGAGCATCCGCAAGGTAATTGTCTCCTCTTTTGAAAGCTGGGAGCTAATCAGGGCTCCCTGAGTCACTGCAAAGACACAGCTGTGTGACTGCCCCTGTGAAATCCCACCTCAGTGCTGCCGATTTTGCAGAGCAACGTTTTGTTCTTCTTCTAACTCCTGCCCACAGCCTGGCTGAGGTAATTGAGTTTTAACCATTCTGTAATTAACACCTCTTAGGCTGCTGTAGAGCCCTGTGCTGCCGGACCTGCCCGAGCACCGTCCGCACAGAGGAGGATGCGGTGGTGCCGGCTCGGAGCGCGTCAGCTCCGGTCCAGGCTCAGCTGAGCCCTGCTAGTGAGTTTGTGTATGGAAAAACACAATTTACCCTTTTGGGGATAAGCATAGGTTTTACAAGGAAACAGACAAGCAGAGACATGCAGCACAGCAATGATTCAAATCCACTTTTATGTTTATTTATTTACAGTTAATGTTAGGGGTCCCGGAAAAAAAGCTTTTTTGAATGAGCAGCACTAGCATCGTGGGAAAAATCAAGGGCTGCAGCATGTGAGGTGCAGTTTCGATAAGTTTCAAAGCAAATCATATCAAAACTCCTGCAAGAGCACAGAGATAACGGCCCTGTCGAGCTGCTGTCATCATGCTGCTGTACCTGTCTCCTTGTATCACTCACTACCCTCCTACACAGAGAGGGTAGCACTGTGCCCTCCCTCAGCTGCGCTCCTCTTTTTTCGACTCAGTGAGAGGGACGAAAAGCACACGCCAGTGCCGGAGTTAAAATCCTGCTGGCGAAAAGCATGGCTAAAACAATTTGCTCCATAAGCCGGTGCTGGGGACTGTTCTGGTGAGGAACGACGCACAACGTGGGAAAGCGTTGCAGGTTTTGACAAGTCTCGTCGGGAGCAGGCGCTCACTCCTTGAAAGAGGAGGCAGCACAGAGCATCGGAGCCAAAGATGACGGAGAAAAGGGGATGAGGGATACGAAAAGCCTGGGAGCCGCCATTCTCAGGAAACACACTGCTGCCTGAAAAGAAAACATCTTTTTTTTCCCTAAAAAGAGCGGCAAACACCATTAGCAGCGATGGAAATAGGGAGGAGAATAACCTCCTGTGGTGGTTGTGTGCTGGGGCACGGGGGTCCCCTCGGGATGCCGGCGAGAAGCGTGTCGCTGGCTGAAGGGGCCGGGAGCGGCGCTATCTGCGGTGGGAGACGCGGCACCATCGGCTCCACCCCACTCCCAGCCCCACGGCTACTGATCATCTCCCACCCGCGCCCGCGTGACGGCAAGCCTGAGCTGCAGCTTTTATTCCCCAGCCACTTTTACAGGATCCCCTGTCATGCCTTTCATTATCCAATGGGAAATGCCTAGGATGTCGCTAAAGGAAATGTTGTACGGATCCATTGAAGGGATGAAATGGTGGTGCCATGGGCTCTCCTATTTTTGCTCCCAAAGCCCACGGACATGTCCAGGACCCTGGGGAGAGCAATGGCCTAGTCCAGCTGGGACACTCCACTCGCAGGTGGGATGCTCTGGGCAATGACAGCCCTGCGCCGAGCTCAGCTGGCCTCTGGAAAATCCCGCGGGTCTTGATAACTGTTGGCTTGTTGTCTCCTTTGAATTGTCTTTTCTTCCTTCTTTTACTGTCTTCCACGCCTCTTTCTCATTTTTCTTTCTTCTTCTATTTAAATGGGGAAATGGTTAAGCGTTTCTCCTTTTATTTCAAATTTTGACGCATTTTCCCCCAAAGACACATGCTGTTTTAATCAGGAGCAATCAGCCATTAAAATCAGGTTAATTAAAGAAATGAGTTTACGTATTTTTCTAATGATCTCAAACGAACAGGAGGAAAACTCGACCATCTTGCATTTATAATGCTGCTTGTCTGCAACAGATCACTGGATATCGCTGCTGATCTGAGAAGATGACGCCATCTCACCATTAATCACTTGCATGAATAATAAAATAGCTGAATTGGAATCTACTGCATCCTTGGAAAATAGATATTTTGGTCTCTTTTACCATTTGCACTGCAGATAAGAGCCCTGCTTTGTCATTTCTTAAAACCATGGCATGTGAACGCAACGTGCCCTTTGCTTGACTCCATTCACGATGTATTTAATTCTTATTTTTTGCTCTGCTGCTGCTACTGTTGTCCTTAACACCACTTGCCACTACCAGGGGACAGGGACAAAGTCCTGTGGGACTGTGATGCGCTGTACAAATTTGGAGCACCGACCGCTCCTGCTGTTTCTATTTCTAAGGCTTTTAAAAACGTCACAGTCAGTGCAACCCCATCTAACTTCAGTGTTAGCATAAAGTGACTGAATAAATGATGTCATATGGTGTCAAAATGATACCAAAATGGTATCACGAAGGGACTGAGTTGATGATGCCATTTGATGTTAAATGGTATCATGGATAAAGCCACTAAATAAATGGTGCAACCTACATAAATTCTGCAACCTACATAAATGATGCCACCTGATGTGATGTCATAAATACCATCAGTGAGTAAATGACATCATATGGTATCAAGTGATGTCGTAAATGGAGTGACTGGGTAAACAGTCATTGCTGTACTGAAAGATGTACCCACGGTGAGTGTGGTAAGATGAAGAAAGTTATTGAAATTTTATTTAAGTTAGTTTAATATTAGTTCATTAATAAAGTATTARTGTGCTAATAGTAAATGTATTACATCTAAATAAAAATATATCTTCAAATTGAATATCGTTAATTTATTAATTATTAACCGATGCCTAATGATTATTAATGATCATGATCTATTAGCATTTTACTGTTGATTCATTCATGTGTACATCGATTTTGATTAATCGATTTAATCAAAGCGCCAGCAGGAGAAACCCCCAGCTGAGCAGAGCCATGGGTCATCCCCTCCTGCTGTCGCAAGGGCACCTCCGTCCTACAGGGAGCCCCCCAAAATGATGTTATCTGGTGCTGGCACGCTCTCTCAGCGTCTTCCCCGCCCTTGGCGCCTGGGGACTGGTTGTAGCCCGGCAGGAAAGGTTGTTTTCAGGAACACAACTGGCTCAGCAGGATTAAGCCCAGGCAGCAACCCGGGACAGCTATTTCTAAGCCTCTCGGACGGCCCTTTGTCATTCCTTCCCAACAGGGAGGTCAGGCTCCCTGGGAATCAATTTGCACAGCCTTCAGGTTCATATTATTTGCCGGAAAATGCCCATACTAGGGGAACAACCCCAGAAAGGGGGAATTTATTATAAAATTACCCTGGGGGAAGTGTCAGCGACATTAATCCTATTATAGTATTAGTAGGACGGTGCCGCAAGAAATGATAGTTAGGGAGAAAACAGCGCCCTGCCAAAAAGCAGGAACCCCTGTTAGGAATGTCTCTGTCTTGATAGCATTGCACAAGGGGAACAAATAGAAAGATATAATGTGACAGGGATTGTCCAGTCCCCCATAGGCTCCACTGCCCCAAGGAGGATGCCCCGGCACTCCCAACAAGCCTTTTCGTCCCTGGCGTGGCTGGGTGGGTGCTCGCCACTTGCAGCAATGGTGAAGCCTGGCACTGCTTCCAGCAGGTCCCCTCCGCCTTCACCATCAGCTTTCCTCTTTCCCAAGGAGAAATGAGGCAGGGAGCAGTGAGCTGGCCCAGTTCCCTATTTCTAAATGCCTCCTGGCACAACCACGCTCACACAAGCCAGCCTTGCAAAGCCTTGGTAAGAATCAGATTGTAAGCCTGGTCAGCTTGGGAAAAAACAGAACCGAGCAGCCAGTATTAAATCTACTCACCAATATATCCCTCCTCAGGGATGAGAGAATTGAAGCAGTCGATGCCTGGGTTGCCTTCAGCGAGAAACCCAAAAAAAGATGAAGCGACTGAATTAAAATCAAGGTCGTGGCAACAAGAGTGAGGGGGAGGAAACGACCTTTCTGGAGGGGGGCAGGCGGGGAGAGTCATTTGCAAGTTGCGCTGGTGATACACGTGGGGTTTGGCCTCTCTGAAAACTCCTTGTTTAAGACAGTATTTTGTTAGCTCAGAGGGTTTACAAGGCGCTTTCTTGCTCTATGGGAGAAGATCAAGGAGTTCTGGCTCAGCTCTAGAGGACTCCGGTCCTGTCCATTCACCTGGAGAAAACCTCCTCTGCCTGCATGACTGGCTCAGCACTGCCGAAAAGTTGGGTGACCCAACATGGCATCTGCATTTCTCACTCATTTCCAGGAGATGTCAAGCAAAGAGTGGTAAAATAGTGGCCAATACAATGCTCAGACTCCGGTTTCTTATTCAGATGAAAAAGATGCTTTTATCTTTAGCTCATAAGTGCTGCGCACAGACAACCAGTAAAAAAACGGATTGCAAATTATTTGCCTGGGAGAAAAGTCAAGTGAAATTGAATGCTGGATTTCCCGAGCACCCTCCTCCTAAGCCACCCTCTTCCATCTGCGTTTCCCCTCCTAACTACTAAGCGGGTTGCACAGGGCGAAAGCTGTTGCCTGAATCCTGAGGTCAAACGAAACTCGTTCCCTCTTCATCAGCACTGATGAAAAAGTGTAAAGAGCTGCAGGTCATGGCAGATCTCAAAATGTAACTTTCACACTGGCTCTAAATTTGAGTTTTATTATATTGAGAATTTTCCCTCTGAATGGCTAAACTACATTTAAAGAAACTGCAGTATTTGGTAGTTCTTTACGGAGGACCAGGACACCATTGTATTTCACCTGTCCCAGTGCATAAACTACTATTTATCCAAGCTTAATTTTGATTTTGCTTGGGATTTTGCTTGCAATCACTCGTTGATTAGGATAAGTCATGAGGGTTTTTTTTAGATTTCTATACGTTTACATGCCAAGATCAGCAAAAACTGTCTCTTGCTCGATGTTACTGCGACATACCGGCACATCGAGTCCCTCCCATGTGTGTTTTCATCCTCCTACTGTCTGGGAGAGGGGTAGCTGGATGTGGTGTGGCTCTGCTATCTCCACGATCTGCTGGCTAGCAACCACCTTGGAGAGATAACAAATGCCTGAAATACAGGAAAAGTTTTAATCAGACCTTGCAGATCTTCCCACGCTGGGGAACAGACCCGCAGGAAACCAGGCTCAGCACATGCAGGTATTCCCACTGCCTCTGTGGGCACCGCAAAATGCTTTTTGGCCTTTTTGAATAGAAAAAACCCCAACGTTTTTGTATTAACAAGGCACAATTTGTGAAGTGCGAGGTTTGAAATAGGATACGAGGTGTTAGTGTTCGTGAAACTAAATTTTACCCTCTTGCTACCTGGAGAAGATGATGTCCAGAAGTCGCTCTCAAGCTAAACTGTCCTGAGATTTTATTTTAACTAAGATTTTATTAATAACAGCTGACTTCTCACGTCTCCAGAGCTCTTGATGTTACGACGACGAAGGTGAACAGAAGCCCAACGGCCAGGAACAGCCCCTGGAGAGTGAAATAAAAGCAGATGTCAGAGTTTGCTCCAACACCGCACCCTCTGGTCTCGTGGCTCTCAGGGCAGGACACGCTCGCCCCGGCCCTGAATCGCGTTTTCCCTCCGGAAAGGGAACGGTTCCCCATGCTGGCATGGAGCGCGGCCTCACCTCCTGAAGGACGGGGCCGCGACTGGCCCAGCCCTGTCACGCCGCCAGCCAGATTGAGTATGAGAACTTCTCACACCCTGCGACGCCTCATCTGCTCGGAGTACGTTTGCTGATGCCAGATTTTAATTTTTTTTTGGGCTATATGTACTCAGAAAGCTTCGAGGCAGCTTAAGGAAAAACAGTGGTTTTCATGGCGGCGAGCGGCCTGCCCCGGTGCCCCAGGCTTTAACGAGCAGCGGCGGCGGRGGGGTGTGTGTGGAGTAAATCCCCGCTCCCTGTCAGAACACCGACACCCGCCCCGGCCCCGGCCCCGGCCCGCCGCGCACAAGATGGCGGCGCGGGATGACACGGCGGTCACGTGACGCGCGGTGCCGCCCGCCCCGGCCGCCGCCGCCGCCGCACGGGACACGGGGACGCCGCCGCCGCCCAGGGGATCCTCCCGCCTGGCGGCCGCGCTGACCCGACCCGACCCGACCGGCCGCGGGGCTCCGCGCCGCACGGTGAGCAGCGAGCCGCGCCGCCGCCGCCTCAGTGCGGGGCCGGGCGGTGGGGCCGGGCGCGGGCCCGGGGGCGGCGGCGGCGGCAGCGGTGGCGGGACGGGGCGGCGGGTGACAGCGAGGACGGGGCCGCCGAACGAGGCGAGGCCGTGTAGCGGCGGAGCCGGGCCGCGGCTCCGGGGGTCCCGGCCTCTCAGCCCGGCGGCGGCCCCCGCAGCCCCGGGGGATCCGCGGGGGGTGTCCAGGCCCCCTCAGCCCCGGGGAGGGCTCCGGTCCCCTCAGCTCCCGGGACTCTGGGGGGCTGCGGTCCCCTCAGCCCGGGGCGCCTGAGGGAGCTCTGGTCCCCTCAGCTCGAGGGTATCTGGTCCCCTCAACTCGGGGGGCTGCAGTCCCCTCAGGCCCAGGGGAGCTCTGGTCCCCTCAGCCTTGGGACCTAGAAGGGGCTCAGTTCCCCTCAGCCCCGGTGCCTGGTTGGGTCTGTTCCCTTCAACCCCAGGGTGTCTGAGTGGGGGGCCCCAGGGTGTCTGGGAGGGCAAGTGGTCCCCTCCCCTCAGGTGGGACGGTGGGGGTGAGCTCAGCCCCGTCAGGCCGGGCCTGGGCCCCCCCTCAGCCCCGCGGATTGCCTGGTCCCCTCTGCTCACTGGGGTGCGAAGGCAAGCTGCTTCCCGCTCCGAAAGAAGCCAGAGGTGTCCCGGTGTGACGACTTCGAGGGCCGCAGCGGTGGCGTTAGGGCTGCGCCGCCCCCCTGCTTGCCAGGTTTGCTGGGCAGTGGTGGCCCGAGGGTCTCGGGGGCGAAGAGGCTGCCAGGCAGAATGGGGGGTGAGGAGGAGAGGCCTCGCCGTCGCCGGCACCCACCCTGGCAGGTGGGCTCGATCCCTGTTTGCTTGTGAAATTGCTTGCTGATTGACGGGCTGGATTATTTGGATTTTTTTGGGTGTATAACGCATGTGGCGGTCTACTGTGTTCCTGCTGGAGGCCCTGTTTTGATCAAGGTTTCTAATTTATTCTGTCTTGTGTGAAAACCTCATTAAAGAAGGCCTCGGTGCCTTCAGGCACCGTAAATAAGCGAGGTAAGGATGGAAAGAGAGAGAAGAGAGTATTATTCGTAAAAAATGGGAGCTCTGCCATATTGACATGGTGCTGATGAAGCTTGCTGATGCAGGCAGCCTCTCTTAGCAGAGCTGGAAATGGGATGTCGATGAACGTCCTCGTGTCACTTTGGCTGGTGGCAGCATCGGTGCATCGCACTGTGGTTTTGTAGCGGTTCCTTCAGACTCCGTTCTGCCGCGTCAGGGCCGCGTGGATGAAAATGATTTCCTTTGTGAACCAGTATAAAATCTGTGATGTGACGCCTGACAATTCGAGTCAGTGGAAGCTCTGCTGTTGATCTTGGTGTGTTTGGGCTTGGCTACATTTATTTGTTTGGGGAGTGGATGTTGCAGTGGAGTAACATGCACTTCTGTTTTATTTCATGTAGTATTTTGGTGGGCATTGTAATTGCTTCAGCTTTGGGAAGGTATTTAGAGTTTGAAAAGAAGGCAATCAACCCCGGTTGGTGGCAGATGAAAGATAAAGGCTACTTTTACAATAAAGGTAATAAAACTCCTTTAAATCCAGAGAGATTGCCTTGATTTTTCYGGATTTGTGCATGCAGAGCAGAACTAAATTTAGCTCAGATGCCTTTAAACTGTGTTTGTGGTCTGTGCAACAAACTGTGATTCCCAAATCATTTATCACCCTTCTTTCACATATCAACCTAGAGACAACATGTCTCCACATGTTTAATTAGCTTTTAATGAAAACTTGTGACACTTCTCAATAAATAGAAGTACACGGATCATTTTCAGGACTTGGAGGTATTAATGACTACTGTTTGACTACTCAGAGTTAACGGTATCCCTAAAAGGCAGTGGCTTGTTAATAGCACCTTTTGTGTACCTGTTCTCCATGTATATCATTGCTTCTCTCGACGCTCGTCAAGCTTGAATAGGTGCTGCTTTTAATTAAATAATTATTGAGTTCTCTTGAACTGAACATGTGGAGGAAGAACGCATGCGCCATCGGTGATGGCAACGTAAAAATTCTTCCAGTCTTCTGGTCGCTGCTGCTCTGCGTTGTTCAACGTTGGTTAATTGGTGTGCTAAATATGGGCGGCCTGGGACTTACTCAGATTTAATAGCAATTTCAGTCTGGCCGTAAGAAACGGTTGCTGAATTAAAGGCTTTTTAACTGGGGCATCGGGACATCCTGTAAAAAATGCTCAGACAAAAATAATCCAGAATCTTCTTCTCCAGCATGTAAGGAAGGGCCTTTTTGGAGTAAAAAAATCTGTGTAGCACCATCGAAAAGTGAACTAGGAGACTTGCACATGGCCGTGAACGTTTTGTTGAACGTGACACGAGAACGTTCTCTCACGGTGTGGTTCCCAGAGACACGTGTTGTGCAGGAAGGATTTTTAAGGCTTCACAGTGAGGTAGGTCCAAACTGTTCTTTGCTGAAATAGAGCAGAGCACCTGAATGCTATTTCAGTCGTAATTCAAGTGCAATACATCAAAAACAGCTGTATGTGGAAAAAATGCTCTGAAGTAGAGGTGCGCTCAAAATGAGCTCAAAAACCTGAGTTTTGAGAGGATTTTTTAGAATCTGAGGGTCATGAACTGAGCTCCCATGTACTGTCAGTGTTTTCCGAAGGATTTTGGTGCCATTGGAGGCTTTTTGTACCCAGGACACCAGCACGCAGATAGGGGCAGGCAGCCCTCCAAAGGGTGATGTTCTGCATGACTCCTGTGCTGTGGATTGGAAACTGGCTTTTAATACAGCTTGAATTCCCAAATGTGTGGCATCATTCAAGCTAATAATTTAATAATTAAGCGGCCCCCCCTCCCCCCCCCCTCCCAAAAGGCTGGGGGAAGTGCAGAAGACTGAAGAAAGCATGAAACCTACTGGCTTTTTTGACATTTTCATCCCAAATATATTTTATGCTTTTGAAAATCTACTTAGCAGAGACAGTGTTTGGAGCAGGTTACTTGGGCTTGATTTTTTTTGATAAAAAGAACATCCATCCTAATAAGCTACTAAGTGTAACTGGTTTCCCTGTGCTGTGTATAGTTCATTAACTTAAGTGAATATTTAAACATCTTTAAAATGTTTGTCTGTATTGTTTCTGGCCTTACCAAACAGGTTGACATAGTTGAGAGGAAAAAAAAA
This sequence comes from Oceanodroma leucorhoa, assembly GCA_030449065.1. NCBI lineage: Eukaryota > Metazoa > Chordata > Aves > Procellariiformes > Oceanodroma > Oceanodroma leucorhoa. Next base: position 11,190,430 of record JASVER010000024.1, on the reverse strand, counting down.
AAATAAATCCTTGGAAGTACCACCTGAGCTTTGTTCCCATAGCTCTTGACCAAGAGCTGTTAAGGGAAAAGAAAGCCTAATTTAGGAGACTATAACGTGCCTCTTAAAGAAATGCAGTTTCTAAAGTGTAGTTATTGCTGTTGCTGGTTTTACAGTTCACTGATGCAAATCAGAGGAGCAAGAACATGTTCTGTTGATGCTTCCTTCATCGACTTGTGTGGTGCTGCTCTGGTATCCGTATTCAAACAAAACCACTAATAAATCTTTACTGTGAAAACATCTTCAGTAACTGTAGGTTTTGCTTGTGCTAATTTGCTTAGATTTAAACAAACAAAAAAAATCTCCCTCTTAACCATGACTCTAAAGTTGTTTTTTCTCTCGGACTTCCCAGCGTGATATGCCTTCTGTCTCCCTGATTTTGAAGCTCTTTGGGAGGTAGCTTGCTTTGTTTAAAGGAGTTAAGGCAAAGCATATTCCCTCTTGGAAAAAAGGCTTAAAGGAGTCGCTGAAGTCCAGTAGCTTTAGGTTTTTCTAATGCAGGAGGCATAGCTGTGTGAAACCTGGCAGCTTTCTTACCCAGTTGGGTGAGGCGCAGGTGTGCGGTGGGGAGGCAGGGCAGCAGAATTCCTCAGGTATGCTTGCTGGGTTGGCTTCTTGGGGTGCAGTGTGCATCCTTATCAGCTGGCTGGGACAGGGCTTGGAAAATTTAGTGCTCCCGTGAGCATCAGTTGGTGTGGGTCTGGGGAACGGTGGTGAGTGGGGCTGAGTTGCCTAAGCCTTCGTCAGAAAAAGAGGTAGGAGGAAACAGAAGTAAAAATGGCAGAAGAGGTTGTAATGCCTGTCTTAAGAACTTGAAACAGCCTTACATTAGGTATGTTGCCCCCAAACCACAGCAGTTTGGAAGGAGATCTTGCTGAATAAAGCAGCTGCTTTTCTTCTTTGCTCTCATATTATGTGCAGGCGTAGCTGTGTGGTGTATCTGGAGAGGAGAGCTTTTGCAGCCTTGGTTTAAGAAGGATTCTTAATAGCTGTCATCTCTTCCTGTCCAGTGCAGCCTACACCTTTAATTTCCTTGACTGAAAAAGAGCATCGTGTTTTGGAGTGTCTTACAATTTTCCTTGCTGGTCCATTAGTGTATTAGCTTGGCTTCGTGTGTGTTGAATGCCATTAAATATCACTTGCAAATTTAACATTGGGAGCACTGAGATTTGTGCTAATTGAATTTAAAGTCTTATACTTGAATTTGTTAAAATGGCAGATTCAGACAATTGAAATGCTTTAATGGGAGAGTGTATAAGCGTTTGCAAATTTGCTCTTGTAAGTGAATCTAACAGTGCATTTGTGTAGATGCAAGGGGAGACCCTGAGCAGACAGATCAGGTTTTGATGGGGCTTTATTATCTTTTTTTTTTTTAATTATGATGTGGTGACAGCTGGCAAAATCCAGAACGTTGAAAGTCTTCATGTTTGACATCTGTTCAGGGTCATTGTTGACGCTAACTTAACCTTAAATACTTCTATAAAAATGGTAGAGCATATAGAGCCTTTCTCTCAGTTCAAATGAAATTTCTCCTTCTCCTGCAGCCATAGTTTTAGGTACTAATGGAGAAAGGGTAATTGTTTGGGCTGTTGGTCTTTAAACTCTGTTGTGCTTTCTTCAGTTGTCCGTGGGTCTGACTTCTGTGTTTTTTATGCATGAAATAACACTTTTTGCACCTGAAGGTTTGTTGTTTTGGGTTGTTTGATTTTGGTTTTTGTAGAGGACAGTCTGCACAAAAAACTCTGGCATTTAACACTTCTTTATTCTTAACTTCAGCAAAATAACCAAGGATTAAATAGACACAGAAACAGCTCTCACCACCTACAGGACACCCTACTGCTGTGCTTTTTGCAAGGTAGAGTGTTAAAGGTATTACCCTTGGTTGGAAAGGAGTCATAAAGATTGTTACTAGGCTTTCCTAGTGATATAAATCTGTGCCTCCCTAGATAGCACAATGTTTTTAAGAAGTTTGTCTTGAAACACTTCCATAAAATCTCTTGATACCATACTTTGACCTTGTGCCACTGAACTGGCATTTCGTATTGGCTTCTGGCATGAGCTCTCCTGCCAGTTTCAAGTAAAAATTTACCAGGCATTGAAAAGTTTGACTCTGCAGTTGAGCACTGTGCCAAGCTATAAAAGCCCTATTTGTACACAGAATGGATCTTTGCTTGCTGAGAAGGCTTGGGTAGTGCTTCAATAACTGCATAGGAGTGGCTTTGAATCTACATACTAATGAAACCGCTACATCTAAATCGAGCTATAGTTTCTCTTCCGCTCTGAAGGTCTGTACTTTGTCTTCCTTGCGTCCCTGCTCTTCTGCATAGAGTTTTAGGTAGTCGGGTTATATTGCTCTGGAAAACTTTGTCAGGTAAGTTAATTTAAAACTATTTGAAAGGTTTAAAAATGACTCGTGCTGTTACGATGATGAAAAACACCTTGAAAGCGCCTTGAGGGCGATTGCTGCAAAAATACCTGCTTGGCCATGTGAATGGTATACAGTTCCCAGAGCGCACTCATCATTCACTGATGAAGTAACTCCAGGGCTGCTGGCCACCTTCAGCGCAAGTGCTGCTGGCCAGCTTGGCTAGTGATGGTGCATCAGGGCTCAAGCTTTAAACGGGAGTGAAAATCCAGCGCCACAGGTGAGTCAGGCAGCGGGGAGCTCGGAGTGAGCTTTGCTGCTCACAGAGGGTGCGTGAAGAATAAAGTGCCAATGGTCTGTGGATTTTGAGAGTTTAGGGAGTGTGTTTTTAGTCGAATAGCTAAGTGAACAAGACTTAGAGGAAGAGGAACATACATGTTCTTCTCAAAATGCTGAAGTTGGGCGTTTGGGGGGCAGGGTGCTGAGCAGAGGCAGTGTGGTAGGTGGTGTTCAAAGCAAGAACGGACAGAAAAGGGTGAATGCACGCCTGTGAAGGTCCCTACTAAATGACTTTACAGAAGATGTTCTGTTTACACCAGTACTTTTGGGATGCCAGGATATGCGTTTAATGGAAACAGGATTTTATGGAGACTCGCTGTGCTAGGAGAAGCTCACATTTGCCACAAGCAATACTTAGTAATGGGCTAGGGTTTCTTATCTACTCTTCATGAAACAGTGCAAAAGCCTTATTTTGCAGTAATGAGCAATTATCCACAAATTAACAAAATGACTTGTCAGATATTGCCTTTGTTTTTGTGCATGTGCAGTTTCCTGTTTCAGATTTTCTCCCTTTCGAAATGTAAATAGATGGTTTATCAAAAGACATTTTAAGACAGGGCCCGAAGCACGTTTATCAGAAGTGGATTATTTGCATTCTGACACTTTGTTCAGAATTTCTTTGGGAACACTTGCAAGAAAACGAGTATCTATGCTGAGAAGACACAGACCCATATAGCCACGTGTCTTGTCTCCAAGCATCTATAATGTTTCTGAGAGGGAATGTCAGAGTTCAGCTGAGAGTTCAGTAAGTGTAAGTGGCTATGAGAATATTTGTAGAGATGACAATCACAGACAAATTTATGTTACCTCCTGCTCAGAGCAAGACTAACCTCAAAGGTACGTCGGGTTCTTCAGGGTCCAGTTGGGTTTTGAAAATCTCCAAGGAAGGAGATCTGTTGCTGTAAGAACCTAATATGGGCTTTGGGGAGGAGGTTCCCACCTCATGCGTAGAGCCAGTCTGTCCTGCAAGCTTTATTCGGTGTTTTTCAGTGCCAAGATGGGATGGGAGTGGAGGAGAGGGAAGAATCTGAGATACAGATGGTATTTAAGATACAGGTGCACCAGACTTACGCAATAGAAAAGGCTGTTAGCTGTTTTCTTCTCTGTGCCTGTCCAGCTGAGCTGATGTTTTCAATGAATTACCAGTTACTCCTTAAAGATCCTAACTTTTGAATGGCGCTGCTTAACTCACAGTTCATCATGGCACAAGTGAATTGACTGGCATCGTTTTATAACTGCCTACAGGGAACTTTCCTTGGCCGTTTTACTGAGTGGCTGCCAATCTTTAAAATCCTTTTATGATTCTTCCCATTAGACTACTTCTTTGCTAATATTGCACAAAGTACTTAATGCAAACAATCTACTTTTAACCTCTTAACTTTGTAATCCCTCTCACACTGGTAATAGTGCTTTAATACTGTCCATTTGTAGTTGGATATGAGCAAATATTTAAAATAACTGTCCAATCTACAATAACTGTCCCCTGTACAAAAATGTTTGTCAGCTTCATGGTTTGTTTTGGATTTTATTTGTTAACTATCTGGGAATCTTGTTTCTGTGTTCAGGACTTCCTTTTTGGTCTTTTAATGGTTGTAACCTGAAAACAGACTATATACTAGAAATCATAGGGAATTGCTCTGTTCTTTCAAGCAGTTCCACTGTAATAGCTATGTGTTGAAATTCAGCCTGCAAGATGCAATGCTGTGCTACTAAATTAATTACTTGTCTTTATTTGCAGATTGGATAATAACCTGATCAGTGTTTGGCCCTTCTGCCATAAGCTTTGCAAAAATTGTGAAGTGGATAATGCTTTGCCTGCCTCCGTCTAGCTGCACTTTCAGCACATAAATGACGTGTTACAGTGTGTGATCGTTGCATTTGTGCAAAAATATCCTGACACATTGTGAATGAGGTTGTACATGTGTTCCTGGTACATGCAGCTGCGGGGACACTGAAGCTCCAACCTTTTCAAGGTGAAGGTTCTAAAGTGCAAAACTCATCATAGCAAATTAAAAAGCCAAAACAGCTTGATAGTTATGAAAATCCAAGTCATACTGGAGTTTGTTTACCTGATTTCAAGAAAAATGAGTCTATAGTTTGTCTAGACTGCCTAATAAATATAATAAACTACATCTGAACACTTTAAAGCACAGATAGGTTTAGAAAGACAATTTTTACGCTGTGTGAGAAGGATTCATTCTTCTTGTGACCTGCGTCAAGGTGAAGCCTTTATAGCTTTCATAGGTAAGGTGCTACTGCTTGTAATTGCCTTGTGTTTCCAGCTGCGTTGTGCATAGTTGAACCTTACAGGGTGAAGTGATTTCAAAGTATCAAGATATACAAATGTACAATCCAATAAATACACCTTACCCCTTTTTGAACATCAGAAAAAGTAACTGCACCTCGTAGTCTTGGTTACTCACACGTAGTCGGGGCACACAGTTCGGTCCCATCTCTTGTGGTAAGCTCATGTATAAATGTTATCATTAAGACTTTGACTAATTGCGTGGCATTTAGCATGCATGCAAGTGCTAATAAGAATGGCGTGCTACTTTCTAAAGGATCCTAGTTCATTTATTATGAGTTTTCATCTAAGTAGCAGTGAGAATCTTTCTGATGTGTTCAGCATGTGGACCAACTCCAGGTGTTCACTGGAGATGAGCTGCTTGAATCTCCTAGAGTGAGGGAGACTGGTTTTCACTGGTGCATTACCCTCTGAGCTGGTGGTTATGGTACCAGGGTGGCTTGTGGGAGGCAGAGGCTTCCTACCCTGGGACCTAGGTGAGGTGTGAATGCCTCGGAGCTATAAGCTCTGATCCCTATCACTAAATCTTTGCTTTTTAGCTTGAGAGGCTGCAGATTCAATTCCCAGAGAAACCAAAGGTTCAGGTACATCTGTTCAAACTGAGCTTTCTGGGCTGAATTAATTCATGGCTATCATAGAGCTGATTTTTAAAATTTTTTTTCTCCCTTCTTTTTATCTCCCCAGTTTCCAGTGTTAAAGGGTGTCCCAAGAGGTTTTGGAGAAATGTGTTGTGGCTTACCTAACAGAGTAGGACCTTACCGAGGGAAATAGCAACACAGTGAATGTCAGCATGTGGGATCGTGCCACGTTTTCTGCCCTCGCTGGCGCTGTAGTAACCGACTTTTCTTCCAGGTCTGTGTCATGCAAAATACTAATGGCAATATCTCTGTGCCACTGAAGCGCAATAACTTCTGCAATGAATAGTTTGTGACTGAGGCATTGTTGGTTGGTTGGTTGGTTTTTTAAAAAAAAACACACCAGGAGAGGCAATTATGGGTCTGTAGTAGACTAAACTGAAGCCAGTATTGCTTTTGTAAGAGGTGGCAACTAAAGCACTTGCTGGCAGTGAATAGCCAGTGCAGTGACAGGACCTGTGAAGACAGCTGGAAATGTCTGAACTTGCTTGTTTCCCAGTACTTTCCTGAATTAGGATAGTTGGGATAGAGCCCAATGCAGCCTTGCGGGGTGTATTTCAGTGTAGCTCTTGTATAATAGACTATGCTGTGTTCATTTAGTGCTACTCGCTGCTATCGGAAAGAAGYGATCAGGTGCCATTGAGACTCTTTGCCTGGGCTTGGTAGGTTTTGGCGTGCTGGAGCAGTGCTTTTGTGCAGCACGGTGTGGGTCTGTGAGATCTTTTCCCTCTGGGATGAGAGTTCCTCTGCCCAGTGCAGTCCTGGCCCTTGCTCTCCGACCAGGTGCCCAGTGACTTCTCTGAGCTGGGGCACAGCCTTGGTGCTCTGGCACCGGAGATGGTGAGGGGCTGGCGGAGCACGGCGTTCTCCCTCCAGCAGAAGGGGTTGAAGCGAGCAGAGATGCCATGAATGGGAAATCCCTGGGAAAGGATCTGGTGGCAGAGGAGCAGTGGCAGAGGGCACAGGCAAGATGCCACTGGGGTATTTGTGGTGCCTGATCTTATTAAGATACGATTAAGATACTGATGCTACTACATTGGTGCTGTAGCAGCCTTGACTAGTCCGTCCTCTAGGAAGGGATTTCAGCACTTATAAAGCCAGTTTTCAGTATTCTAGGTAAAGTGTGTGTGTGTGAATGTATACTTGCCTTTGATATGTATCCTAGACACAAAGAAGTATGAAATCAGAAGTATGATTTAGGGTGAGAGCTTGCAGGCACAAGGGTTTTGGATGTGCAGCTGTGTTCTTGCATCCTTTTGTCTTTGCTCTTAATATTGCTAATAGTCACTAAAAGAGGCAACACAAACTTCACGTAGAAGGAAGGAAAAGTCCATTTATTTCCACAGACACTGCGAAGTGAAACGTCTGAAGCATTTGAAGAGCTGAACATGCTGATCTTTCTGTATTTATAGCTTTAAAAATGGGTGAACAATTAAAATAAATAAAAAGAGGAATGGTCTCTTCATTGGCTTTTCTCGAGGCAGTATTATCCTCTTCTGAATTTGAGGATTTGTTTCTTTTCAAGGACTGCTTTAAAAACATTTCCTTTTTTATAAAGCAGTGGTGAATTACTCTGTGGTCATTTATGTAAAGTGACTTGCTGTATGCTTAATAGTAATCCACATATTTTATTTGTGCTGTACTTTTTTTTAAATTAAGATCTCAAGTCAGCCCCTTAGAAGACAGATTGTCTTGTACAGGGCATGCTAGATTGTCTTGAACAAAGTACCTTTCTTTTTTTAATTGGTATTTTTATTGCTATGATTTACATTCGCAGGGTGAGGGCAGCACTGTTCCTCCAGTGGCTTAGACAAGTGTTAAAGTTAACTCTGCAGGGAGGGAGGAGAGCCAGGATCTGGAGATTTACAAAGCTGCGTACTTAACTTATTCCTCAAGTGTAAGTATCGATATGCAGTGTATGTGCAGTAAAGCAACATGTTTTTAAGCACAGCATTTAATAGAAGTATTCTCAGCATGACTTTGCAAGTATTCTCAAATTAAACCTACCAGTTGTGGTGGTACTTGTCATCAAAGTGAGTGGAGGATTGTACAAGGCTCAGAAATGCAGCTAAAATCATACACTTTCAAATTACCTCTTAGAGCAGTCCTCCTGGCCTTCCTGGACTGCTCTTCTCGCCATTCCTCCATGTCTTCCACCTCCTCGTGTCCATCCCCACCTTCTCAAGGCTCTGTCATGTCCTGTGAGACCTCTGCTGCCACCACCTTCCCCCTGGGCTCACAGATGTCCCTGAGAGGTAGGTGGCTGTTACCTGAAGGGTAGAGGGAAGGAAACAGGAACCAGGTCYCTCCAGCTGCTTGTCATTAGAAAGAGCAGGGACAGCGGTGGGATGTGAGGGAGCCCCAGCTGAGCGCAGGTCGGGGAAATCGGACCCCACCGCCGAGTCACAGAGGAGCATCTGCTGCTGTGGAAGGAGAGTGCCTTGGCTCCTGCTTGGAAAGGGTGAGTCTTGGCCCCACCTGGAGCACACGGTGTAGGTACCACTGAGTCCTGCCTTGCTGCCAGGGACACTGTGCTGTATTTGAGGCTTCTGATATGGTGAGAAGGGAAGGGGAGCTTGATATTTCAACAACAGCTGCCTTTGCTAGATCAGTCACCAGGTTTGTGTGTGTTGTTTATATACTCAAAATGTAGGAATATTGTTCTGGCAAGTGTTGTCAAACTTGGATTCTCTTTTCATGCTCACATGCAATTAATTTCCTAGAAATCTCAGGGAGGGGAGGAAAATGTTGTTGTAGATTGTTTGTAACAACTGGTGATATGTGCATCAAGTGTAAACTGAGGGCTGGTTTTCGAATGTGCTAAAGTAGGACCTGGCTTGGTAAGGTCAGCATCAGAAATTTAGGGTCTGTGTTGATTTTTCTTTTTCATTATAGTTTTATAGAGAATGTTTCCTTTTTTCCTTAATGAAACTGCTTTTGCAACGTGTGTCAATCTATCTTTAATCCTACATAGAAAGACCCATGGCTATATCTGATGAGAGCAGAATCTGCTCGTGCTTTTGGGACTTCAGATATCGCGTGTGCAGCTACAGCTCAGCAGTTAAGCCTATTACAGTAAACCCTGTAGTTGTGCCATCCAGGTGGTTTCTCACCCTTCACCCCAGTCAGGCTGTTCAGCAAACACCCCTCCAAGTGCAGGGTTGGGGGGGACATGCTTTGCCACAATTACTGCCCCTTCCTTTAACAACCAAAAAACAGTGTGCAGAGCTGCAAGGGAGAGGAGGGAGGATCCTCCTCCTGCTTGTTGCAAGTGTACACGTTTGGATTTTCCCCAAGCTGTCTGCGATGAGCCAGAATAAAACTAACAAGTGAAGGCATCCCAATTATGCTCCCACCCAGGTCGTACGTGCCACTGTGTCGTGCTTGCTCTGCAAGAGATCGACCTGCATGTTTACATCCAGAAGTGCAAGCAGGATCACAGTTTATGGGTTTCAAGGAGATCTGCTTTTCCCAGCAAATGTATGCGTGAGGCTGGAGTCAGGGATAAGCATCCCCCGAGGGCAGGGCAGGGGAGGGAGGGCTGGCTGCAATTCCTGGCTGTGCAGGGCTGCCTCCCTCCCTGCGGAGGGGATGGTCCCGTTCCAGCAATTAAGGGGAATTAGCAGTTGCTTGGCGAGCCTCAGGACTTTGCAGATGGCTTTTAGAGGGGTGGAGCAGATTCCCGCTCCTGACCCTGAGGTATGTCTAGTTTTGGGGCCTGTGGTTGGGGGGAGGTGGATCCCAAAATCATGCTTTTGCCAGATGCGACGCCCACCGGCTTGTCRCATCTGCAGTATAAAGGTTTCTTTTGCTGAAAAGTCGAATATGTTGTACTACTGATGCTTCTAAGGACCTAGGTGCTGCTGGCACATAAATTTCTTGCTTACATTGGGAACTGAAAGCGGGCAACTCCAAAAACAAATCCTGTAAAGCAGGACTGGTGAGTTAATGTCATGTGGGGCTGCTCAACAGAAATGGGCAGAAATAGCCGTTTTCAAATGGGTTTGTTTAATGTCGTGATTTCGATGTTTTTATGGTACCAGCGCTCTTTTTGGYGTTATGTTACTGTTACCCTTTCGAACAAGTCATCGTGGGGTCCTCTGTGCATATGGGGGAAGGTCCTTTCTACTGACAGTGACTCATTGCTCCCAAGCACAAGATTTCTCTGCAGACCCAGCAGCACTTTTCCCTTTTGAGGAAAATGTAGCTCAAGTTTCCTCCCTCTTTTCCATTATTTTTTTTAGGGAAAATATGTTGTTTTGTTCAGGTCAAATTTGCAAATACATTGCTGGAGCTTGGTTTTTCTCTTTCCTGCCAATTTAGTGTTTTTGCACCTTTCATAAATCATTTGATTAACTGTTAAAACTGGAAGAGGCTGTTTGGCATTTATAAAGCTAACGGAAAACTTGAGTAACAGATGCATTATAGGGGATGGCCTCTCAAAAAGGGAAGTAGTGCAAAAGCCAGTAACGTTTTCCTTGTTGACGAACGTGTTTGGAAGAGATTATTAATCCCTCACATCTGTGCAGATGCAGCTTTCAGACTCCTGGCTATTAGTGTTTTTAACAGGAGCAGACCACAGCAGGGAGTTCCCCCTTCCCTTTCCAATCCAGTACTTTGGTTTCTTCAGGGAACTTGCTTGTCTTTCAAAAACCACAGTTTGGTAACTGGATGTGATATCAAAGTTTACCACAGAAACTGTCAGAAGGAGAAAGGAATGCAGCTCTTGCTGAAATACTAAAAACCTATTACAACTCTTCAAAGCAAAGTGTAAAAGCATTGAGGTTGCATAGTGAAAATGGGGAGATGATGAGGACTAATGGGTGGGACACCAGTGAGAGCAAGTTGCTCATGCAGGTCAAAACTAGGCTGGTCATACTTCTGGCTTTGGGGCTGAGGCTTTTAAAATCACGTCGGTGATGGCGAGACTGTGACATGGCAGTTCTTCCATCCAGAAGCGGAGCTGGCTGTGCCCGTCAGCCCCGCGGCTGTGCCTTCCCCAGCCCCGCGCGTTTGGTTTGTGCAGCGGAAGGGCTGTCACATCTCTTCTTGTGTGGCTCCTCTTTGGAAGGGGTCAAAGTTAAATCAGAATCTTTATATCTTTAAACTCGTGTACGTAATGCGTATTCATTAGTTGCATTGGTGGCAGTTCTCAGTATTGAACTGCTGCTTCTGGGAAAGACAGCCAGCTGTGGAATAGCCGAGGCTTTGCGGGGTGCCAAATAGCTACGCAGGAGCCTTAAAGTGGATCTCTCACAGTTGCTTTTGTAGTGCCTGCCCAGGTTTGCTTGTCCTGAAGGGCTTTGCTCTGCCTTGAAGGCAGAGGCTTAGCAAACAGAGCGCTCTCAAAAGCAAGACTGATAAACTCTGAAAGTATATCTTTTTTATAAGGAATTTCTAAATGAATACCAATCGTTTCCCCGAAGCCTGGGAGGTCACCATCTCTTACCGTTTATTTAATTGCATAGGAGGGGTGTTGCAGCAATGCACAAATGCTTTTCAATGCCCAGAAGAAACCAGATTAAAAAGCAATTACTGTAGCCTGGCAGGGGTGTGGTCCAGAAAATTCCTTTTCCAAGTTGACAGCTTTTAGGTCAAGACAGAGGGTAGAAAACTTTAGGTATGTGAAACAACTTTTATGGCTATGACTTTTTGGCTAGAAGTTTCAAATCAYCTTCTTTTTTTTCCTCTTCTTCTTTCCTAGGGTTCAGCTGTGCTTACTTTGTTGCAGGTGAATTTGAGTTTATTTATGGACACATTGTCCTGCCTTCTAACATTCCAACAGCGATGACCCCTCAACTCCACCCTGGCCCCTAGCAAGTCATCTGCCACTTGTTGATGTGTGTGTTAAGCCCACTTAAGAAGCATTCTTACTGAGATTTAGGTATCATTTGCATCAGACTAGGGACGTATTGATTTTTAACACAGAGTAATTGTTGCCCATCAGCCACTCTTGTACACTGCTTTGTAGACTAATTAAAGCACCCYTGTCATTCTCCCAGGTATCATCTTGGAACTTTGCTTTTTACTTGCAGTGAATTAGTCAAGTGGAAATCCAGCTTGAATTCATTGCCCTCAGTGCATGGATGTGCAGGTCTCTCTTCTGGCCACTGCAATAAAAGAATCAATGAATCTTTCTTCCCAGGAGACTCAAGTCAGTGTCGCAGGAGAAAAAAGTTTCTGCTGAACTTGGTGTGCGTGGCAGATGACAGCAAAGGGAGTTTGAGATCCGTGGCTCCTCTGAGCACGGCATATTGTCAGGAGGGTTGCTGCTGAACTGCTGTTTTTTACAGCCGCGAGGGAATAAACCACTTGCAGCACACTGATAGCAGAGCCTCCGCTTGCTTGGCCTCCGGAGACCCAAGAAACAGGCACGGTTTGTGAAACTTGGGAGCAGGCTGCACCTCGGCCGGGTCACCGAGCTCCTCTGCAGACCCRGCCATGGAATTTAATACTCCCAGAGGGCAAGTGTGTATTGAATTACTGTGCCATTACCTGTATCATGCTGCTCTGGTGAACAGATCTGCCAGCTTCTTCCTACTTCCCATTGATAACTATGGCACCAACAGAATTAGCAAAAAGGAACATATAAGACAATTTTAGGGTAATAGCAGATATGCTGTCTCACTTCAGCTCCACTTAACCCCTGACTTTAAGTGGCTCTGAGAGATTTGTGAGATGTGCTTGATAAGTTTAAAAAAGAAAAAGCCTCACTGTGAAAGAGGGGAGGAAGGAACTGCAGCAGAGCTTCAGGCTGTGAAAGGCTCTGCTTGTACTTCTGGGTGTGCATCACTTCGTYGCTAGCTGTCCGAGGTGAAAATTAGCTTTTTGTCAATAGAAGCTGCTTCAGGAAAAGGTGTGCATGATATTGGCCAATCTTCTTCTTTTTCCTTACCTTTGCTTTCCTCCCTTATACAGAASTTGCTGCTCAAGTCTCACTATGTAGCTCTGTTGCTTTGGTGCATACCTGTGGTGTACATTTGCAATGATGTGAGAAGAAAGTTCCTTAACTGTAGGGAAGCATGTGTAAGAAGGGAGCAGGCCACTGCTGGAGGATCTCTTTGTCCATTGCGTGAGCTTAAAACGGAGATCTGATCTGTGTTGCATGCTTCCGTACCTTTCTCTTTCTGACCTTTGAATTCTCCGCAGAGCTAAGTTTTATTACTGCCTTTGGCTCATGTAACTTGTAGTTATAGAAGAGCTTCGCTAACTTCCAAATTCTCATACCAGAGATTTCCTTGCTGAACCACCAATCCGGAGTCACCTGCTCGATATCCCCTTCCATACCCGACCCAGCTTGTTCAATTGTATTGTTTCCCTATTAAGCAAGAGGCAAAAAAGCAGCATTTGATCTAGTTTGCAAGGATGGTGAGAGGCTCTTTGTAAGCAGCTTGTGACTGCGGGGAAACCACATGTGAAGGTGACATCAGTGTAACAGTATAAATCTTGCCACTGTGACTCCAGAAATGCTGAATGTGAGTTGAAGGTGTATCTAGTGTAACTAAATGTGAAATGGAAATGTCTCATTCTTGGTGTTACCAAGTTTGTTTTCAGCTGCTGTGCCTGTGCCCATCCATTCTTTACCTCCTGCATCAGATGTTACAACCTAAAAATAAAATGTGTTGTGCAGAGGAATGGGAAATGAGATAGCGCGACAGATTTCAGCTTTTATTACTGTCGCACCGGTGTTTGCACTGTGCTGAGAGGCTTTCTTCCCATCAGTGAAATCYGTCTAGGTCAGACCGGTGCAGACCGTTCGTTGCGCAACTGAGACTGAACTAATGCTTATCTGCTCTCTGGCCTGTAACTAATTCAGACCTCAAATAAAAAAAAAGGGGGGGTTTGAAGAAGGCAAAGGGTTGTTATAATTTCTCTGAGGTGAGCGTAACCCTTGTAAATCTCTGAAAGTGAGGGGAATAGCTTTATTTTCTATGCTGCCATCTTCTGCAGTGACTTGAAAAGGTCTCTTGGTGAGGCGGTGATGAACTGTTATGCCGCTAATTTAAACCACTGATAGGGCACGGGCAATGGTGGTTTGGTGGGTCTGTGGTAGACCGATGGCTTAATTGGGCTAGCGGGCATAGCTGTGTCATTTTACAAGTGTTTGGAGAAGAATTTCAGTAGACAGGCTGAAGGTCGCTTTTATATTCCAACCTCTTTGTCTACTTTAGWATTGACATGTAAATTCAACGGTACAAGGCAACTTTGCCTATTGCTCTTCGTACTGACTGGCAGCAAAGACTAAAATGTCCATGGCTTTTAGTTTGAGACACTTGAAACTTGCTACAGCACAGGTGCCGTTTGCACACCTGSTTACCTGTGTTTCAGAATTAGTCTCTCTCCCCCAGCAGGTTTGTAAAGCATGTGTCTTTGGAGAAAGAGAGCGAGCTGATTTTTTAATGATTGCAGGGGTCATGTGAAACCTGGAGGTGCTGTGTGATCCTTTTGGTATGAGAAGCCTGCCTTTCTGCCCCTCCTGTGCTTTCAAAGGTGGAGTACAGGTCTTTTCCTTTTTTTTTTTTTTTTCCCCTCCCCTTAAACTAGGACTTGAAAATCTATCTTGTGTGACTTGCTGCTTTTGTTGTTTGTACCTCAGGTAATGCTGCAGATGGTTTTGTATGTTTCATTTAAGCAAATCAGCTAATTTTGGCACTTAATAAGCCTGGTGTTAACTACTTTTCTCCCTGATGTAAGAAAAAAATGGAAAATGAAGTCTGTTTGGTTTTACTGTCATGTGGTGGTTGTGATGTGCTCTTGGTCTTGCAACTTGTTCAGTACTAAGCAATAATGCACTCTTTGGCTTTTTAGAGCAAGACTGAAGTTATCTGTCTTCTCACATAAAAGCTGTGATTATTTCTGCGGGCTAGTGCCAGGGATCTCATCAGGGACCCATAATAAACTTGCTAGCTTTTGCTTAAACTCTTGAGCCGCATCTAATATTCTTATATTTAAGCATTGCAGAAGACTAGTTTTGAAAAACAATCCTGTAGGGCTGAAGTTAACCTCGTGGAGGGTAAGCACCAAGTTGACCAAAGTTTAACCAAAGTTTACTCCAACTTACTTTCTTTGGGGTTTTTTTGGTGTATTAGATTGTCTGGGCTTCACTGCTTGCAATTCCTGTTTGTCTGAGGTCTCTGACCACACCAGGCAGATTCCAGCTTGTAAGGCAGTATGAGTAAGACCTATGTGAAGGTCCATGTGTTTTTAGTACCTTACAAGGAAAYGGCTTATCAAACTGTAGGGCTTATTTTTCTGCGCATACATTTTTGGTAACGTCAAAACTTGCTGCTTTGTTGCCTAGGATCTCCTGGTGTTTTTTAACGTAAAAATATAGAAGTATGTAGTATTACCTTGCTGTAAACCTGCATATAGTGATGTTAACAGAGCAGGAAAATATTTCCTTACCTGCCAGATCACTGTTTTAAAAGCTTAACTGTTTTTTCTGTTTATATTTGGTTAATTCTACATTTGTAATGTAGCTTGAGATAAGTCCATTGATTAATTAGGCAGTTTATGGAAGTGAGGAACTGCTGCAGAATCAGCTTGTGGTTGGGAATTCCCTGGCAGGGGCAAACAACAAAACCACAACTCAAGAAAAGCATGCACCTGGAGCTGTGGCATGGGGAGACTGCAGAGCTAAATAAGGAGACAGTACAGAAAAATGCACTAATCAATAACTACTACAGAACCGGTGTAGTGGGGCTGGAGATAACTGTCCCCTGCCCCCTCTTTTTTTTTTTTTTTCTTTTCTTTACCCCTATCTTGGTATCCTGGCCTTAGCAAGAGGGTACAGCGCGTCTGATTTAGCCTTTGCTGCTCTACTAAAACGGGCATCAGGAATCAAACATGTTGAGAGCATGTCTAAAGCATGTCTTTAAATGAGAAGAGCTTTGAGCTGGAAAAGGAGATGCTTCTTTGCTGCTTTTGAATTACATTCTTAATATTCCTGTCTTCCAGTTCTGTACCCCTGGGATAATTGAGTTGTGCTGAATTGTGAGTGTTGTTTGAAAATCTCCCCTGGCGACCGATGTGGTTAATTCCTCGTCTTAAATAACAGCCGAACTAATGTGCTTTGGGCAGAGTTTTATTTTTAAGGTGGGTATGACTATTATAAGACTTAAATGTGGTAGATGATCTGCTGGCTAGCTGGATTTCACTACTGCAAGTTAAATGCAGACCAGGCTGCAGGGAAACTCCCTTTACTTTTATAGTGGTTTTCCAGAGCCCRCTTACTGGGGAAGACCCTGTAAGTTTTGGTTTACCCTGCTGCACCATCAAGTTGTCAGAGCAGATCATTGTATTAATCAGTASGAAAAAAGTGAGCGAGAGTACAGTGGCACCCCTGCTTTGTCCTCTGCTTGTTCTCACCCTTGCTGTAACAACCCTTTTTAGCATATTAAGAGCATTACACTTTGCTTTTTGTTTGTAGTTTTGCTTTAGCAGAATAGTCTTTTGTAGCTGTAAAGCCTTAAGGAAGAAAGTTTCTGGCAATATCTGTAGGAGTTGCAGTTCTTTACTGCACAAATGCTGTATCTATGTCTTGCTTTAATGTTTCTTGGAGTTAAAATATTTTTGGATAAACAAAGCATTTCACATACTGTATAAACTGCTTACAGGCAACCTTTTTACCCTCAGACTGGAATGCAGCCATCGTGAATGTTGCAGCTTGAACAAGGACCTCTAACATAGTTGAGGGCCAGGAGTGGGATGTAGTGGGGCAACATGTCATATCTAAATGTTAATTTTGATCGACGTATCACACTCCAAGCCATTTATTTTATGAAAAATTACTGGCATCCATAACCAGATTAATTTTTATTTATGGAACAGTTTACAGTAGGTTTTCGCCCCAAAATTGTCCCAAAACTGTCACTGAATATTGCGGTGTACTAAGTAGGAGCAGCTAGAAATGTATGTGAGGAGTACTGGCTTAACAGCAGCCCGATCAGGTTCCACTGTAGAAAAATAGACCACAAGTGATGGCAGAAATGCATTTGGTAAGTAGATCTGGTACGTATGGTTTAGCACTGACACTAGCAGATGAGCATTCTCCTGCTGTGACCCAGTGGCGTTGTCATTTGTCATTCAGGCAGTGCCATGCTCAGCTCTGTCATCTGTTGGGATGGTTGCTGCTCTGTCCTTTTATTCTGTAGRCTGTTTAAATCCTGAAGGAAATACGAAGCATGTTGTTGACATTTGTTGAACGTTGCTAGCAGCATTAGAGGCCAAAGTGATCAGCTTTTTGGGATATTGAGGTACTTTGGCTTTGCCAAAGGTGATGCCTCATATGAAAGAATGTAAATATCAGTTGTTCTGCCACTTTTAATGCTTGAAAATCTTAGTATGGCATCTTAGGAATCATGGAGGAACCTATTGAGATAAAGTCTTATTTCTGTATAATTTTTCTTTCAGAGGAAAGGCACATTTCTGGCATTTGTTATTTTGTGGTAAAGGTTTTCTAAAACATCTCCCACATGTTATTGCAGAGGGGAAGAGTGTTCTCTACCTGTGGATTGTAACCTGGCTTCTGTTTACGAGAAAGAGCTGGGGGAGGCAACCCGCCAGCTTGTGACAATTTAAAGGTTAGGTAGTAGTGTAAACATACCTGCTTGATTCTGTAAGTAGCCTGGAAGCCAGAAACAAGGATTTCTTTCCACCCCATCTGCGTGGGAGATGGGATGCAGCAGTAACTGGAATCCCGAGGAGCGGGCAGCGGCACATAGACTCCCCTCTCCACACAGCGATGGACGTGTCGGACTCCTTGCCAGATAATGTTATGGACACAAAGAGTTTAAATGGGATCACGTTCGGAGGGGGGAGGGTGCTGAGCAAGTATTTGGATGAGAGATTCCCCGAGGGTTACTAAATACAGGCTCAGGAAACTCCTGGAGCTGAAAGTAGTCAAAGCCTCAGACTGAGCCTTGTCTGACATGGGGCACTCCGTTTAGCTGCTCTTAACATGTTGATTCAACTGATGTAGCAGAACAGCTATGAGTGGGTTTTTTTGTTCCGTGGGGATATCATGAAAATAAAAGCCTTGAAGCTTGGGGTGACTAAATTTAAGGGTTGTAATAGCGGAAGCAAATGCTAAACTTTTAGTTGTGTGATGGCAGCACCAAAGGGAATCTCTGCAAAAAGTAGTCCCTGATCTTGGGTATGCTGGCTTCAGCCCGGAGGAGCTGCGAGAACCATACCTTCCAGTTTTCCATTTTACAGCCTTTCTTTGATTAAGTTTTCCTGGGCGGTAAGGTGAATTGAAAAGGAGGTTAAAATGGGATAGCTGCCCAAGCATTGCATACGTGGCAGTGTTTGCTGTTCTGATATCAGTATAATTATTGCAAATCTTCTGTTTAGAAGAGACACACATACAGAGTATTAAATGGTATTTTGAGACCTTAAAGAGGCTTAAAGAAGCCTCCTTTATAAATTTCAGTGTTGCTAACAGCACATTTTTGTGTACAGAAAAGATGTTTAACTGCTGCAGTAACATAGGGAAAGCTGCTTGGGCACATTTTGAGTGTATTTGCCAGATGAGCAGGGAATGTGTTCAGGGCTTTTTTTTTTTTGGTTTTCCACTTCAGTGGAGGTCTTGACGTGCTTCATGAAGCAGGTTGTTTTTAGCTTGCTTGCAAAGCTTGAGCAATGAACGTAAAACTTGTCAGCACGTCTCTCCAGCTGTCGGGCTAAGTATCCCCTGACCTCCCAGCCCAGGAGAACTGTCGGCATCCACTGGTACTTCTGGGATTTGTTGCACTCCACGCAACACACTGGGTGTCCTCGGAGGAGCAGCGAGGCTGGAGTGAGCGAGCTGCTGTGTGCTGCAGGGCGGTTGACAAAGGAGACATTTGGTCACCAGTGGAGGATCATGTTCCAGAAGCAAATATGAACTAATGCTCTCAACCCTGCTGGAGCTGAAAAAACACACAACAGATCTGATTTTGTGCCCTGCTTATTTGCCTTAATCTCTCCAGACTGCACAGTCTGTAAATGACCTTGTCTCTCCATTCTGCCCATCCTCCCTTTGCGGTCAGCACATAAGCATACCAGCATCCATCCTGGTCTCCCCTTCTTCCCATGCCATCATCACCGCTACTCTGCAGGTACCAGATTGTCCAACTAGTGAAGTCTCAAACTCGTAGTATTGTTCTCATGTTAAAAGCTGAAAAATCTAAGTATGAGAAATACAATTTCTCAACTTTCTGTTCAATGAAGGGTGCACCTCCTTTTGCCAAACCAGTTATTCCAATTTCTTTCTTTGCAATAGCTTTGTATCAGCTATTACTTTATAAAGACGCTTGCAAAGGTGGAATATGTCTAAGGGCCTGTTGTTTCAAAGCACTTGCAAAATGGGAAGAGCTAAGTTTAAAGTGCTGTAGTTTGTTTCCRAGTCAGCAGATAGGCTTTTGGGTGTGAAGTCATGTATTATACTATAGTGTGATTTCTGACGCATGATRTTGCTTGCAGGTTGAGGTGAACCCTTCTGTCTCCATCCCCTTAGCAGAAGCACGTAGACCATGCTTGTCATGGAGTCCTCGGCTTTCATCCCATTCTCCTCCAGCCCCTGTAAAGCCAGAACAGGTACCAGTGAATGGAAGATGATCCATGAGATGCCAAACACCAGTTTGTTTGGTAAAAATAAGCAGTATAATAAGCAATTTGAAGTAGTTCCTGTTGGTGGCAGAAGACAGGAAACTTCATTMGTGTTATTGTCTGTTCCAAGAGTGGCAGTGAGGTCCGTAACTCCAGTCGTACCCTGGGTTGTACCCTGCATCCTTATCTCTAACATGTTTGCATAATGAACTCACAAGGTATGTTGTACGAAAGGTCACGGGCTGAAGGGAAGGCTTGTCATTTCCTAGTTGCTTTTTGGGAAGAGGCATGTGACCTTTAATGAGTAGGTTTACTGATTGCAAGTTGAGGGAACCCTTGGTGGGTTTGCCAGTAATCAAGGAGCATGTGTTTCGGAAGCAAATGTTGCAGCAGACAGCATTGTGTTCAAAAAGATGTCACAACAGTGTGCCTTGAAAGGATTATCAAGCTGAGGCTTTCAAGARAGTCCTTCTAATAGATACATGTGTGTATGTATACATGCACTAAGTAGACTGCTAGTGGGAGCTGTATGTAGTGGAAACTTCATCCAAATATCAATCCAGAAAATATGATCTGTCTGAATAATCAGACCTTGGGGTCTTATAATCAGAGGAAATTATCTAGATAGGTCTGACTGCGAATACCCTGAAAATGACCTAACTATGACTTAGTTGCAGTGTGTTTCATTTTATTAATTTTTTTCCCAACCTAATAATGACTTGCTTTTTTAGAATTAACTACTCTTCGCTTTTTATCTTCAAAGTATTTTCACGTGAATCTGGGAAATTTTGAGCATCTTTCCCTATAGGGACAGTTGAAAATACCTGTATGTACCAAGTCAGTTCTCAGTGTCCTGGCATCCACCTACTGTAAAGATTTCTGAGTGTCTGTGGGGCAGTTGGCATGCTGCGTGATAAGGAGACTCATAGCAATGTTGAGGCCAGATTTGTGGGGAGGAGTGTGTCCTGTAAGGTGTTTTTTGGAAGGCTGAACAACAAGAAGGTGGGGAGGAGGCCTAAGAGAGGAACGTTTATTTTGGAAACAGGGAAAAAGWCTGTCTCCTGTTAATGGGATTGCTATTTGTAGATCTTTTATGATGTGACCTAAAAATAAATCCAGGCCACTGGCAAAGGGGGTTTTGGATCTGGTTATTTYTTAATGGAAGCTGATTCCCCCTTTGTTATATCTCTTCTTCTCTCTGGCGTAGTTACGTAGTAAGAGACCTCAAAAGTTTGTCATCTTAACTGGTGCTCATGCAGTCCCTTCCCCCCCCCCCCCTTTCTAAAAATTATACCTCACCTTATTTACAGCATAAAATGGAAATCAAGACTTTGTGGTGTATGGCTGGCTTTGTGCAAGCTAGTGCAGAAAGTAAACAGATGTCTTAGATGTGAGACTGAGCACAGTTGTGTACTTCCGTGATAAAAGTGCCAATTCTAATAGTGAAGAAAGTGTGCTTGCTGCAAACAGTATCTTTCATTTGTCACTGAAGTCTTTTGAGCTTCTTCCCCCTAATTTTGTTCCTAGTCCCCTGTTCAGGTCACTGGGATGCTGAAGAACTAAACAAAGGTAGCCCCGTGAATAAATCTTGCTAATTCACCTAATTATGTTGCTGTCAGTCATGATAACAACAGTTTTCTCAGGGCTTTGGGACATTAGGAATGAGTTTGCAGCGTGCTGGCTGTTTTGCTACCATCTTTCCATATAAGAAAGATGAAGGGGATGTTTCTGGGCTGCCTCCCTTAGTGCTTCACCAAGCACTGATTAAAAATGCGGTGTGTCTGGCAGGGGGGAACTGTCTCTAAATCCTCCTAAAATGGAAATGGGAGCTAAAAATATTCTGTTTTTTTACAATTGAAGACAAAAACGTAAAATGGAAGTTACCCTAAAATATAATAGCAACAGCTGGGGGGGGAGGGAGGAAGTAGTATTTAGATGATGGTTCCCTACTGCAGATCTGTCTACATAAAACAAATGAGGATCATTCTTTTCTTACATTCTTACATTACTCCCCCTTTCATTGGGAGTGAGTGCTGCCTTACGATTAGCAGTATGATTTTATTGTCTTCACAGGAAGAGTGCAGAGGCAAACAACTGTAGATTAGGAGCAATTTGCAAAATAGTTCAGTGATTAGCATGCCTTTGGAGATGTTTTCTGTGCAAGAACTTMATCACAAATTTTACTGGCTTCCTATGTTTGAAGAATTAACTGTGAGGAGGATTAAAATGACATCTTAGACATTGGCTAAACATTCTCTCAAAATCGTTGTCTTTAAATCAATTAATCTGACTTCTTTAATCCATAGGCGTACTGGGTTGGTGAACTCACGCAAGTAATCTATTTAGGCTGAATTTCTCCAGTGTGTTTTAGGGAGTACTTTGATGTGTCTGGCAAATGRGACACAAACATGCCAGTGAAATGTGGAAATACACCCGCCTTCCTGTTCTAGGGTGTAAAGTGAAAATACTGCTCTAATCATTGAGGTGCCTTTTCTAAGTAGCAGTTGGTAGCCGGTTAATCCAGYCTTTGCAGACATTCCTGATCCTTGCTGTGTCTGTTGGATAAGAAAGTAAGACAACAGCCTGCTCTTGCTCCTTTTGCAACGGTGCTGTTTGCATATGTGTTAAGTGGGAAGAAAAAGAGGAAGAGGAGAATCCTCAACTTCAAAGCTTCATGTCTGTGCTTTGCAGGCACAGCTGATGTACAGCACAAGGAGACATTTTAACTTCCGTCAAGTCTCGAAGTGGCCCTCGGTACTTAGATACAGGCACTTACTCTCCTAAATCATGTGTACAGTTGGTTCGCTTATAACTCTGCATGGATAATAAGGTTGATAGCATTCACCTGGAAAACATTTGAATATTAATAAATTATTTGCTCTTYCTGGAAATCCTGCAGCTTTCTGCAAGCTGTAATCTATTTAAATGCATTAGTCAGAGATGCAACTTTAGCTCTAAGCTTGTCCTAAGTTTGAGGCTGTGCTGGTTATGGTGTGTTAGATCAGGTGTTGTAAAATGGTGCATATATTCTGAATAAATAAGCTAGTGATGCTCTAGAGGGTGTTTGGGTGCTATTGAGAATGACTGGTAGTTCTTAGCCATCTTGTGATACGGAGAACAAAACTGGCACCTAACTTCAGAAATTAATCTTTGTAGCATCRAAACCATCAGAATGGCTTCTCAGATGGTGCTTCTGCCTTAAAGAAATGCTGCAGATGTTAGAGCAAGTGGTATCATAGGCAGAGCTGAATGTTGTCATGTTGTATGCTAAAATAGAAGCGGGCTTCTCTCGTGCCGTAATGGCTCGCTATTGCTTAGCAACTCCAGAAACTGAACTAATTCCATGAAGATATTAAAATGCAAYTTAAGGAAACTGGGCCCTTAACTTGGCAGCCTGTACGCCAGCAGAGCAGAAGCCACTGCTGTGCAAACGGAAGGGTCTTCCTCAGGGGGAAGGAGCAGAGAATGGAGGAGTTCGGCATACAGGCTAATTGATTCAGGTAAGACAGACCTTTTATTTTCTGAAAAGCATATAATAAATGTTAGAGTTTTTCAAAAAATACAATGAAGGTCCTGGTGTGCCACAAGAAAGATAAGAATGAGCTCTAACCAAACCTTGCCATACAGTTCTGCTGT
This sequence comes from Oceanodroma leucorhoa, assembly GCA_030449065.1. Taxonomy (NCBI): domain Eukaryota; kingdom Metazoa; phylum Chordata; class Aves; order Procellariiformes; genus Oceanodroma; species Oceanodroma leucorhoa. The sequence goes on along the minus strand of JASVER010000024.1, from coordinate 11,167,521 downwards.
CAGTGTAACTTTGGCAGTTAACAAAGCTAACTATCGGTGTGAATTGCTTCTACTTTCTTCTAACTGGCTCAGAAATAATTCTGTGTGTGGCAGAAAATGTCTCCTTACAGGGTCTGTATGGCTTTATACAGAGAGGAAGAGGCCACAGCTGTTACCGAGCATCTTGGGAGCGCTTGTGGTGCTCAAGCAGCACATGCTGATTCATGACTTGCTCATCGAAAATGTGTGTTTACGTTTGAGCACCAGTTTATGCTCCATCATCTCTTGGATCAGGGGGGATCCGTCCTTCCTAGAAGAGCGGGTACACGGAGTTTGGAGCTTTYCGTCCGGATGCAGGGAGCGGTACGGCAGGCTGGCTTTCTTGTGGTTCATGCTGATGCTGCTCCCAGCAGATGGGAGGCTTTTTGGGCTTCATAAAACTTGGCAGATGAGTGAGTGCCTGCGAGCAGAGAGAGTATGATGTGTTTGGGAGGGTGGCTGTTGTTACGAGATAAGAGTGCAGTTACTCATGGAAACAGAGCCTTCCTCCTTACTGAAGATATGCTGGTGGGTGTTCATGGGATGGATAACTTGTCTTACGTTTTGTAAACATTARCTCTTTACTATAGTCCTACAGCAAACAGGGCAGGATAGCAAGGCTTTTCTGAGCAGCTCCGCCGCTGGCAGTGCACTGTGGCTCTATCCAGATGGACAAAAGCCATTTGACTTCCAGCCTGTTACACAGAGGAGTCTTCTCGCCACTGGATGCTGGGCTGGTGGGTGCTCAGGGTGGGTGTTTGGAGGCAGGGGTGCCTGATGACATCCTCTCTGAAGCACTTTCATGGAACAATCTTGAAGATGAGGCAAGAATACACTGTAAAACCCAAATGCGAATTTCCTAGTAATCCTAAACGTAGCTAAAAAAGAGTCCAAGAAAGCAGAATTGCCATGCCGCAGGCTGCTTGCTTCCCAGCAGTCAGTTATTTGGATTTGGTTCTGCTTCAGCAAGCAGAGTTTGATTTCCCCCCTCCCCCCCCAGTATTTGAATGGAAATCTATGAATCGCAGTTTGTAACTAATGTGAATGGAGCAGGGAGACCATCTGGTTTTCCCTTATCCGAAAGTTTAATTGAAATAGCCCTGCAGAGCTCCATGTGAAAGGGGGCTGGTTCTCTTCCGAATCTCCCCCTTGGTTTTGTCTCCCTTGAAAGGTGGGAGGATTGGATGAAGAGTGTTATTTGCTTCCCAGCCGTGGGGCTGAGTGGYTTGTCTGCCACTGCTGGCTCTAACGTTTGGCTGTGCAGAAGTTAGATAAGAGGGATGGAGAGAAGCCTGTTACCTGGGTGCTGCCTCTTGAGGATTTTGGTYACGTGCATTTCGATTTTTACATTTTGTTTTTGCTTCATTGCAAGTGCCTCCTCTCTTGTAAATGATCTTGGTTATCTTGAAGACTAGCAGAAAAGGCTTTCAGCCTTCCTCCTTCGCTCCCCCTGCATCGGTTTATTTGTCAGCAAAACCTGTTATATTGTGTGATGCCTGGATCACTTTACCAGCTCCCTTCAAAGAAAATGTCGATATTTATTTCTTTAGTGTGTGCTTCACGCAGCATGTGTATCCCAAGAGTTGTTCTGCCTGCTTGCTCTTTTAGTTAAAGAAAAGGTGCTCTGAGTATTGCTGGAACTGGGTATGGCTTTCARGAGCGAAACACTGAGATTCCCATGACATTGGGAGTAGACAGCTTCTGGTCTATGGTGCCCCTGGACTGAACCAGGTGATCAGTGGCCCATTTCTGGCAGCTCCATTTCCCATGTTGTTCTGGGGGTGGTGGTCTCATCCAAACCCAAACCACTCCTGCCTGGTGCAGGCTGGGAGGAAAATGAGTGTATGTCCAAGATGCAYCAGCCTTCTTGCAGGAGTGTATGTGGGGAGTAGCGGATCTGCTCTCCGTGGGATGCCACAAAGTCGATGAATAAGCACTCCAGGCCTCCTTCAGATCCAATGAAAGCTGCTTATAGGCCTTATTTGGACACAGGGATCTTCTCTCTTTCTGCATCCTTTGGGAAATAGTATTTTTAAAATGCAGCTGTCCATGTTAGCGCGGCCTTTACTGTATATCCCAGGTATTGGTAGACCTTGAGGACATCTGCATATTGTAATAACTCATAGTATTTTAATAGAAGGCTTGCTCTTAGCTCTGCTTCTTAATATGTAATTGGTTTTATTTGGTTTTTTAATAGTGACTCTTATGACTGTGTGAGAAGCAGCCAGCAGCAGGTCTTCTGAGCTTTGACTCTCATATTCATGGTGAGCTTCTAACCCGATGAATCGAGTGCTCTGGGTAGAAAGGCAATTTCAGGTAAGTAAATGAATTTTGCATTTTCAAGCACATGTGTTTTGGAGCGGTGTGTTTTTTCAATACTTTGTTTACTGTAAACTGATATTAAATGTGACCTGAATTTGGATAAGTTTGTGTTTTGGACTTGCACRGGCAAATATCCATTTTGCTTTGGATTAATCATTTTTTGCGTGTTTGCCAATGGCAGCATTCAGCACTGGCAGCAGTCAGTGGTCCTCACTTGTGTATTTGCATCGTCTGACTTAATGTCCTACAGCTGCGTGGCACTGTTTCTTTTGGCACCTGTACTGGCTGGTTTCTTGAAGTGAAGCTTTCATTTAAAAGCAGGGCTTGGTAGAGAATATGATGATTCCCTCCATTTTCTGTTAGCTTAGCCGTTGCTTGTGCCAGCCTGGTAYTCTCTTCATTCAAGAAAAAAATTTACACAAACAGTCTAACTCCAGTACTAAATGGTATAATCTTAGGAAAAGGCAACTAAAAGATCACTTAGATTGGTTCCTTTTTGCTGCTTCCAGGTAAGGATAACTAAGAGCAAAACTTGAGAAGATGTAGGTTGTGTATAAATGCTCCAAACCCCCTACTTACAAGGAAATTTTTGCCCTTCTGGCTGTTGAAACTGGAGTGATACATTGGGTGGACAACCAGACCGGTGTTGGAATACCTGGGTTCTGTTCCCAGTTCTGGCTTTGACGTAGATGAATGACCTGCAAAGAGAAAATAAATGGGGCATATGCCCTTTCTTGCTGCTTGTAGTTATGGTTTTGTGTTTTAATGATCCTTTGAAGCTGTGTGAGGATTTGCTGAAAAGCATCTTTTAAGATTTTTGTGGTTTTGTTGGGTTTGATCTGTGCTGGAAAGCTCCATGACTGATTTAAGAGCTAGAGGGGGAGGTGGTGTAAGAACAGAAAATAAAAGTGGAACTATTGGGCATTTTGAGAAAGTGTGTGTTTTAAAAACTGTTATTTGTTTTTGTGTAACCTGAGTGACTAGCACATTGAATGAACCAAGTCTTTTGTGCCTTCTGTTCTTAGTTGGGAAAACTGCTGCCTTTTTCTCAAAACGTTCGTGAATATTAGTGAGACTAAAGTGGCTGATTCTGAGAGGCCATGGTGAGGGACAGAGCAGAAAAGCAGCTTTCAGTTGTGATTCTTCCTAATGCAGTTGTAATTCTTCCTGCAGGTGCCCCGAGCAAATGTGGTTGTGGGAAAGTTGGTTTTAGCCCCTCTCCACAGATGTCACAGTACTGCATGCCTCTAAATCTCAAGTGTTGTACAATTAAGATGTTGAGTAGCACTYCCACAGATACTATAAGAAATACCATCAGTAATCATAAATAATGAGAAAAATACCGYGACTAAGCATCAACGTTGCTGAATTTGAGGAAACTGAATTTTTTTTTGTGTGTCACACGTAAGGTGAATCGTTATGAGCAGACTCTAATTTTGTAGTTGCTGCTTTCTGAAAGCTGGCATMTATTTGATAGTTGTTCTGGACAAACTGTAATATCTAGGCTTGTTTTCATCAGTCATGAAAAAATTCTTACTTTCCCCACCCTCCTTCAACTATATAAATATTAAAGAGTAGAAGACACTTTTACCAGACACCAGAAGCTTGTGTCACTGTATTGATTCAACTTTTATTTTCCCTGGGTCAAATACACAGACGTTATGAATAATGTAGTAATCTATTACTTAAAGTTTAATGCAGATTTAATAGGGGTTGAACATCAACAGGTACAGTGCCAGAGGTGCAAGGCTGCTTTGTTCTGTGCTAAATGAAAAAGAGTCAAACCAAATACTGTTGGACATGTGGCATATGTTGTAATTTATGTGGAGATATTACTTGCAGATGCCTTGATATCTGRGACCCCTGTATTTTTTTGTGTATTTGTCTCAGTATATGGCAAYGTACGTTCCAAACTCATGGGGTCACGAAGCACATGGATGACTTGTTGCTGAAATCTAGGGATCTAATACAGTGGGATGTCAAGATACTGCTGTCTGCTCTCTCTTCAATGGCTTTTTTGTTGTTGTTTGGGKTTTTTTTTGTAAGTGTATTATTTTTTTTTAAACAAAGGAAAACCATCTCTTTCCTCAATTGTTAGCTTTGCAGAACTTGAACCTTAAAATAATCCAGGAAGCCTTTTGTTATATAAATATACTCATCCTCCAGCTTGGCACTGTATGTGCTTGATGTAGCTGCTTGCTGAATTTTCTTTTAAATTTAAACTTTAGTGGCTTTGAAAGAGAAACCCGACGTTACTTTTATATAGCACTTAATGATTCTGATCATGGCAGCTCTCTGGACTCAGAGAGCAAAGCAAATGCACTGATTGCTGTATAATGACAGTGTAACAGTGACTATTTAAAGCAGACAGTGCAGCATAAAGCAGTGGTTTATGGCTGGAACTCAATTTCTGTAATCTCTTAATGATTTTTGTTTAAGCGTGTTAGTGCCAGGTATGCTTATACCTACCAAATTTAACTCCATGGGAACAGAGCCTCAGTGTATGTGGTATCTTTTAAAAATATTTTTGCCTGAGTTGCTTGTTCAGAAATAAAAATGTGTATGAATACAGCAAGGGCTTGGAATGGTTAAAATTAAATTCCAGTGCAGACTACTTGGTAGTTTAACAGGCACTGAGATTATCAGCCATCAGATTTCCCAATTAAATGGGCAACAGTTGGCTAGAGCAGATGTTTAAGAGAAAAACAACACAAAASAACAACAAAAAAAMCCCTGACAAAAACGCACCACTCTGTAAAATGTCAAATGCATGGGAGATAATCTCCATTGAAAGCAGTGACTGGTTTCTGGGTGTTGTCTTGTACATGTAAAAGCACCTTTGGGGAAATTTATTAATCATGTGTGTAACTGAATGTGAATTTAGAGTTTTTCTGTATCCTCTGTAGGACATGAGTTCATTGCGACATTGATTTTTCAAGTAATACCTTTGTTGCCAGGAATGCCTGAGCTTAAAGTTGCTGATGACTGAAGAGGTGATGTGGCAGGTTAAAGCCTGGCATCTGATGTGTAAGCACTGCCTTTATTCACCTTTTGCACACAATAGGCAACACCTTTCACAGCAACACCTGGCCGACCTGCTGCTGGTTTCACCCTCGCTCTCTGGGAAAGCGTGGGCATCCTTCTCGGCTCCTGTTTGACCCCCCTACTAACCTCCCCCCCCTCTCCCCCCCGATTTTTTCCGGATGCACGTGAGCTGCATGCGTCAAAACTGTCCTGTAGAAGTGGGAATGGCAAGTGGATGTTGCAGGATCTGCATAGGTGGTTTTGATACAAAAACCAAAACACAAAACCCAAAAACTTTAAAACACAAAGTCCACAGGTTGTGTTTTAAAAGTGAGGAGGATAAAGGGTGAATCTGTGCAATCCCCTGGGAGTACCTGAATCCAGTCTATGGTCTGATCTGCTGCTGCTGCTGCTTTCTCCCATSTTAATGGAGCAATCACATACCAAGAGAGGAGTGAGGAGTCCAAGGAGAGAAGTGGTGGCGTAACATCTTGGGCACTTATCCAAAACTGAAGATTTAATTGATTTTTGGAGCAGATATTGTATGTTCCCTGTGCTCAGTTTGTTCGGATCGATCAAATTTGACTCTGGTAGATTTCCTAACCATTGCTGCTTATTAAATAGCTTGGCTGGTTCTTGGTAAGTGAGTAGCATAAAGCAGGTTGCTGTCGATTAGTTTTGCTCTTGTCTCCTAATTTCATTTTCCCTCAGACAKGTAGCTGCTCCCTCTTTCTTGGGAAAGGCAAAGGATGTGCTAGCAGGAAATGGCTGCAATTAATGAAAATAGGCCATACCTGCTGCTGATTAATCCTTAATCCAAAGAGGGAATCTTCCTTTTCCAGATTTGTTTGTCAACTGAATTAGCAAATGACTGTTGCTTTGTCCTGAGGCTGGCTCTGACTTACTTTGGGATTGATTCATAGCTTACGGGCCCAAGTAATAGGATTACCCGGTAGGGTGTGCTCACCAATTCTCGCACGTGTTCAAAAAGAAAATGGGTTTTCCGTCTTGCTTTGCATCCTCTTTGCTTGTGCTCCTTTTCGCTTTGGCTTAATTTTTACTACTTGACTCTCGTGTGGGTGAGGCTTCAGTTGGAGTTTGATGGCTAATGCTATCCCAGCTCCTTTCAAGTGTCACATCATCTACCTGATGACAGGGACAGGGTACCTAGCAAATACCAAAGCTTTTGATAGCAACCCTCGTGCTCTACTTGGGTTCAAGTGCTTGAAGAGTGAATGTAAATATTTTTAATCTTTATCTGAAAGGCAGTTACTGCTTTGAAGTACAGCACGGCTCTTTTGCAACTCTTCACTTCCTTTGAAGACTGAGCAGCCAATGTTAAACTCGGGGCTGCTGTGCCTGACTGTTCCCGTAGCTCTTAGCGTGCAATTAAAACATCAACTATTACGTTGAAGTGCAAATGTTATTTTGTGCTGAAGTCATGCTGGAAATAGTTCAAAATGTCTTGTTTATTTGGATTCACAAGGGGAAGGCCATCTTGCTGATCTCTAATCTTGTTTTACTCTCTGGTTTATATCTGGTTTCTTTGCATGCAGCAAACCTGTATTCAGACAGTGCTGAAGCATTTAATGGATCTGGGCATYCTCTTAGGCTGCAACCCGGGAGACATAGACTCTGAGGGTGATACTTCTTGTTTTTGTGCCTTTTGGGAAGCTGCATTATTAATCRCTGGTTTACTCCCAACTTCAGTCATTAGATGGATCCAACAGCCTATGTTCCCATGTTGAATTAAACCCTATTAAATAGCTCTCTCTTATTGGATAAGTATTGACTAGTTCGTTCATTATTTTAATGACAGACGTAGTTGTTTAAAATTACTCCATGGTTTTGCAGTTTTATTATTCCACAATTGATACGGTTATTGGGATTCTTGCACAAGATGCTTTGTTTCAGTTCATGTGTTAAATGTTTTTTTCTGTTCTCATAGATGTGTTTTCAAGATGCATTAAAACAAAAAGGGTTTTTTCCTGGCCTGTGTTCCGCCTTCCTCTGCTGTCCCYATTTCCAATGAATAGTTGAAAGGCTGTCAGCAGCTGTTTTGACAGATTTCCATGTACTACTTAGGAAGACAAAATGTTATATCTGATATATTTTGCTCCATGGTGATAAATACGTAGCAAAGGGTGGGTAGAATATTTGGAATTAAAATGCTGAGGGATTTTATAGTCCCAATGGAGGATGTTTGCTCTGTCACCAGAGTCCTCTGTGACTGGCCCAACWGTTCAAGTCATGTGTGCGTCCAAGCTACATCTGGGCAGACTTAAATACCATCTTGTCATGCTCCTACCTTTAGGTTCCTCCCTGCCCTTTTCTGCATTGTGGAGCTTCATTGCAGCTGTCTCCAGACATTGAAGCATCAGTAAATTCCCCAAGCTTTACTAATAGTTTCTTGGAAATCTCATGTAAATATAGCCTTGGGAGCTCCCTGAGCTGTACRGCGCATCTTGAAAGGCGAGTGGCAGAAAAGGTAAGGAACATGCTTTGCACAAATGCTGATTTTATTATTAGGGTATGTTAACTGTGCTTACAAGGTTGCTTCAGATGTTTCGTGAATGTTGTTGCTGATGCCCTCCTCAGCCCGATGCAGCTACTTGTGTCTRCCCCCTGCCAAAGATTTGGATGGTCTACGTCTGACAGCATAACYGCCCTGCCATACTACTGGTTCAGTCAAACTCTGCTCCAAAAATAATAATCTTGCATGAAAAGCATTTAAATGAAGCCAGCAGCAGATGCGAAATCGAGCACTGTAGACAAGGCAGAGATAGACTAACAGGTCTGGGCGTAGCAGTCAATGTGGACAGCATGCATCTCTCCTGAAATCAATTGTAGCACTTGACTTGCTCTTCCTCTTGATGTTTTGTTTTGGTTTTTCCCCCTGTGTTTTAGTCTTTTTGTGAAGTTTCTCAGGGAAGRCAGCTGAATACCAAGAATGCAAAGGCACTGACTCCAGTTTTGCAATGCTCTACAGTTTTTGTTGATCCTGTTTAAAGTCCCCAGGCAGTTGATCTGGCAAACTTGCTGCTAAATGGATGATCTAATTCTCAATGAATGCTGTGATCATAAACATTACCCTACATCACAGAAATTATTTGAAAACTGGTGTGTATTCCTCAAGCTGTCAGTTGTCTTTCAGTGTCCTTGTTGTGCTCTTTCATCTTTAAATGTTTGTGCTGAAGCTCAAATAAACTTACCTGTCAGCAGTTATGAGGATGTCTCTTCTTATCTCCGGCTGCTCCTTAATCATAGCTGTACCTGGCTGTTTAAAAGCTATTTACAAAGGAGATGAGGCAAGTAGCTATGTTGTAGCTGCTATTTCTCTAAACGATTTTTCTCATACTCCAATAATATTCAGCATGAGGTTGTGTTTGTGCTTTGTGAGGATGTCAGCTTGCTCAAAGCCAATGTGTGAGCTCTTTATTCATAACCCGTAAGGACTAATGCTATGGGCAGGTCTGTCGAAGCAGGAGGACAGCTCTGTCCTTAAATTACTGCTAGCTCTGAAGCATCACTTACCAGTTAGGTGTCAGATTTGTTAGCAAGGTGGTAACATCATCAGGCAGAGGCCGTATTCTTTAAGTGCGTTGACTTGCTCTGGTTTTAGAGCAATGGTTGCACAGGTAAATTGCACGCAGTATCCTAAGATACTTAATCACAAATATTATAATCACAGAAGTGCAAGCGGTACATGAAAATACACTGATTTCATGCCCATCCCCCCAAGATTTTCCCAAAGCATTCTGTCAAGAAAGGTTTTATGATGAGTAGACGGCTCCCTCGTCAAATTTTAATAATGTTATCTACAGTGAATGCTATGTTAAAATTATGAAATAAAGGAGTATACCACAAGGATAAAGAGCTTAAAAATTTTGTGACTCTTACTTGGCTACATTCTGTATGATTTAGTTTTACAGAATGTATATAAGGCAGTATTTTAGCTCTTATTTACACAGCTGAAGCAGCCAGTATGAAAGTAAGCTAATTTCTGTGTGTAGGGGGAAATACGTTGTGTACTCGGCTTCACAACTCAAATGCACCGCTGTTTGCACACAGAATTGCCTCGCCAAAAGTCAAGGGGGCAACAGCAGATAGTTATTATTTGTATTTCTCCACTGTAAAGCAGTGCCTTAATTAGGAGACTTTATTCTGAGCTTCTTTCCCCTGTGCAATGAGTATTGCTAACTACGAGGCCAGACCCAAATCAAAACTAGCTCTTAAATTAATGATTTATGGGATTGTCATSTTAAACTTCCAGGGAAACCAAACACAGATCATTTGGGTTGCTGTTGCAACTTGTTAATTCAAGAGCTCTGGTGTTGTCTTCTGACGATGTGATACCTGCAGCACTGTGAATTGAGCAGTCTTAAATTGGCGTAGTTTGGATGCTGTGTAGTTTGGCATGGTGTACGGTTGTCCTAAAAATGGTGTTTCATGAGAAGTGCCTCCCTCTGAGCATGGTGCGAGGTATTATTGCTGGCCTGGGACCCAGCTGTCAGCSTGTTGCTCCTGTAACTTTATGCACTGCGTGTGTCAGGGTTAAAACTGCGGAGCTCCTCTCTGCAGTTTTTAGCACAACAGTCAGTTTTCTGCAAATTTGTCTTCCTCTGGAGGAGAAAAACAAGCATGRTATAGTTTTACTGGATTTTCAGTTGTCTTCTTGAGTCTCTGCAATGGCAGCAGGGAGGCCCAGAGGCTGAGATGAAAATTTTCATCAGTCGAGCTGAGCTTGGAACAGAAAGAGTGCACAGGGGGAATTCAGGATAAGGGGGAGTGGAGGGTGAGTGACAATGCGGTAACACCCTGCCATCCACGTCGCTTTGGAGAACAATTCCACATCATTTAATACCCACCTTGGCAAACTGTCTTACTACTCTTTTCCTGTCCCTCACCCTCGTTTGGCTTGATTTGACCTGAATGAGAAGCAGGCATTGGAGGAAGATGATGCTGACAGCCGAAATGTTACGGTTCAGAAAGAGGCAGCACAAACATTTGCACTGAAATATATACGTTAGGTATCAGCGAAACAGACCTTTCAGGATGGCGATCCATTTGGTGAACAGTTGGACAAGGTTACTCAGGTATTGCGAGATTTGATACCTTGTTGTAAGGAGATCTACGTGTCAAAATCTCGTGCCACTGGGCATGTGTCTCTGTTTAGGATTGCATACTGGGTGGGCAGGAGGGTGTCCCTGTACAGTGTGAAAACTGGAGGGAGTAATGGTCTAGAAAGGAGTGGCTCTCTGGAAAAAGGAAGGGAACAGAGCATCCAACAACCTGAATGCCTGAGGAGTAGCCTCTAGCAAAGGAGTGCTGTTTCACAGACCACATTTATATAATTTGAGTTTTACAAGAGAGAACTCTCTTGAAACCTGAAATTCCAGGTGGAGTACCCAAGAAAGTCTGTTCCTGGACCTGTTGATTCTCTTTCTTCTCAAGGTGGGGTGTTGGATGCTCACTTGAGTGAAAGCCCAGTTATCATCACAAGYAAAATTAGTCCATCCTTCCTGTCTATTCCAACCAGCATCCAAAACTGTGCAGTAGGAGTACCTGGCAGGTTGTCACAAGGAAGAGCTTTATTTTTACCCCACAGCCTTGCAGGGGGTAAGCTAAAGACTTAGAAGATCGTTTCTTTAAGTGAAYTTACATAAACAGCAAATTTTCGTCTGCACCCTGCTGCTTCTTGCATCGTCCCTGCAAAAGTCATGGTAAATCTGAAGTTCTTTCTCTGTGCATTTGTAATCCCATTGTTTGTCAGTAAAATGCCCGCCTAAGGATTTTTTTAATGTTTCTGCACTGATTCTTTAGTTTTAGCTAGAAAATTCTTCTATTCAGCCAGTATCTGCTTCTCTGTGGCAATTTGGGGTGGAGTGAAAATGGACACTTTAAAGCAAATCTGTATTGGGAGGAATTTGAGGTGCTGAAAACTGGGGAAAAAGTCTGCCTACCGGCCAGGAATTTCAGGATACAGTTCTGCCCCTTGGTGTACTGTGATTATTAATGACACAAAGTGTTGGGTACTCTGTTTCCACATGAAAAGAGGAAAGAAGCATGTGTTGAACATAGGTGAGGTAAGGAATCTGGTATGTGGTACAAGGTCAATGAAACTGTAAAGCAGCAATTGGTTACTAATAAAAAAGCAGGTTTTTTYCCTGTGTGCCTCAGTAGAGGTCATTTTGCTGGTACTGCATGAGGAAATAATAAATGCAGGTGACCAAAGTGTATATATATTTTTTTTTCAAAGCACCGTCAGGTTGGCGGTGCTTTGCAAAAGCATGGAGAGCCCTGGGTTGGGACAKATAAAAGAAAGAGGTGGTTCCTGAGCGGCAGAGGGTGAGTGCTTTAGCAGAGGGCAGTGAGAGGACAGAGGAAGACTTCCTCATGCACAGACAAGGATGTGATTAATGCCTTGCTCTGCTGCTCTGGTTGAAAAGAAGTTTTGGAAACAGCCATTGTGAGAGATTAAGAGATTACTGCACTTTCCAGGCCCTTTCGTGTCTCTGAAACCTAATGCTTGTTTGTGCAACACTGGCATGATGCAAAAACATCATTAATTTTGGGTTTTGTTCTGCTCTTGGGAGGCTTTTTTTTCTGAATTTGGAGATCCATACACTGAAAATAGCTGTAAAGTCAAAGTAGTAAATGAATGAATGTTTTTAGTGAAGGGACAGAGAAGCAACAAGCTACTGTAAAAATTAAAATAAAATAAAATCTTTCTCCATGATTCCTCTGTGTCTTGAATGCCAGCTGGTCCTCCATCTCCAAAAAGAAAAAGGTTTGGCAAAGGCAGGTAATCAAAGGCATGGAGCAGCTGTTGTATAAAAGGAGGTAAATAAACTTTGACTCTTCAGCATGGAGAAGAAATGGTTGTGAGCAGAGGAAGTGAGAAGAGGAATGTTATGCAATGCGTGAGGGGAGGATGACTGTACCCAGGCCCTCCCCATTCAAAAAATTAGTGTCAAATAGAACAAGGAAGCAACAAGCTTAAAACAAGCAAAAGTTGTTTTTTTTTCTGTAGTGTTTTTCTTTCGGTGGTGCACAGCTATGCAGTGGTATTCCCTGCTGCAGGATGTTGCTGGAAGGTTAGAGGTTCAAAGGAGGCTGGATAAAACCTAGCCATGGCTATTAAAGACAGTATCTCCTGGCTCAGGGAATGGTTATTAAAGCAATGTTTTGAAGAAGGTAACACCATCTGTGTTAAACTTGTTGCAGAAATGTGAAACTTCGTATTGTAAGTATGTAATAAATAATGCTTAGCTGTTTTCAAATGCCGTGTCATATAGATGTGTGCTAACGCAGGGGCTACACGTCGGAGTAGCAGATTAAATGTGGGATTTCTTGGCTTCTGTATTATTTCATATTTTTGGTAGCTAATGGGAAACAGGCGCATAGTAGCAAATGATCCAGGTGATTAAAAAGTTTATGTTTAAGAGCAGATTATAGCAGCAGTTGTCTTGGAGAATTTGCTGTGTTACTTTACCAAAGTTTTGCAGTCTGGAGCTAATAGGAGAGTGCTAATAGCTGGGTAGGTTGGAGTGGCAGCTTGCCAGCTGGTGCCTGGGATAACGATCAGGTTACTGGGATGCATTGGAGACAGGCGGGCTTCAGTATTTCCCTGCAAGCTCGATTTTCAGCGTGAGGTAATGTTTGGGTAGAGCTGAAACTCCGGGGTTGCACCATGGAAGTCACAGGGGCGGCTTGGAGGGTGAAGGTTTCTTCCTTCGAAGCAACTGTATGTTGCTTTTTACTGCAGAGAGGTGGTTTGCTTGGCTGGTGTCTGAAAGGACCAAATTTCCCTGGAGATTTTGGTGCTCGGGAGTGTGTGGGTTTTAGGAGGCTTTGRGAGGGGGGGGAGGATGGAGGTGGAATAATGTCCTTTGAATCAGAGCTGTTTTGACATGCTAGAAAGAAATCGCCAGCTGTAAAAGTGGGGGGAGGAATCAAACATTGAATGACTCTACGATTTTGCRTAGAGAAGAAAGACTCGGAGCAGGAGATGTTTAAAAATTTATACTGGACTGAGTGGGGTGAAAATCAAAGTATAGGTAAGCATGTGGGGGGGTCAGCTCACACGCTGCGCAGGCACGCGGCAGCATGCTGCTAAACAGCGATACCTTGAAAATTAAAAGAGAGCCTTGGTTCAGTGGGCTYCATCCCAAGGCGTGGATTTGGTGACCTGCGTGATAACTTTGAGAGTAAATTCAAAGTGATTTATTCCTCTTCTGATCTCTCTTGAACTCTGACTGCTTGTGTCATTGCTGTGAAGTGGCTTCTTCTGAATTTATGAGCAAGGTGGAAACTACTCACCTGCTTTGCTGCCTCTGAAAGGCAAGTGATAGTTCTTACTGAAGACAGYGAGGGCAGTATTTCTGAACGTGCTTGGACTAAGTTTGCTGTAAGGAACATAAAAAGTGTAGATGATGACTGTTGGAACGGAAAGCATATATTTATTGCACAGTGCAAATAGATTTACAGGCAGACAGTTTGGTTTATAGATAAATATTGTTTGCCTGTATTTCCGTAGCCATAAGCGGTTAGCAAGTTGGATTTAAAAGCCTAAACTTTGCTATAATCTGGAGACCTTCTTACATTTTTTTTTTCTATCCCATCTGCTGAGTTCTTCACTCACAGCTGAGATGTCACGTGGCACCAAGAGAAGTGATGCGTCTTGGTATCCCATGGTAACTCTCCCTTTCCTTTGTTTTTAATTGGTTTGCTTTGCTTCCAGATAGAATAACCTGAAGGTGGAATTAGATATGCTTTGCTCACAAACAGGTGAAGGTTGGGATGTACTGTTTTCACTCTCTAAAACTATTTGCACATAGTAACCCAAACTGTCCTTTAAAAAACAAACAAACAAACAAACAAAAAACCAAAAAACAACACAACAAAACACACAAACAACCCCCACTCCAAAACAAAACCAACACCCTCACCAAACACAGAAAACTAGAAGCTGCCCAGCCTGACTTCGCAACATGCAGGACGCATCGGTTGGGGCTTTTACTCTTTGTTTGCCTTTCAGAATATTGAAGCTTGTCTGAGAAGTTTTTGCAAACCACAAGTAGGTATCCTGCAAGCATCTGTTGGGCTCAGAGGTAAAATTCTCACCAAAGCTAAATTTGCAATTCAGGTCTTACAGTTCACACAGGCTTTGCTGCTGAAAACCTGTTAGGTGACGCTTTCTTTTTTTCTCTTCCTTTCTTTTTTTCCTCCATCAGTTGTTTTATAACCTTTGATTGTTATATGCAGTTACTGACTGCATCTTAATTAGAAATATCTGATACATCTCCTGAGAAGAACTCTTGGGAGAGCGTATCTTTGCATTCAGATATGCTGATGTTCTTAGAAACCTGATTATTTTTTAAAAATGTGTCACTTAAACTCATTTTCTCTTCTATGCCTAAATATCCACTGCTAACTTTATTGTATTAAAGCAGTAGTGGTATGATTTGGTCAGCCTGAAGCTCAAGGCTGCAAATACAGTAGCACCTCACCTAATTTAAACAGTGGATATAGTCTTTGCAGTTGTACATGAGAGACCTTAAACGTCATCTTGCGTGCTGTTTCCAAACTCTTCTGGGCCCTTTTTCTAAGTGCTTTCAAGCACAGCTAGTACAAATCCTGCTAAAGCAATGTAAGTCTGGCTAAACTTTGCCCTGCCGATTTGATTTTTGCTTTAGGGGAGGGAATAGCTTTCAGAATTTATTCTTGGGGGGAAAGAAAAAAAAGGGTGGTTTTGCTGGCATGTAGTTCACATGTGCTGGAGGAGACTGTGGTGAAGTTTTGCAGTGTGGCAGATTTGCATTTGGTGTTGCCACAGCTACGAGTGAGCTGAGAGCATTTCGGTTCCCTTAGCGGAGGGACAGGGTGGAAGTTTTCAGGGTTGCGGTACCAGTGCACAGAGATGACTCATTTTGGTGTGTCCAACTGCTTTTTGAATCAGTTTTTGAATGAGAGAGGATGCGACCATGGTGTTTCTTTGCAGGGAGGCATAGAGATGTAGTCTTGAGCAATTTTTGGCTTCCTGGATTTGGGGCAATTGATCTGCATGATGTTTGCTCTTAACGGGCTGCTAAGCTGTCATCTGATATACAACATCCGTACAGGCATCTGGATGTTTGGAAGTATTGCAAGACTTCACTGGTATGCAAGGGCTCTGTAGCTGTGCCAAAGCAGGGTATGTCTCTCTGTTTGCTCCGAACAGGTATTTAATACAAAGCACTGTTCTTATTGTAATGGGATTGCATTGCCTTCTGTTCAGTTTTTAGTCACGTGCAGTCCGGGATGCTAACGTGAGCTGTGTGTTTGCATCAGGAGTGCTGCATGGGTAAATCCAAACAATAGGCTGCTTGTGGCAACTGAAAGTGGTGGGAAGAAAATCCCTCTTCTGTAATTGCAGGAAAAAAGCAAGCCTATTTACAGTAGGAATCAGCAAGAGCYTATTAAGTCATACTTGACTTTTCCCCCTGCATTTTCTGCATAGATTATGATGATTTAAGCATCTATTGCTTAGGCAGAAAAAGCACTTGGCCTGTCTTTTAGTTACTGATTGCAGTAGCTTTGACTTAGCAGTATAAAGAAACGCTATACCTTTCTGAGGACGACAGTGTGTGCAAGAACTGTTTTACTTTGAGAGCGCATTTGTGCATGTCTGTGAGTATATCTCCAGAGCAAACTCTGCATTTACAAAAAACTTCTAAGAAAAAAGGTAAAAATAAGGATTCGTTCAGTAGCACCTGCTGGTGGTAGATTTTTAGCCCACTCGGTACCAAAAAATAGTCATGTGCTTTTTGGTACGTGTTTTGTTCTCTTGTTTGGATAATAGTGTTGACCTTGCAAATGCTAGTTGGAAGCAGAGAGAGTTCAGGAGCCCTTCCCAAAGAGGCCAGGGTTTCGTGGTGGTAGGGGAGAAGGAATCGTGCTAAAGACAAAGATCTGAGCTTGCAGTGTGCTGAAGAAATAAAGAGCAGTGTAATACAAGTATGATGTGGAAAGCTGCTGTAATGTAAATAATATGAACTGTATGCAGCCAGTGACTGTGTTGGAAACAAAAACAAGTGTCAAATGAAAGGTTAGGAGTTTAAAGTCCACAATTAAATATTATTATAACAAATAATAGCAAGTTTGCCTTTAAGGTCAGAAAATCGTACCTATRTTCAGAGGCAGGCAGGTTAACATCCTTTGAAGATGGGAATATTTGTGTGGACGTGGGTTCAATGTCAGAGGACGGCTACCCTGTAACCAGATGTTTGCCATTTTAATAATTTTAAGAAAGTGTGGAATATTTAATAGGTAGATAAGATAATTGGATTATACCTTCATCTGGATAAGAATGAAAACTATCAGCTACCTTCCAAGTCAAGCTGCTTCTTTTTCTGACGAAAGCCTGACTTGTCTGCGCCTTCACCTCCAGTATTTCCTGCTGCTCACGCTTATAAGCCTGCGATTGATTTTACACGCTGAACTGCTGACTCTTGGTCTATCTTGAAATGGTTAACAATAAGCTGTTTCCTCTAGATTATCCTATGCAAAATACTGATACGCCACTGCTAAAAAGTGTTAGACCTGTTGTACGGAAACAAGGTGCTCACCTGAGGAAACCAGAGGTTGCAGCAATAGTTAGAAAAGTTGGAGCTGGGGAGAGGAGGACTTGTGATATGTGGCAAATTCAATTAATATAGGGATCTTAAATTTAAGTGAGGAACTGAATCTGAAATGTTGTGAGCAGGTGACGCTTTTTCCCCCAACAAATAGCTGTAACTTGTCATGTAGTTAACTTCTAACTGGCATTGTGTCTAATAAYCTAGGCTCATGTAAAGATTTTTATTATTGTGCTTCATTGGTACTGAATTACTAGGTGAGAAAGTGCTTTTGTATTGATGATGTACTTAAGTTTTTGCTGTTTTGTGAAGCAAAATGTCACAAATGTTGTGAAGTTGTGAAGGTGTTTGTCTGCCATAGCTTTTTATTTTTGGACCTATGGGCTTGTAGGTTTATGGTTTAAAAAAACAAACAAACAAACAAGGGCCGGGGGGAGCCCTCAAAACAAATCAAACTGTGTCCTCAGTAACCAAACTACAGCTCTGACACAGAGGGAAGACAGGGTCTTATGCCAGCATAGATAGGAAATGAGGTCTCTAGGTGCTGTGCTCAGCCTGTGCTAACATCCTCTCTCCGGGGAGAATTGCCATGGTCTCTTCCGTTGTTTAGGAAATACTGTGTCAGAGGGAAACCCCCAGAGCAGAGGTGTCAGCTCTGTCAGCCCCAGCATTAGCATCTTGTGAGATGGTTTCTTATGGTAGTGCCACTGTGGGTGCTGGGAGCAGCTGTGAAATTGGGAATAGCATGCGGTGCCTTTGGGTTTCGAAATGTCCAAGTCATGGGTACCACTGTATCCTATCAGCTGGTCCTGTAGATCTGCCTCTGAGTATGTCTGTGTTGTCCTTGTAGTTGAGTCTAGCTACAAAATGGCTGTGTAGAGATCCCATAAGGATCTGTAGGCTCCCATACTTATACTGTTCCTGTGCACTGTTCAAGGCCTTGAAGGTAGCCAGGGGAGAGATGGTGTAGGGTGCCTGATCAGAAAGGCAGAGGGCTGCCGCCGGTCACCTTTTGGAGTAGTGAGATGAGGAGAGGACTTCTTTGGACCCAGACAGGCAGGGATGATTCCCCCAGAGAATGGTCCCTTTTCTGAGCTGTAGGTCAAGGGGAAAGGCAAGCCCTTGCATGGGCATCATCTGCCGTCRCTTTACCTTCATGCGCACCCTACAGACTTGCAATAGGGGAATTTAGCTTTTATTTTCCAAGGAAATGCCTGTTCACGTAGCAGGTAGAACAAAACAAGTAGCAGCTAGTATAACAGGCAGCATATCTGGCTGAAATCAGAGAGTCTGTTGACTTCAGAAAGTACAGAAAGACATTCAGCTTATGGGACTCCATCAGTCTGTGGTGAGCTTGTAGGGGTGGAGAGGGAAGCTAAATTAAGGACATGTTACTTGAACTGATGATAATTTGGAAGAGGGGAAGACTGTAGGCTATAGCACAGCCAAGAGTGCCAGAGTTGTGAGACGGCAGGAATACTGCTTATCACTGCTTTTTTTGGACATGGGTTGGTTGGCCGAGGAATAAAGGTAGGTGCTGGCGTGGTCAGAATTACTGGGGAAAGCCTTTTGGCAACAGCATGGTGCTATCTACAAGTGAAGCCTATTGTTACAGGCAGCTGCTTGCCCCAGGGACAGGCCAATTTTGTTATTGGTTTGTGTGGTGTTTGTTTGTTTGTTTGTTTTTAGGGTTTTTGTTTGTTTGTTTTGGTTGGCCTCCTAGCTATCCCAAACGCAGCCCTGGGGTGTCTGGACTGCACCTAAGGAATTACCTTTATGGGAAGGAAAATAAAGAAGAACGCATCTGCTGTCCAGTAGCTCTGCATCTGTGCTTCTACCTGGGCATCTTGGACTAGTTCTAGACCRCGGTATGACCTCACGTACCACCATGATGAGCATCCGCAGGTAATACCAGCTGCACAAARAGTATGTCCTGAAGCTGCTGCTATGAACATCGGCCAGTCTGGTCTGCACAGGGCAGGGCTTGAGCAGTTGCCTCTGTTAAGGTTTTTATGGTCTATTCTGCTGGTAGAAGKGGAAGGAGTGGGCCTGGGCAGGAAAATTATTGTTGAACCGTGATAGTGTATCTGGTTTTAATGCATGAAGATGCAGTTAAGGCTTGAGGAGAAGTTTTTTTGAACAATTCTGGAGAGTTTGGATGGATGAAACAGCTCTGCAGGGACTGACGGAACCTGTATTCCTGGAGTCCCACACCCTTCAACATGGAAAGGCAAAGAAACAGGTGTTTCTGCTCCCCACTATGGATTATAATACTGGTGAAGTATTTGTATTGGAAACTGTTATTTCCCATGAGAATCCATGTCTCCTTCCTTTCTAAGAGTCTTGCTTTCTTGCACAGTCTGGTCAAACATTGTGGTGTGATTTAATGCTTCCAGTACAAGAAGTTATTCCAGTACAAGAAGTAAAAAAAAAAAAAAAAAAAAAAAAAAAAAAAAAAAAAAAATCCCTAAATCTTAGAATGACTTTTGAAATAGCATAGGCAGGAGAGAATCCCTACATGGATTATTTGGTCTCTTGGGTTCTGGTCTTTTTTTTTATTGGCCCTAAAAACATCCAGAGGTTAAAATTAGAATGCCAACCACTAATAAACATTTACCAGTGAATCTTCTGCAGTCAGCTTTTGTTTAGCGCTGAAAACCCTGGAAAGCCATGGTCCATTTTTGGATGCTGGAGACAAACTGAGTAAGCACAGCTCCTCAGCATGGCACTGGGGAGCGCAGCAGATCTTGTTAGGTTTTTGCTCTTTTTTTACTGTTTTTAGAGATGCATGATGGCTGTGGAAACTTGAATTTTCCTTTACTTGGTGGTGTAGCAAATATGGTCTTCTGCTGTATTAACAAATAGTCATGCTTCTAACAGCAAGAGCAATTAAGCAGTGCAGTGACTGACAGAGGCTTATGGTGAATATCTTGATATTGCAAGCAATTCATAAATAATGTAGGTCTTTTCTGCTGAAATCTTCTCGAGTTTATAACATCATTGATCACAGAAAGTCCTGTAGYCTTTCTTACCCAGGAGAAAAAGCTACTGTGTCCATCTTAGTCATGCTGTCCTGTTGCATGCTGTATTTAGGGAAGTAATACACTTATTTTTGTCACTAGGTGAATGGTCCAAAACTATAGTGAGGTTCCTGTTGGCGGAGTCTGTAATGAAAAGGTTGGCTGTGCTATGTTGTTTTTATATTGTTCATCATTCATGCAGTCAGTGTTGATATATGGATGTTTCCTGGGCATGAGTTTACGCTTTTCTGATTTGGGACCACTCAGAAAATACATGTGGGGGACAGGTTGTAGCTGCCTCAGCTGGAGCCTGGATGTCCCGTATCTGCTTCTTTGGGGCAGGATGGAGTCCTGGCTCCCTCTTGCCTGCTATACTGTTTCCATATATACCCTTCTCCATACGTGTGTGTGTGTGTGTGTGTGCGCCTATGGTTTTGGGTTTTTTTTCTCTAATACCTGTGATACCACTGAAACATCAGCAAAATGTTCGTTATTCTGCTAGCAGCAGCATCATAGGCTGCTTTGATGGGTGGATCTAACAAACTGGGATGTCCAGCACATTACTGGTATCCCGGTTTGTTTTGCAGAGCTGTGTCCGAATGCCAGATGCAGTCTGCTGGCATCTCAGGGCTTGAATGTGACTCTTGTAGAGGAGCGGCTCTGTTACTGTGGAAGGCAGCTGGCTTTGCAAGCAGGTTAACATGTACAAAACCTTTCTGGCTGGGCCCAAGTGTTTGCTTTAATCAGTAAATAGCCCTGAAACCTGCACGGTACTCCTTAGAAATTATCTGAGCTATTCTTTACCTAAATAGAGTGCCAAGAGTATCAAAAAGATAAAACACAAATGTAGAGGCTTGGTGTTACCAGTCTTCAGGCAAGAAAATATGCTTCTGTTCATGAAAGCAGCTCATGACAGTATTACATATAAATAGCAGTCCCTCTCTGAGGCTTCTCCCCATTGCCCACAGCCTAAATTGGATGGCTTCTTAGTGGTGGTGGCTGCTAATGGTGAGATTAAGCAGCAGATTAATTGACTGGGAGTAAGCAGGAGCAGTTTGATCATGGAGGACAACCTATCTTCACTCTTTCGCAGGGGAGATGGAGTTTGGGGGTGCTGCCATTCCAGGTCCTTTCATGAGAACCAAAATCCCCGATTTAATGAAATGCCGGTGCCGATGCACATTATAAAGGCAGAGTTGCTAATGCTTTTATGGCAGTGAGGAGATGAATTAGGCTGTAATTAGCAGCCTCTCTTTTCCCTTGCAAGTCCAGAGAGGGTTCTGTAGTTATTTCTGTGTTTAGTTGGTTCTGCTTTGTCGGTTTTAATTCAGTATAAAACAGTAGCTTATACTGCTCATGAGAAAAGTACCATATAAATGGGGTTTCTTGTGTGCTGAGTGCTGCAAGTGTAAAGAAACGGACTCCTTAGCCTCACTAGGATGAGTTGCTTCGATGGTTTGAGATGCTGGTCTAATTTTCCTGTTCACAGCTGCGAGATTTTTAAAGACAAATCTGAGCCCTCATTAAGACCAGGAGATCAGTGCAGTGAATTTATATTGTTTCAGGGCTGTCTCTTTGTGCATCT
This sequence comes from Oceanodroma leucorhoa, assembly GCA_030449065.1. NCBI lineage: Eukaryota > Metazoa > Chordata > Aves > Procellariiformes > Oceanodroma > Oceanodroma leucorhoa. The sequence continues at coordinate 11,145,934 of JASVER010000024.1, read as the reverse complement.
GTTGCATTATACTAAAATCTAGCTTGGCAGCTACAAATGGAATAGTCCCTAAAAACCTTCCCTAGCTCCAGTATGAAATGTGGTATTGCTTAGAGCTTCAGAGCTAGTTGACCCCCGGAAGTCCATTGCAATTTGGGGCTCTCTGTGGGTCTCAGCACTGGACTTGATGGCACAAGGCTAAAGGTGAAAAATACCCATGGCAAGAAGCCGGAATTGTGGATGGCCTTTAAATCCCAGTGAACAAACAATGTGCAGCAAGTCAGTTCAAAAAGTGTAGTGTTGTCTTTTTTTTTGCTGGGGGAAGAGACGGCGAGTGCTCTGGCCACAAATGTGACAGCTGTCATGGTAGATCTTAGCTGTGCTCTCCTTCTCCCTGCGCAGCCCCCAGCATGCTCGCTCTATTTGCAAAGAGAGGAAAAGGAGGAGGAGGAGGTGTACTAAACTGAGAACCAGTCAAGACAAATGCGCTAACGGTTGGATAGAAACATGTTTTATCTTGAGCTTTTGTATAAAAACCTGAATTCCCTGTGGAGACTTCCCTGTGGAGACTTCCCTGTTCCTAAACTTCTTTTTAGGGTGAAATCTTAGTAGATAGGATCAACTTTGTACTTTTCTGTTACTGATGACCCCCGCTGGCCTCTTTTTGCCAGACCACCTCCAGCTGAGGGAACAGAGAATGCTGGAGATTTAAAGAAATTACAACTTGAATTTATCTCTTGGCCTTAAAATCAAAATCTTTAGGACTTCTGTTCTCTTACACCAGAAAGAAGTAGATATCTGCCAAGTCAATGAAGATTTTAGCTAGTAAACCTAGCGGGTGTCCATGTCTGACTCTCCTTGCTTTGTTATAAAAGAGGAGAATCATCCTCTCGTTTTTAGAGGTGATACAGAGCATTGGTGCAGCTGAGGGTTTTTTTAAAGCATTCATCAAAAAGGTGATGTTAAAAAAAAAAAAAAAAAAAAAAAAAAAAAAAAAAAAAAAAAAAAAAAAAAAAAAGGAGGGGGGGGAGCAAAACTTGAGGGAGATTGAGACCGTAAGAGAGATTTAAGGAATCTGGTGATACCAGGCAGTCTGATGAAACACCTCCTCCTGACTGGTCTGTTAATGTGCCCCAGTCTCTGACCCCTGTCTCACATTGAGAAAGCAGCGTTTGAGCCAAACCGTAGCAAGGGCGAGCTAGCAAGTACTGGAAACTGAAGAGAAACCTCAAGAGTGAGATATGGCATGGTTTAGTTGTCTCCTGCTGAGCTGGTGTGTGGTCTGTCAACACATTGACATTGTGTGTTTCTGCCATGGGTGGTGCCATAGACAGGACTGAGATGCTGCTTCTGAATACTTGTCTTTATCATAAATGATATCTTGGGTACGTAAATGAACTGGCAAAATGATCACAGAATCACAGGCTGGTTGAGGTTGGCGGGGACCTGGGGAGGCCATCTTGTCCAACCCGCCTTCATCAAGCAGGGTCACCTAGAGCTGGTTGCCCAGGACCATGTCCATTCAGGTTTTGAGTATCTCCAAGGATGGAGGCTCCAAAACCTCTCTGGGCAACCTGATGCAGTGTTCAACCACCCTCACAATAAAACAGTTTTTTCTTATGGTCCGATGTGTTTCAGTTTGTGCCATCTTGTCTGTCACTGGGCACCACTGAGAAGAGCCTGGCTCCTTCTTCTTTGCACCCTCCCTTCAGGCATTTATATATGTTGATTAAAATCCCCCCTGAGCCTTCTCTTCTCCCAGATGAATAGTCCCAGCTCTCTCAGCCTTTCCTCATAGGAGAGATGCTCCAGTCCCTTAGTCATCTTAGTGGCCCTTTGCCACACTCTCTCCAGTATGTCCGTGTCTCTTTTGCACTGAGGAGCCCAGAACTGGACCCAGCACTCCAGGTGTGGTCTCACCAGTGCTAAGCAGAGGGGAAGGATCACCTCCTTTGACCTGCTGGCAACACTCCTCCTATTCCAGCCCAGGATGCTGGTGGCTGCCTTTGCTGTGAGGGTACATTCCTGGCTCATGGAAGCTTGTTGTTGTCCAGAACCACAGGTCCTTCTTTGCTGATCTGCTTTCCAGTCCATCAGCCCCCAGCCTGTACTGGTGCTTGGGGTCATTCTTCCTCAGGTGAAGGACTTTGCCTTTCCTTTATTTGAACACCATGAGGTTCCTGGCCGCCCTTTGCTCCAGCCTGTCAAAGTTCATCCAAGTGGCAATGCGATAGTCTGGTGTATTGGCCACTCCTCCTAGTTTTGTATCCTCACCAAACTTGCCGAAGATACACCCTGCACATCATCCAGGTCATTAATGAAGAGACTGAACAATATTGGCTGTCATATCAACCCATGGGTAGACCACTAGTGTCTGGCCTCCAAGTGGACTTTGTGCCACRGATCACAACCCTCTGAGCCTGGCCATTCAGCCAGTTTTCAGTCTACGTCCCTGCCCACTTGTGTAGTCCATCCTTTGCCAGGTTGCCTGAGGGTGTTATAAGAGATGGTGTTGAAAGTCTTACTAAAGTCAAGACAGACAACATCCTCTGCACTCCGCTCATCCACCAAGCCAGTTGTTTCATCACAGCAGAAGGTCAGGCTGGTGAAGCGTGATTTTTTTCGCCGTCATAAATCCATGCTGACTACTCCTGATCACCCTCTCGTCCTTCATGTGACTGGAAATGGTTTCCAGAATTAGCTGCTCTTTCCTAGGGATGAAGTGAGGCTGATTGGCCTGTAGTTCCCCAGATCCATTTCCTTGCCCTTCTTGAAGGCAGGGGTGACATTTGCTTTTCTCCAGTCATCAGGAACCTCTCCCAGTTGCCATGACTATTCAAAGATAGAGTGTGGCCTCGCAATGACATCAGCCAGCTCCTTCAGCACTCGTGGGTCCATCCCGTCCAGTCCCATGGAGGGATATATGACCAGTCTGTTTACTGTTCCCTAAACTGATCCTCTTCCACTGAGGGTAAGTCTTCCTTGCTCTGAACTTCCCCTGTAGTCTCAGGGGCCTGTGATTCCTCAAGGTTGGTCTTACAGTTGCCCTTCACATCCCTCACCAGATTCAACTCCAGATGGGCTTTGACTGTCTTAACCCCATCCCTGCATGATCAGACAATGTTCCTGGATTCCTCCTGGGTCACCTGCCCCTGCTGCTGCACTTCGTTTGCATTTGGGTTTGGTCAGGAGCTCCTTGCTCCTCGGTGTAGGCCTCCTGCCACCTCAGCTTGATTACCTGTTTGTTGGGATGGACCATTCTTCAGCTTGGAGGAGATGACCCTTTAATATCAACCAGCTCTTCTGGACTCCTCTTCTCTCCAAGGCTGTATTCCCATGGGATTCTTCAAGCACATGCCTGAAGATGCCGAACTCTGCTCTCCTGAAGTCCAGGGCTGTGATACAGCTTTTTTCCCAGCTCCCTCCTCTCAGGATCCTGAACTCCACCATGTCATGGTCACTGCAGCCAAGGCTGCCCCTACCTTCGCATCCCTGACGAGTTCTTTCTTGTTTGTAAGTATGAGGTCCAGCAGAGCACCTCTCATTGTTGGCTCCTTGATCACATGAGTTAGGAAAATGTCATTGTCATCAGTGCACTCCAGAAACCTCTGCCATGCTGTGTTGTTCCTCCAGCAGATATCAAGGTGATGAAAGTCCCCTGTAAGCACCTGTCCTGTCCTTACTGAAGAGCCTATGTGCATCCAGATGCTCATCCAGTTGTGTGATTTATCCTGCCATGTCTCTGTGATCACAGAGATTGTAGCCCTGCAAGTGCAGGCAGACCTCCTGCCCATTCCCCATGCTGCATGCAGTGGTGTACGGGCACTACAGAGAGGCACCCAAGGGTGCCGAGTTCCCAGAAACGGTATGAGAGCTTTCCCCATAAGGCCCCGCAGGCACTTCCATATCTGCGTACATGCCTTCAGGTGTGTGAGTGAAGGTGGCTTTCCTGAAGTTTAGCTGGACATGCAAACTTCATGTGTGTGAACTGCCAGGATGGCAGTCATGGCGGAGCAGAAACAGCATGTCTCCTGGCAAAAGCTGGGAATATGTGAGAAACTCCCTATTATTGGATGAGTGCAATATTTATATTGGATCATTCAACCTGGCTTTAGTGTCTGAGTCAACGTTGTGCATGTAGCTTTAGAAAAATAAAGACTTTATTTCTGTCTCATATTCTCCCCTACTTATATCTTTCCTAATGTAACTGAGTATCTACAGAAGGGCTGTATTTCTTTCTCCTTCTCCTCTGGTGTGTGTCTATATATATACATCCTGTGCCGTTGCAGGAGTGTTTGCTTTGCAGGAAATCTCTCCATCTGAGCCAGACTGAAACCAAACGTGCAAGGTTGCTTTCTTCTCCTCTTAGCAGAAGGGTGGCCTGAAGAGTTATAGAAGGTTATCACCTGGGAAGGACAGGAAGTCTGTGAAGGTAAATGGCCTTTTTTTTTTTTTTTTTTTAACTAACCCAGTAACAAACGCCCCTAGAAACTCTGAACTTTTAATTATGGGATTGTATTGGGGGGCGGAGGTGTTAAACACCGGGGCAGTATTTTAGAAAGGGCCTGTGAAACAAGTTGATGAAAGCTTTTAGGCTTGAGGACAATGATTCTTTAATAATCCAGCAAGACTTTCTCATCAGCTGCTTGCATGCGCAGCATCGGTGCTCAGGGGTTGCTTGTCCCCCCTCACACCCATTTGAGAGGTGCTGCAGCAAACTTAAAATTGCAGCGATTTGCATAGGTGATGCAGAGAGGCTTTTTCTTCTCTCCTCCACCCCCCAATATTGTTATTGCACTATGGAAGCGATTTCATTATAGTAAAACTGAATTTCAACTTTCCTTTGGCTTTCTAAACAATTCAGAGCTCTGGCTTCTCAAAAACTTTCCAAGACTATTCCATTTTTATTCTGCTCAGTCTAAATCTAAAATAATAAATTTGGATGAAAACACTAAAAAGGTGTAGACTGAATAGTCTATATTGTGGTGGTAGGATAGTTTGCAAAATAAGGCCATTTACTTTTGGTTTAAGTAGGGGTTTTCTGAGGTCTGAAGCTGCCTTTGCTACTTTTTGCTACTTGTGAGCTGTAGAAGACACAGAAAGTAACACTTCAAGGCTTGAGGTTTTGTAAACACAGAGTGTGAAGCTGAGCATGTTTGAGCACTGTATTTTTGCAGAAATGCCAATCACCAAGCAAATCTAACAGTACTGCATAAATGAACAGGGCAAGTCCACCTCTTTAGAAAGCTCAAGTATTTACCTTTACCCTTTTGTATTCCCTATTAGATATTTTAAACTCCTTACAGAATTGCATTTTTGTGAACTGTAATTGCAGGGGTAAAAATTCTGACAGTGGTTTTCGTGAAATACAACGTTTAACGGTCAGCGTAAGGTCTGCAGGAATATTCTTCTGGATTAGTCCTCTTCGGTGTGGGTGAGGAAGAAACTAATTTCTTTTTACTCTAGGAAATTGTAGCGTGCAGCACGATAATATCCAAGTAATGTCGTCCTTTGGGAGTAGTTAAGAATGATCTTTAAAAAGAAATGGGCAGTTCCTTTGACTAAAGTTTCCGAGAGCACGGGAAGGCTGATGGTGTCCACAGTTTGATACACGCATCTACCCCACCCAGCTCACGCAGAAACAGCTCCAGTTATTTCCGGCTTTGGATAATCCGCCAGGAATAACTGAGAGCAGGGGTATCAAGCAGGATTCCCCTCGTCTATTCTGTGATCATACGGGGACTTGCAGGATCAATACTGAGTTCAGAATGGCGTGATGGTCTCCTGTGTGGGTTTTGAAAAGATGTACATAGTCTTTCCATTGTGACTGGTGTCAAGAACAGAAATGCAAGTGTGAACACGGTAAATGCCAGCCAAAATATATTTGATGAATTCCAGGGAAAAGGTATTTGGCCATGGCTTGATTTAGCAATTGCTGCTCTGTTTATGCTGCAGCGTAAGCATATATTTACAGCATAAATATACTCTTAGGGTTTTTTAGTATTGAGAGAACTCCTAGTGGTTTCTCCCATAAGGCTATATATGGTCTGTGGACATATCCTTGGTCATTAAAACTAACCATATCAATAGGAAGTTAGTTGAAAGGAAATCTGCTACTTACTTGCAAATCAAATCTATGCATGTTCATCCTTCTAAGTACATAACTCCTTAGGAAATTTAGAAGTTGATACACATTGAGCCTCCTCCAATGTGGATGGATGCTGCACTTAAACAGAACTCGAAATGTGCCAGAAAATACAGGCTTCAGCTTCTGCCTGGGGTGCACAATGCTTTTTGTGGTCAAAGCTGCTAAGACTTGGCTTCGGTGGGGGCAGGATGAAGTTCCTTCAGGTCCCTATTCAAGTTAATGCTCAGCATTGTAGCACCCAGGTGCTTGTAAGAAAGTGTACGTGTAAGAAATTTCATGAATTGGGATTTCAGTAAATGCTGAATTTTTGCAGGGATATGTGTGCTAGGAAACAGAGTTTTAATCGTCCTGGTGGAAAGACGAGGCTGTCATTTTTAATGCTTACACAGAACTGATGCTTATACTTCCTATAGGAATAAATTGGACTAGAGGAAATGACTGCCCAGTCTGTAAGTGTGTGCACCAAAGGGAAAGGGAAAACCCATAAATGAATTGAAGGTCCCATCTTTAAACAAGCACACTGAAGTAGAAGGTAGTGCTGGTGTTTTGTAATTTTTGATGTAACAGAATCTTYAATATTTTCCATGTTTGTACCTTGCAATATTTTGCATCCTGTGATCATACCTTTTGCTTCTGCAGCACCATTGATGCTTCCCACGGGAAGCGTTACACGCTTGCCTTGTGGGACAGCCAGGCCTCCTGGGCCTGGAGCACAAAGCCTGTGCTAAGCAGYGAGCACTTTGGTCTTCGTCCTTTCTTGTCTCATATGCATCATAGAGGTCAGGGTTATAAAAACAAGGTCTAACAGGCCAGCGCTTGAAAATAGGGACTGGGAACGTTTTTATCGCACTTTGATCATTGGTAGAGATACAAATACAGTTAGATTTTGAGTTATACCAAAACCAGCCCGTGCCTGTGGTGGCATTGCTGTTATGTTCCCCCTTTTTTTGGGAGGAGCATAAGGGGGCATATAAACACACTTCCCCAGTAAGCCCTTCAAGCCGTTAGTGATTAATGGCTGAGGCTTCCTGAGTGTCATTTCTTCTTCTTTACTGCTCTGAATTCATCTGGTCATCCTTTGAACCCAGGTAAACTCGTGGCACTCGCCATGTGCTGCGGGTGGAAGCTGCGAGAGGAGGATGTGTGTTGTGATGATGGGATCGCGCGGCTCACCCGTGTGTAAAGCAGTGATAACACCAGCTGCACCGACACAGGATATTGGCAATACAACACCCTGCGGCCCTCACAAATAGCTCCTTGTCGCTTCTGTTGTGTTGTTCCCTTTGCCCTTGGGATGGAGGAAGATATTTGAAGCCCTAATTTACAGTATTAATCCACATCATGCTTATTAATGAGTAAGGTATTGGATAGGTGGGTATGTCTGAGTCAGTGCCGTTTAGCCTATGAATATTTACTTTCAGTTACATAGGAAAAAAAGGGAGCCGGAGGCAGTGATTCATCAGTAACTGGCTTGTGTTTCACCTTCAGAGTCTTTGAGTGGGGTATACGTCATTCTGGGTCTGCTACCTGGGTACGAGGGAGAAGATGCTCGTTGCATGAACAGCAGGTCTAGGTCATGTGTTTGGGATAATTAACCATCCTGCTGAGGTGCTGCAAAAATACAGTGCAAATTAAGGAGTTGGATTTCTCTCTGGTTTGTATTCTGTGTGACTCTCGTGGCGTGCAAACGAATACTCAGGATGTGGAGACTGGGTTAGTTTATCTTTAACAGGAAGAAGCCCCCTCCACACCCAGGAGCCCTGTTGTTGACCTCTAGCACGAAACATGTTTTTTATTTTCTGGCTGGGTTTATATTTTTTTTTTAAAGATGCTAATTTTGCTTTTACTGGAAAGTGTTGGCTCCTTTTAGGTCTTTCAGGTTAATAAGAAACTCCTTTGAAGAGCAAGAGATAGCATCAGCAGCGCATGAAGTCGGTATTTGCAGAAGGGTGCAGTGTGTCTGCTGAAGAATAGAGGAAATCGGAGGAAATAGTCAAGTCTCTCATGTCTCTGCCCTTCCTTGGCGTAGAGATCAGCATTAGTACAATTTCAAACCTCTCTGTTTTAACACAGGGATTGCTGGCAGGCCTACAAGCAGGCGATACTGTGTGTTAATGAAATGTGCATTCGGTATAACGCCCCCCCCCCCCTTTTTTTTTTTTCCTGAAAGGAAAAGCATTTGCCTTGCAGTGCTCTACATAAGCCCAAGTATGGACATTTTGGCTCTGTTTATGCATAATAAATTAGTGACTTGCTATATCCAGCCAGCCATACTTAAAACAAGCAAGGGTATTTTCCTGAAGGGTTCTTGATTGCTCCTTGGATGACGGCAGCAGCTGGCATCCGTCATTACATGCCRTGTTTCTGGGTAAGGCCAACTTGATCTGTCAAAAGCTTTAAAGAAGCCAGAGCACCGGATATGTGCCAAACTACTGGTATAGAAAACCAGCAGCAAGATCTGGGGCAAATAACAAAGGAATTAACTCTTTGATGGAAAAGTCAATGGTGCTACCAGTCTGTGTCCCATTACAGTATTTGGTGAGGAAATAATCTGTTGCCTGCCTGTTAACAGAGGCCTGTGGGTTGAAGTTTTGGGTTTGGAAGAAATACAACCAAATCGACGTTCTTAGGCAGTGACTTCTTTAGCCAGAGGATTTTGACACACCTTGGTAATGAGACTTCTCAGAGGGAAAAATAAGTGGATAAGAGAATAGGAGTGGCACTTCACGAGCTGGGAGCACTATAGCTGGATGCGGGGTTCAGTCACGTGTGAATAACGCCCTGCCATGTGAAAAATGTCCTTCTGRTTGAGACAGTGAGTTTGAAAAGGGTGTCTTATTTCTATTTTTCTCTTTTATGGAAAGCATCACTCTTCTAGGTTAAAATGTGACCGCAGTGGTATTAAACACTTGCTTTGAACTGGGTATCTGATTGCACATCTCCTGTATGAAAGTGAATTGCAGTAACACAGCGTGCCACCTTGTTTTTCTCTACTCTCACCTCTGGAGAGGTGCCGGGCATTAGACTCCGCGAAGCAATCCCAGCTTCTAATGGCAGAGTTGCCACTGAGAAAATCCGGGTGTTCCTCTGATGATCTAAAGGGCAACCGTGGTGTTTAACCAGGAACAGCAGAAGGGTATACACACCCTGCAGCCCAGGGAAGCACACGTGATGAGCAAAAGGACCGATTTTATCCGTTTACAAAGATGACACCAGATAGACAAGAGCTCTGGAGATTTAAGCTGCTTGCATGGTTGGGACAACACGAGTGGCTTGGAGGCTCACTTCATTGGCAGCAAAAGGTCCCGTGTCCTGGCAGACCTCCAGGATGTGTGGGGATCCCACTGGTGTTTCTGCCATCCTTTTTACAACTTTCAGTCACAGCGAGCACACGGGGGCACATGGGTGTGTGTGATCCTGCAGAGCTGTTGCAACGTGGTGGAGTCCCGTGACTGTGCACGGGGTCAGATGCAGAAGGGGAGTGAACTGGGAGCTGCCCAGGAACAGGTCAGCCAGCCAAAGCATCAGGAGGTTGCAAAACCAATGCGAGGTCGAAGTACAAACATGTGTTCAAATACAATGCCACAATGTATTTCTCAATTCGCTTCTGAAGGAGGAGCAGGGGATGTTTTCAGCTGAGTCTCCAGAAGACACTAGTTTGCTAGCAGGTTGCGTGATCATCTTCTTTGCAAGCAATTTAAAATACACCTTCGTTCTTGCACACGTGCTCAAGCAATGGATGCTGAAATTAGCTCCTTTGTTGGAGGAGAGATTTTTGTTCAGGTAACTTGGTTCAACTTAAAAGCCGGTTGAGGTTTTTATAAGGAAAGAAAGAGAAGTGTGGTTTCCTCTGGACGTTGCTCCATGAGTCACACGTTRTATGACACAGCATTCCTCTCTGGAAACTTAATTGCTGGAGCTGGTGAGTACATCAGTACTCCAGAACCACCCTCTGTGTTTGATACACCTAAACACTTAACCTGGCATTTCTGGAAGTGATTTTAATAGATACTTCATAGATTTTTAAAGTCAACCTTTTAGTGTTTCTAGTGTATATCAGAACCCCATTAAGGTAAATTTAATGACTTCAAAAGCAACTGTCCGTTCTTAACAGCCTTGCATGTAAGAAGTTGTAATGGCTGTTAATGCTGTAATACAGATGTAATAATAATAAATATTATTATTATATATGTAATAATAAAGTTTCAGGTTATTTCTCAATAGGAAAGATGATAGATGGGGAGTGTCCACTGTGCTCTTTTTTTTTTTTTTTTCCTTAGCTATTGACCTGTTCAAAATTGTGTGTTATCAAACAGGAACAGACACGTTTGCTGGTTGAAAACCCTCAAAAGACAGGGTGGAGCTGCAACGGCCAGAACAGGTTTGTTTTAGCAATGAGCATTTTTGCATCTTTAATAAAAAGTGTTTCATTTCTGGATCATAAAGCAGATGTGCTGAAAGGTCTCTGCCAAAGCTGTTCAAAACTTAGCAGTGTCCTCGATTTTGTGTTGTCTTTACAAAGACATTTCAGCTTAAGAAAAGTGCTTAAAAAAAACCAGCTTGGAGCTGGAAGAAATAGTAATCTTGATATAAATAATAAGCAACAGGGTTTGTTGCATTCACAGCATCTCTGGAGAGATCTGCATTACGGATTGCACAGTGAGTTTGCTATAAACTAGGTCACTTGTTCTGGGGGGTGAAAGTGTTGAAAAAGTAATAAGCAACACTTTTAGAGTGGCATGGGTTGTTCAGCGTATTGTGATACTAAATGCTAAGTAGAGGGTTTGATGCTTACAGCAAACAGTGATTCAGTGCAATAGCTAATGCTTCCTTTCAAATGAGCAGGTAGTCACATTGTCGTTAAGACCAAATAACTTTGCTCTGAAGAGAATGGGCTATATATTTCGAATAATTCTAAAAAAACTTGTCCTCGAGGTGTTGTTGAACACAGTGTTTTAAAGCAAACGTAGGTCAGAGTAGCTTTTTAACGTCCCTGTAGCACTTTTTTTTTTTTTTTTTGATATATCAGTGCCCAGAGTCAGGTTACTTGAAGGAAAAAAAGACAAAAAAAAAATGCTTAAAAGGTTTTTGGGATACGTGTGGTGGATGTATGGATTTATGTTGCTCCGTGAAGCAATACAAGCATAACCTCTCTGGTAGGTGTTGATCCTAGAAATCAGTAATTGGTCTTTGAACTCATACCCGCTTTTGTGCTGGCAGCAGTCCTCGGTAGCCAGCAAGCCACATGCCTCTCTGCTTGGTCCTGTAAAAATGCTTCCTGAAAAGGCAAGCATGTGGTTCCTTTGTTAAAGCATTGCATTGGAAGGAGAGCCGCTTACTAACTTAAGGAGAGAGAAATACATCGCTTTAAAAATTGTCGCCTATTTTAATGACGTCTCCAGAGATAGGAGAAGGTAAAGCTACTCTGTATGTATCAGTTGCTTTTAAACTTTATTTTTATTTATTTCGTCTTATCTCTGACTCAGGCTTCCTTCCTCTTTTTACACCAAAACTTTCTTACATCTTTATGCTTTTTATTTCTCAGTTGGAGGTAGTGTCATTGCTATTTTTCTTTATCTGGGTTGTGGTGCTTGGGCCTCGGGGTTGAACTTGCTTGGTGGTGTGAATGAGTAGGTTTTTTTTAGTTGCACTAGACTTTACTTCCCACCTTCAGTGCTGGATTTCATCTGCTAATATATAGTTTCTTTACTGATGGGCAAGGGAAAAGGTGACTCAATATATTTGATGTTTAGGCAGATTTAAGCTGTCAAGGCAAGGAAGACCTCTTCCCAGCAAGGCTTTTGGAAGGGTGCTGTCTTGCCAGTGCCATGTGGTGCTTGAATTACCAAGAAACATTAGTGCTGAAGCCTGGTAGTAGCTATTTCTCTTAAGTGCCAGCAATCAACCTCAAATCTAGTGTTGTGTCACATAGCTCATGTCCTGATCAGGAAAGAAGCAAACACGTCAACACTCAGTGGCTGTCTCTCTTCTTCAGGCATTTTTATGGTGATCGTCATCCTCATATTGAAGCATGATGTGGGAAGGTGGAGATGAAGCAGAGCAACAGCCACTTAACCAAGAGCAGTACTCCCAGATGTTCAGTCCTATGGAAAGAAAATGATGTAATCAGTTCAGGCTGTCCTCTGTTTCAGCCCTTAGGCTAAATACGTTATGGCCGAAGTGTGTAGGAGAAAAAAAAAAACCCCTTTGCAAGTACTTTGGAAAAGTTCATTAAGTATGTTTCTTTTCATTTGTTTAAGATTTTACAGGGTATTAAGTTGTATCTGTCTGGACACATGCAGTATTTAAATGCATAATGATTAAACATGTTGAAAAGCTGTTCCCAAAGCTCACTTTTAATTACCTGTAATACTCGTCAAACTGTCGTCTTTTCTCCCTTCTGGCCCCACCTCACTCGTGGGAAAACAAAGCTGGATTTGTTACTGCCTTGAGGTCACTGAACCMATACAGTAGTGGATCACTGAGGGAAAAAGTTGTAAAGATAAGATCTGCTGGAGTAATAAAAGAGCATTTTTCTCAAATATGAATGCATTTATTGTCAGAAGTGAGTTATTAAGTTTGCCTCTGTTGTCACCAGGTGACTTCTGCTGTCCCGTGAGGTGTGTATTGGCCCAAAGTAGACATGTCATCTACATAACAAGGAATCCACGGCCTGTAGTGTGTCTTCTAGTTAATCCTTTGATTCCTCATATATATCCTCAGTGGGAGGAATTTACTGAATTGGTACCAATTGAATTGCATCTAAGAAATCTTTAGGTAATGAGTAATTACCAAATCCCTCCTAGAAAGCGGGACGAGGTTTGGCAGATGCATCTGTTGAGTGTTATGGAGCTCAGATTTAAAATAAAATGGACTGACTTGGACTTGACTCTCTGGCCTGATGGAGGTAGAGCTTAACTGTTAAAATCCTTCCTAAAAGAGCCATGAAAAAGGAAATCTGATGGTTAGTTCACTTGAGCCGGGGTCTGCCAGCTCCCACGTTAATGGTGATCTGCAGGAAAAGGAGAATGAGTCTATGTGTGTTTTAATTCTTAAATTAGGGAAAAAGCTATTTGAGGAAGGGACAGGTTGGACCGTTTAAGTGCTTTTTTTGTTGATCTTTAAGACAAAAGGCTTTTTAAAATTAATTAAAGGCAAGGGAATTGGCTGGGCTCACTGACACAAGATGCTGGCTGTGTTCTCTTTGAATTGGTGCTCGCAGACATACAATTTGGTGTTCAGAGTCCTTCATCAAAACCTTCTCCCCACCCCTCTCCTCACCAGTATTTGAAGGCTAGTGATAACCCATGGACTTTTTTGGCTTCTGGACTTTGTGAAGGAGCTGATCCTGAACACATTGTTGCATTTGATACCTGGCTGTCTACATGAGTTAGGAGCAAGGATTGGTGAGCCATACCCGGGGGCATGTATCTATTAAAAAAAACGAAACAAACTACTCCTTAAAAATACTTATTTTCCGTATGACAAGATTAGTATGGAGGGATTCCTGTGTGTGGCTTCTGAAAATACTTTTYCCAGCCTGTATTTCTTCGATGGGGCTCTGCAGATTCCTCAATATTATGGCAACAGGCTCCCTCTCCTGGGGTGGAGTTCGGAAAACCTGATGGTGCTGTTTGTTAATGCTGGTGTCTATTCCCCCCCCMCCCCCCCCTGCCATTATTTCATCCGTAGAGTGGAAGCAGGCCACTTCATACGTCTCTGACTTCACTCCTGTGAAGTCAGWGTCTCTTTTGCTTACAGCGGCCAGTGGGCTGTGTAGAGTCCTTGCTCTCATGTAAGCTGCTGGAAAACACGCTGCCAGCGCTGCTCATCCCATCAGTCTTTCCAACATGTGGCTTCAGTCTGCTTTGTATTGTGGTTTTGTACTCAGTTACATGGACCTCCCCAGTGTCCCACAGCGAGCGGCCAGTAGACGTCCTCCACTCCCTCTCGTGCTCACCAGGGATGCTTCACTCCTTCCTTTCCTGCTCACCTTTGCCACCCCCTATATTTGTGTGCAGGAGGTGCTAGCTTCCTCAGTCCTATGTGTTTCCAGTCCTTGGTGAGTCTTTTGGGATAAAGGCTGGATGCATGCCCTCGGGGACCGGCGATGCTGCTTACCCAGGGACTCTGCCGCTGGTGGCAGCAGTGGRATCTAGCCAAAAACTTAATTGAAAGGTTGGAGATTTTGTTGTTTTGCTTTGTTTTTAGCATGGTGAAATACAACTTTGTTGTTGTGGTGTGTTTTGGGTTTTTTTGTTGGTGGTGTTTTTTTGTTTTGTTTTGTTTYTTTTTTAGGGTAGGACTTAGCATCTGGTATTTATATATATTGGAAAAATGAATCCTTCCTCCCAGAACTGACTCTTTCAGCTTCACAGTGTCATCTTGAGTCTTTCAAAGTAATGCAAGGCTTTGCTTTGGGTTACTTGCACACCTTAAGAATCAACAGACCTGAATTTATACGATAATTTTATTTCTCCCCTTTTTAGCTGTTATTTTGCTGGTAAAACCCAGAGCTGCCGTGAGGCGATACACCAGCCGCTGTAGGAAACTGCAGCCCTCTGCCCGGGCTGGCACTCCCTTCCCTCCTCCTCCGTCTCCTCCTCTCCCCGCTGCTGACGCACTCGGCAGGGCGAGACGGCCTGGCCAGGGAGGGAGCGGCGGCAGCAGCGGGCGAGCATTTGCTTTGTCGACCCCGGTGCACCGCTCGCCTCACCTCGTGCTTCTCCTTTCCAGGTGCTTCCCGCACAGGGCTGGCGAGCAGAGGGGAGAGGAGTGCTGGCAAAGCCCGGAGCGACGCTGCCGGTGTGGGGAAGTTGAAAGGCAACTTTTAATTTGAAGGAAGTTTGGCTTGTGAAGGAGACGCCGGCGAGATCCTCAGGTCCGGGAGTTGCTCTGTGGAAGTGGCAGAGAAATCATAAAACGTTTCAGCTTGCAGAGGCCTTGCTGCTGTCTCCCTCTCCTCTTGCCGTAAGCGTCGCGTCTGGCTGGCAGCTGGGAAAAGTTGGCTGCTGTTATCTGCTGCCTGATTTCCATGAGTGAGTAGCTCTCCGGCTCTGGATGATCCCGTTTTAGTTAAAAGGCGTGTTCAACTGCTGGTGAAGGGCCAGGGGCTGTGTTTTGGAAGCGAGCAGAAGGACTTGGATACAATAAGATCTAAAATTTTGGGGATTTTTTTTTTTTTTTTTAAAGTGGCACTCAAGCTTGTGGTTAGTCTCTTGTTTGTTGGTCGGTTTTGTTTGTTTGTTTTTTTCCAAATAAAAGCCAGCCAGGCTGCCAGCAACTGGGGCAGCAGTTATCCGGCTGGTGAGTACCCCTGTCTTGTCCCCACTAAGTTGTGTCCAGCGTCCGGCGTGTTTCTATCAAACGGGTTCATCTCTCACCACGGCTGGACTTTGAGGCACGGTGGAGTCTCTTCGTGGTTTCTAGGTTTGGAGATTTTGTTTGCAGCACACTGGTACAAGGTAATCAGAGTTATGTGGCATGGCAGCGACGCTTGCTACACAAACTAAAAGTCAGGGACAAGCTGCTGTCCCTTTTGCTGTCCTGGGCACCTCTTCCCACCCCTAACCCCCTCCTTAATTGCTGCCAAATATCCTCAGGACAATTGCAGTGAGTGTTCATATGAAACAGTAAGAGCAAGAATGTATTTTAGACTTTATGTGAGTTTTTTAGCAGCTGTACATAGGACGAGGCAGTGCCACATGACTGTGCCACTCCATGTGTGTCACGGTGTCACCCCCCGCCAAAAAACGTGGAAGCTTCGGTTATAGAGGAGGGTGGCCCTGAGTGTATAGAGGAACACAGAGTCATGGGGAAACCACAGAAATCCTCTTGGTGAGCTAAAGTGCTTCAGAAAGAGGAATATAACTTTATCTGTAAGCTGGGTCTCAGATGCGCAGCTGAGTCTCTCCACGGTATGTGATCCTATTTGTGTGTTTCTGGCATAGCTGCCTTTTCTTCTCGTCGTAAACCTCTCTTGAACTGCGTGCTTTAATCTGGAAGCTTTCTAATAGATTTATAGTGATGAGTTGAACATTTTTTTTTTTATTTTTTTAACTTGGCTTTTGGGGAAGAAACTAAAAAACCTGTGCCTGCAGTAGCTCATCTCTGTGTGCATGTATTTTTTTTATATATATGTTTGTGTATATATGCACACATGTATATGCACAAAAGAGCTACTCCAGGCATTGTTTTTTAGTCTGTGTGTGTATATATGTGCATGTGTATATATATATAAAAAAATGTGTTTTTTTTTAAAGCAGGATGGGCTAAGCAAGCTTAGAGGAACATTAATTTCTTCCTGTCCTGTCAAGTAATACCATGCCTACTTCATTTGTGAGTTGATTTGGTTATGCAGACGAAGGCAGGAAGGCAGACCATAACAAAACACACTCTTACCAAATACTTGCTTACAGCACTGTCAGGTAAATCATTAACACATGGTCCCAGTGCTTGTAAAAGCTGCTAAAGAGGTTTCTTATCCCTGAAACTCCCTTTTTCTGGGAGATAAGAAGTGAAGTTACTTGCAGATCTTGGTTTCGTGCGTCGGTGTGCAGCTGTGGTGCTTTCTGTACTGGTTAATAAAGTGATGTAGTCCAGTGGATTAAGCATGGGAGAGGACCTCCTCCCCATGCACAAAGAATAAAGCGCTTTCCTAAGAGAGCAGCTCCAACTAAGGCAGAGGGGGAGAACACAGCATGCCAGGCTGCTTGGTGGGATCAGCTCATGCATTGCTGTCATGATGGAGGAACCGTAGGTGGATAATGCTTTTATTTCACGTGAGCAAGAAACTTGTGCTCTGAAGCAGGTTTGGGGGGGGGGGGGGAAGCAGTGTTTCAGCTCTGTCGAAGTAACTCGAGGCCAGGAAGAGTTCTGCAGAAAACGGCATCTGAGATGCGTGGTTATCCACAAACCAACAAGAGCAGCGTGCTTTTCTGGGCTGTTGCTGGCGCGTGAAGTGGGGAACAGGTTCTCAGACCTACCTACCACCTGTGCTGCATGTGGATATGGGTCATCGTGTTCATGGTGGGGTTTCTGTCCCCTGGCCACCGCAGCAGCATGGCAATTGCTGAATCTGCCGCTTACCTACCTGTAAATACTGTAACTCATTAATGAAAATTCATTTAAAATGGGTTTATGGCTGATCAGCTGTTTTGCTCAGCAGCTTTGTTTCCTGGGATCCTGTGATTCGAATCTGCTTGAGCTGGAAAGATTTGCTGTGCGTCTTGCTGTGCTTAAATCCACACCAGACTTTGTTTTGCCTGACTTTTGTTTCTGTAGGCATGTAAGAAATGGATTTCTCCAAGGCGTTTGATACTTACAATCTGTAGAGTACTGTTGTCTGCATTTGCTTTAAGTTTTGATAGATCGTGTTTACAATAAGCCTATTTTGTGCAAGTAACTTGAAGTATAGAATATATGTAGTATATGAAAACACACTATATGGAGAATAGCAAAAGTAGCCTCATTTGTGATGTTTGCCGCTGTTGTTTGAACAAGAGAAAAAGGGCTTAGCTTAAGAAGGGCTTAAGCTATTCTAGTTGCCCACATCCAAGAGCATGACTCAAAACTTCTTAAGCTCCCTGAATCGGTGTTGGAGTTATGCCTTGCCCTCTCCAGGCTGTGTGTGTTTTAGGTGCCGAGCTCACAGTCCGGCTGTCTTATGTCAAAGGTCTGCCTGGTCCTACAAGGAGATTTTCAGTTTTCTCACTGGAGATGCCTGGTCCTAATAAGACTTTTGAGAGTACAGCTCAGAAACCTGGACCTCACTTTAAAAACAAACAAACAAAAAAAACCAAAAAAACCCACAAAACCACCAAACCCAAAAGCCTGTTCCATGCCGTTCCACATGGCTCAATGCCTTGCACAGCCTGTGCTCTGTGTCCCTGGGTTTCCATCCGTCTGCGAAAGCTCAAAACTTGCCTTCCTGCTCAGGAAAGTGCCCTTTTTGCTTGGCTAACTTTACAGGGCAGCTGCACGTTATCTTTTTAAAGCTGTGCTTTTTAAAACTGTTCTACCATGTGAGGAGAGAATTCAGGATTCGCCCCGTGTGTGTGTTACACCTAATACCAAGGGCCTGAAGGAGGAGATACCTGAACTTGGAGGAGAAGATGAATCCAAACCTTTCCCCGAGAGATGTGAGTTTGTCGAAGGAGGTCTCTGTACTGGGGACATCCCAGCAAGAGCTCTCAAGTGCTGCATCAAATGGTAACGCTGGCTTGCAGAAGGCAGGAGTGGTCCCTCCCTCTCTGTCCTGGGAGAACCGGCCCAGTTAGAACCAGAACTAAGCGCAGAAGTGGATCCATGCTCTGAATCTTTTTTCTCCTTTGAGTTTTTAGGGACAAGAGGTGCTGATTGGGATTTCAGCTGGTTTACGTGAGCCAGGAGAGCGGCAGTCCTTTGGACAACCAGGTCACTACGCTCCATGTTCAGTAAGAGCCATCGTGGCCACGGGGSACAGGGAAAAGGAAGACAGCTCCGTTCCCTCTCAGCTACCTTGAGCTGTGGGTTCAGGGTAGCATTTGAGAGTCTCTGCTGTCCCTTGTGCACTTGCTGCCAGCCTGTGGGTGACTTTTTGCCAGGAAAATTGGCCTGATGGAGCACTCGGTTGTCTCCAGCTGGTTTCTGCAGCTGTCTGCATGGCAAAGAAGCTGGGGGAAATGACTCTGGTTAAAAATAGAAAGGCAGATTAGGAAACTTGAGGTGTGGTTTCAACATACAGCCGAGCTGCTCTGGCAACTCGCTGCTGCCACCGAAAGGGGAAGGACTTCCTTATGCTTATGCGCAGCCAGCTGGTTCAGCCACCCAGCCCGCATGAAAACCAGGAAAAGAGCATTTTTTCTGCCATGCAATCATCCAAACACAAGAGAGGAGGGTGGGGATACAAGGCAGGAGGGAGGGGATGCCTCCAAGAAAAGGCTTGTTGAACTCTGCTGGCACAGGTAGCCTGAGTTCAGGTGCTCAGGGGCTGGAGCTGAGTTCACATGAGCAGCTCCAACGCTTCGCGTCGATAACGTCAGCTCTTCTGTGTGCTCAGCTCGGGTTTAAAATCAGAGCTACAGCATGCGCGCTGCTCTGTCTAGCTGGGGCTGAGCTAATTCAGGTTAGTCTACCCAAGTTAAGAGCAAAATATTAAGGTGATTTACTTTGCTGTTTGAATTCCACATGTTCAGATAGTACATAGGGAGAGTTTGAGTAGTTGGAAAAAGACACATAAAAAGTAGCGGGGCCTTAATTTCACTTACCAAATGTAAATGTCTTGCTTGGTTATAATATTACACTCTTACAAGGGACTTTATTCTGCAATAAGCATGTGAGGTGTCAGGAGAAAGGTGGTTAACAGACAAGCCAAGGTAAATATATTGTGTGCTTTGTAAACAGCGAGCTTTTTAAGCATTGCTTTTAGGAAGTGGCCGTTATAAAGTGTTTCGTCAGCAACTCTTCATTCAGTGTTTATCGCTATTCCTCATGGTTATCGCTGCTCCTTGTAACTATGTCTGGTTATATTTTCTGTTGCCCTTCCTAAAATAAGGGCAAAAGCCAGTTAAGGAAACGATTATTTTCTTTGCTGAAAAGTTTGTTTGCTGATGCTTTTTTTGTCTTTGGTTTTGGGGATTTGGGTTTATTTTTGTTTGCTTTCTTTTTTTAACTCTTTGTCAGTCTTGAGAACAGTGTGATTTCTCAAGCTGCTCCTTGGTTCAGAGGAGTTCCTGTTGTTGTAGCACTCCCAGCCACACATCGATAACCAGTGAACCATCCTGTTCAGTGCCAAATGAAGAAGGAAATATCCAGGGGCATTTCAGATATCCTGGATATCCACCCTGGATGGATCCTAAAAACCGGCAAGCATACTGTACCAAGTATTCCCTGTGCAGGACATGGTGGAGGGAAAACAGCAGTTAGTTCAACATAACTAAATAATGTTTAGCTATATAATATTTAGTTCAGAAAACCTGTAACATAACTCTTTCCCTGGGCAAACACTTGACTTGAAGACTTGAAGGCAGGCAGCATTTATTCTTTTCAAGGGGCTGTAGATATAAGCATATCGAGATCGTGGTGGAATTCAGTATCGAGTCAAATTTTACCTCTTGATTTGTGAAACTGGAATTATTCTGTGTTTTAAAAGTGAATTTAAGAATAGAAGTTACTCTCTCAGCCTCTGGACAAGAATCCTGAAGACAAGCAGCTAGTTTTACTCAGTTAAGTTTCAGAATGCTTCAGGATGCTTCTCCCTTGTTACTTGGCTGCTTTTCATAACCAGGAGTAAAAATTCATTGGTCCCAGTGTTACATATAATACTGTTTTCTTGTAAATTTAGAAGATCACTTTAGAGGTCAAGCAGATTTTTCACTAGTAAGAATGTTGACACTGTTGTACTTTATTAATTTTTAAAAAACATGAAGTTGAATCCAGTTAAATCCAATTTATTTATATTGGGGAAGCTGATGCTTTGGGATTGGTGAGTATTAAGCATTGAGGATGAGGAGGATTTAGTAGGAAGACCACCAGCTAGTTAGTTTTGGTGCAACTTTGATTTCAGTTTCTTAGTCTTCCCAGATCTCTGGGGTTTTTTCCTTATTATTTCTAACTCCTTTTATGTTTTGAAATTTTCTTTTTTAATCTCACCCACGTGCTTTTCTTTGAGAACATTGGTTTGTCTGTTCTAAACTAGTCACACCCTACCTAAATCCGCAGTGAAATCCTGGCATTGTTCAGCCCTCCACAATGTGTTTGCATGTCGTACTTCGGTTAGAACAGCAAAGATCTGACCTGGGCAAGCCTCAGGAAACTTTATTTTGTGTTAATACAGTTGCAGAGAGAGAATGGAGAGACGCTTCAGCTGGCAAGGGTGTCTGTGGTCCTGTTAAACTTTGAAGTTATGAAAAGCAAATAATATATTGCAAATGCGAAATGAGAAATGAAAGCAGCTTTCTGCTGTGATAGAGTTTCTTCATCTTCACGGTTCTCCTTGCAGTTTCAGAAAACATAAGCTGTGGAACTGTGTGCTAGGGACTGGATTTTAGAGAAATGAAGAAAGCTCTCTAGGGAGGCTAGAGTAAACCCTCATAACCCAGGAGAACAGTGCCTCTGTTTTGATTTCTGAGCTACTAAATTTACATAAACAACCCTCTCCCAAACCGTATATATTTTTAAATGATAAAAATATCTTCCCTGTATAATAAAAATATAACTGTCTAGCAAACGGACTATTTGCAAGCATTTTCCCTGTATGCGGTGGCCTGACTTTCACAACTTTTGAGGGAAAGGTGGGAAAAGAAATGATCCAATAATTCGGGGTTACTTAAGCTAAAAACACTCAGTTACTGAATTAGATTTATCTGGGAGAACAGTAACACAGGCTCTGACTTTTGTTAATGTTTAATGTTCTGTAACGGTCTTCCCAGGCATAATTGAGCCATCAGCACAGGAGCGATCCCATCAGAGGAGTTTATTTTGAGTGATTACAGAGCCTGCTGTGGCGTTCATTTCAGTGCAGCCCGAGCTAATTGGTGAACAGGGCCATAATTTATTTACAGTCCTCGGGATACTTTCAGACTGATTCTCCTTCTTTTAAAAATCCTTGGAAGGGGAGGAGGAAGAGGAGGCTGCTGGGGCTCATTGGGCTGCCAGGGCTGCTGCCCGTCTGTCAGGAAGTTATCTAAAATATTCTGCCCTCTGTTTCRGGTGGTGGTTTCGCACTGCCCTGGTTTTAGCAGCCTCTCCGTTTTCTCCTAAGCCTGTTGACCTTTAATCTGGAGCGTGTGCTGCTCAGCTGGGGAAGGTCTGACACGCAGGGCTGAAACAAGCTGCAGAGGATGGGGGAAAGGAGGGGGGAAAGAGCGGACGCTACTGCTGGTGAAAAGAAAAATAAGGAAGAAAAAAAGCTACAGAGGGCACGACACACAGTGTTTTTTGTCTAAGTCTCAGTTTGGGATGAATACTCTTGATTTTTCTTCCTGATTTTTTTTTTCCTTCGTGATTTTGCTGGATTCCAGCATAATACAGTTTGTCTCCTATACTTGCTCTACTGTTGAATCATGGGTCTGCATCAATAAATCCAGCTTTATGCAGAGCTTTGAAATAGGGAGGAACTCCTGTCTGTAAGTACCTTTCAAAATAGGTAAGCAGAAGTGATTTTATACTCAGAAATCGCTTTGGGTATGAAGATGACTTTCAGTTCTGTTGAACCTCTGAATAATCAGGGGAGGAGGCAGCTGCAAGCTGATGCGTGGCTTTGTGTTTTCCCCATGCTTGGGGCAGACCTGCTATTTCTGGAGCTTCAGCCAGGGACCTGTTGAGCTTTATAGTCCTGTATGGTGGGAAAGACTAGTATGGGGTCCCTTAAAGACCTGAGCACCGCTGTCTTGGAGCTTCGTATGTCCTGTCCTGTCCTAGAGAAGTTGCTTGTACAGCTAAGCACAGTCTTCATCCTGAACTCGTTCATCTGGCTGCAAGTTAAAGGCTACCTCAAGTCCACTTTGCAAATATGGAGTAGTAAAAACGTAGTCTGAAAATATTTTAGACCACATCCTAATTTTCAAGATGAAAGGTGGTTTTCAACTAGATACACAGGTAGTTTTCACGACTGAACTTTGAGGTGCCAGCTGCCAGTTGTTTGAAAGCTGCTGTGCCTTTTGCATCAAATTGTGCAAATACGAGAAGGGAAAGATGATGTGCATTGTAAGCATGAGCACTGCAACAGTATTATTTGTCAGTTGGCTGCCTGAAATAAAAAAAAAATTAAGAAAAAGAAAAAGGAGATGCCAGTGATTAGGGGCAAGTCTTCCATTACTCTTCCCCAGGGAAATTTGCCAAAGCAATACTTCTAACTGCTAACACTTGAAACTGTAAAGACATTGTGTTTGCGCTCACGTGCGTGGCAAAGTGCTGGAAAACAGGCACAGCAACGAGTTTCAATAGGGCAATTCATAACAACTACTGTCATATCTTCAGGCAGCTTTGCAGAGAAATCTGACGGAAGGATCATTTCAGCCATTCTGGCTTAATTACCAAACTGGTGAGTGTCCTGCCATCCCATTGCAAGTTTTATGTTTGGTGGAGATCCACACCAAAATCATCTGATGTTTGTCTTGGGGTTTGATTCTGCCTTTTATCCATTTGGCTTGACTAAATAATACATGAACCAAAGCGGTTTCTGCTATTTCTAGGCAGTGTGGATCACAAAGGTGAATATAAATGCAACACTTCTTAATATAAAACTTCTGTGCCTGCTAACTGACCCTGAATTCTGTGCCCTCCATTAGGGGACATAAGTCCCATTGTCCTCAATGATTTATGCAGCATCTACAATAACAGGGCCTGTTGCTTATGGAAGTGTATGCATTTATAATTTACGTCTCCGTCTGCCCTTCATTTTTTATTTAATGAAGAGTGTAAGGAAATTGGTTACTTGGCAAAAACTGGCTTTTAGTGAACTAAGGAAATGCAAGTTTCCTGACTTTTGGGCTGGCGCTGTGTGTGTGGTGCTCCTCTCCCTGGTGGCTGTACCACTCTTTCTCAGGGTCTTTCTAAATATTGATCCTTCCTCGTTATTCCTCCGGAAAGTGAGGAGAGCCTTCAGCCCTGCTGTTGACAAACCCGTCTCTTGCAGATCACATTGTGCCCTCCGGGGAGGGCAAGAAATCCCCATAACAGATAGGAACGCGATAATCTTGTGCTGCGCTATAGCTACTGGCTTTTCTGGTCCGAGATCAGTTTTTCCCCGTAAATCTTAATTCACATGGTGCCGTGTGTGGCATGTCTTGCATTTCAGATGGGATGAGACAGTTTGTGTGCCAGCCGTTCCGTTTGCCTGTACTTGATGGGAAATGCTGTTTTTACTCCTGGGCTGTTGCTTTGAGGTCAGGCTTTTGTAATTTGGCTGCCGAAGACCGATTCAAATCAGCACAAGTTTGTCTCAGGATCAAATTAAATCAAGTCCCTACATTGTTTCATTAATGACATGAAATAAAACCTATAATAAGACACTTTTTTTCAGTGCTGTTGTGGTGCCATTTAGGGTGAGCTGCATAATTTCATCAGGATTTCTGCCATGGTACTTTCATCCCCTCACCCACATTAAGTATTTGTGAATGTAGGTATTTTCAGACCCAGTGAAAAGGTTTTGGAGTGCCTAAGGACAGATAACAATATACTTGCTTTTAAAAGCAAATTTCATGTGTATTTGCGTTCCGTGCAATCTCTGGTAATGCAGCCCCACCCTCACCCCCACAAAAACCACCTAAACAAAAAAAAAAAAAAAACCAAAAAAACAAAAACAAAAAACCACCAAAAACCACAACAAAAAAAACCCAACCAACCCCAACAAACCCCAAATGCAAATTACTGTGACTGTTTAATATCTTTTGGTATGAGCACTTCATAGTACTTGATCTTATCATTTCCAAAATAATACTTCTTTTTTTTTTTTTTTCCATCAGTAGTCATTTCAATAGCTCTGTATTGCTTGTAGGAGAAGCACTGGCATTACCCGAGGACTGATGGTGAATTTTCATGATCTTTCTACAGGGAAGATTTTTTTTTTTAATGGCCTCTTATTAAAATGCCATATTTTATCAGGTTTAAAAGATTTTGAAGATGTTCTTAGGATTTACCTAAAAGATGCATGTCAGAGTATGGCTCAAGGATAGTCCTGTAGAGCGAGTCTGACCGTGGGATGGGTAGGTAAAGCAGCAGCTATGTCAGGTTGGCCCCTATTTGTTTTGTACTCTTAAAATATTCTGTTTACTAATGTATTTAGAATAGAATCATAGAATCATAGAATCATTAAGGTTGGAAAAGACCTCTAAGATCATCGAGTCCAACCATCAACCCAGTACCCATGCCCACTAAACCATGTCCCGAAGCACCTCATCCACACGTTTTTTGAACACCTCCAGGGATGGTGACTCCACCACTTCCCTGGGCAGCCTGTTCCAATGCCTGACTACCCTTTCAGTGAAGAAATTTTTCCTAATATCCAATCTAAACCTCCCTTGGCACAACTTGAGGCCATTTCCTCTCGTCCTATCACTTGTTATTTGGGAGAAGAGACCAGCACCCATCTCTCTACAGCCTCCTTTCAGGGAGTTGTAGAGAGCAATAAGGTCTCCTCTCAGCCTCCTCTTCTCCAGGCTAAACAACCCCAGCTCCCTCAGCCGCTCCTCATAAGACCTGTTCTCCAGACCCTTCACCAGCTTCGTTGCCCTTCTCTGGACACGCTCCAGCACCTCAATGTCCTTCTTGTAGTGAGGGGCCCAAAACTGAACACAGGATTCGAGGTGCGGCCTCACCAGTGCCGAGTACAGGGGCACGATCCCCTCCCTGCTCCTGCTGGCCACACTATTCCTGACACAGGCCAGGATGCCGTTGGCCTTCTTGGCCACCTGGGCACACTGCCGGCCCATGTTCAGCCGGCTGTCGACCAGCACCCCCAAGTCCTTTTCCGCCGGGCAGTTTTCCAGCCACTCTCCCCAAGCCTGTAGCGTTGCCCGGGATTGTTGTGACCGAAGTGCAGGACCCGGCACTTGGCCTTGTTGAACCTCATGCAATTGGCCTCGGCCCATCGATCCAGCCTGTCCAGATCCCTCTGCAGAGCCTTCCTACCCTCAGGCAGATCAACACTGCCGCCCAGCTTGGTGTCATCTGCGAACTTACTTATTTAGGAGGTGTATATACATTTCCCAGGCCTTGAGGGAGTGCTGCATAGTCATGGACCCTGTCAAGAGGTAACTGGATGGGGTTTTACTGGTGTCCCCCTCTCAAGGGCTCCTCATCAGATGAGTTTCTGCAGTACCATAACATCCTAACTGCTCTGCTGCTCGGATGAGCCCCTGCACGCTAGAAACATCAGCGTAATTGTTATTCCCTTGCTTTGTACGCGGCAGGGATATTGCATCCTGCTGGACATCTCTAGAGAGTGTGTCTTCTGAGTATTTACCTACGGGAAGGACTTATTTCCAGCGAGCTTTTGCATCTTGCTGCTGAAGGTTGATTTAAAGGAGTATTGCTCTCTCCTGTGTGGCTGCTGCCTCGTTATCTACTTTGCCATTCATCATTTAGCTTCAGGCTCAGCAGCTTTTTCTAACCGTGCTCCACTTCTCTTGCGATCTCTTATCCTTTCCCACCAGTCAGCAGAGCCGTGACTTCGTCGCCAACACCGATCCATCCGGGAGGGGGGAGCCTCGCTCCGCTCAGCGAGGCAGGTCAGAGTTCGGCTATTTTCGAGCTGCACCTCATCGGCGTTACTGCCTTGCTTTCGTTAATACCTTGCTAATCTGGGCTTCACCCATCTGCTCGCAGAAAGCTACGGCGTCCACGTGACCGCAGATATAAATCCTTCCTCCTCTCCCTCCCTTTCATCTCCTTCCCTGCAGTTTATTCGGGTTCCTGTTTCTGTGGCTGGAAGGAGAATAGTGCCACTGGGTTTCTGCAGTTCTCTTGCTGCTGTAAACGAGCAGGGCTTGTCCTCCTTATTGTGTGTTAGCCTATTTGTGTAACAGGAGCTGTAAAGCCCAGTCTTGGTTTTGCAGGCAAGCAGCTCAGTGATCCTTTCAGAGCGACAGGCATCCCTTAATTGATTAAATGGTTAATTCACGTGTCTACTTTCTGGGAAGGAATGACGATTTTTTTTTTTTTTTTTTTTTTTTTTTCCTCCAAAGGTGGACGTGGCTTTTCAAGTTCTAAACCAACTGAAACTATCTGATTTGTTTGCTGTGAGCAGTGCGTGGATGGAAAGCACCACATGGTTCACCGCAGGGAGCTACAGTTGTTACGTGCTTGATAAAGCGTATGTGCTGTGATGTAGTCCATGGACGCTTTTGTTGGGATGGATCGTGGAAATGACATTAGATCTAGCGCTGTGCTACAAGCCATTAACTCCTCCCGCCTAACGTACAATTTAATGAAAGGAAACAGAGATTTTGACGAGTGCATGATACAGTTTGTAGTGTACAGGCCAGTTTGCCTTCTTTTAGTTAAAAGAAAACATTTAGACTAGTAAGCAAAGTTTGCTAGAGGCTGCGCACTAGCAGCTGGACAGTCGTGCTGATGGTAGCAGGCTGGGTCTGATCCTTCCATCCCTTCTGTGGCAGGAGAGGAGGTATCGCATGAACAACCATCTCAAGAGGCATCTGATTTAAGTATTTTTAATTATTTCTGGTTGTGAAGTGTGAACAAATTGCTGAGTGAGCTTTGCACTCTGAGTTGCTTTGCAGCAGTTTTACGGGCTGTGGGTAGGTAGTGGATGATAACGTTCCTCGGGTGGGGGAGTTTGTGAGCTGAAATATTGTTTTCATTAAATACTATTTTGAAATGTAGCTTAATTTCCACGACACAAATGCAAGCTAGCTGTACTTACCCCGTACCTCGAGTTGAGATTCTCTTGTTTGGCTAGAATTACAGGTTACTTCTTGAACTGATTTAATTGACGCATTCAAAACCTACCAGTTGAGTGTGTGAATCTGTTAGCAGTCATCCAGTCTTTCGTGTTCGGTGTGCCAGATAGTGGAGTCACTACCTGCAGAAGAAAGGATGGCTGAGAGCCACCCTGCCTGAGATACTCCCTGGGATCGTAACTGGAGTTGCTGGGTGGCTAATGGACATCTCCATAAAGATGTTAGGACAACATGACGCAGGTACATCTCCTATACCTCAAGTGTGTCACTAGAAAAAAAATTTAGAGGTAATTGGATGTCTGCAGGAGGAACTTACTTCTGAAGCTTTCAGTCAGTTATTGAAATATTCATAATTTCCAGAACAGTTAGATAGCAAGATACAAGTTTC
Organism: Oceanodroma leucorhoa; assembly: GCA_030449065.1. Taxonomy (NCBI): domain Eukaryota; kingdom Metazoa; phylum Chordata; class Aves; order Procellariiformes; genus Oceanodroma; species Oceanodroma leucorhoa. Next base: position 11,118,018 of record JASVER010000024.1, on the reverse strand, counting down.
TTATCTTTCCTTATCTCTCCTTATTTGTGAACGTAGTTGATCATAACTTTAAGCCGAGAGGAATATTTAAGACATAAAGTATTTTGCAGACTTTGAACACACAATAATGATTTCAAGTGATTCTGCTCGTGGTCTTGGAAATTGTTTGACTGATACCTGGTAGTACAAACAGTCGCCATCACTGTCAGCATGGAAGCAAGYGTATTTTCAGTGTTGTTTTGTGCTCTTAAAATACCTGGCAATTAAAATTGTTAGGAACACTTAATGTTCTGGGGAGGATGTTTGTGCATACCTGTTCTTTGGGTTCAATGCCGAATTGTTGTCAGAAGCAAGATTTAAGTAGGATTTGCTGGTGTCACAGGGTAATCAATGGGAGGGATGGCATATCTGACATAGATTGGGAACAGCTGAGTAACAATAGTTGGTGGTGTTAAGATCTGAGTCCGATACAGAGATAAAGCTACTTTTCAGCGCTTGGGGAGGAATATCTTGGGTTTCTGAAGTCCAAATTCTGAAATTTGGAGCTTGTTGCAGCATCAGAGTGTCACGTTCGGTGGTGGCAGCAGCAGTAGTCCTGAAACACCAAGCAACAGTCATGAAATTATCTATAAAAGGCAAAAAAATAGGGACCCTTAGAGCAGGGAACAGAGCTGGTCTGAATTGCCATCCCTTTCTGGCACGCTTGCTTTTGACGAAGGAGGTGGTTGGACTGGGGAGGGGAGAGGATTCGTCTCTCCAGCTGCACTGGATTTTGCTGAATGAACACGAGCGTGTTCTTGCCATCAAGCCGAACGCCGACAGTGGCTGATCTCCACTGCAAACAGCGAGATTTGGCATCCATACGATTGGTGGCGAAGAGAGTAAAGAAGGTGGCTGACGTTTGGCAAGCGAGCTGAGAGAGATTTTTCTGGCTTGTAGCGTTAACCACAAAAGGAAGGTGCCAGGGCAGTTCATCTGAATTTTCAGTAGATCTGGCTCTAGTAAGACAAGTTCCCATCGTTAAGATTTTACACCCATAAATCATTGGCAATCAAAAATGCCTTTTTTTTATTTTTCCTTTTTCTAGCTGTTCCTGGGTTTCTGGTTGTTCTAGACCAAATATGCAATAAGAGTCTTCCTCTCCTTCATACAGATATACCATCTTCCAGATCTAAATATTTGATTTATGGTAGAACTCTGAACAGATATTGCTGGAAAGAAGAGGAATATGTGTTCAAAAATTGGGTTAGGGCTATTTATACCAGTAATAATCTTGAATATTTGTGGTGTTCTGTCTTTCAGACCAGGGATCGGTATGTGTTAGATGAAACTAAATTAATAAAGACAAATGCAGGAACGGTTTTGTTTTACAAGGGTAATAGCATTGAAAATTAATAATGTTGATGGTGTACCTTTTGGGTGGGTTTATGAATAGTAACAGCTGAAATGCAGAGAACAGCATCTTGCATGAAGATATATAGATATTTATATTTCAACACTCAAGGCTTGGAGTCTTTTTGATCTGGGTCTGATGTGCTGGACTTCAAAAGTAGTGTACTTGAAATAAAATATTTATATTTCTAATGAAATATGGAAACATTATTCTGGGCTGGGATTCTGAGCGTGTAAACTCAGTTTTCTTTTGCTTTAGTCATAACTCAGGGAAAGGCAGTTTGGAGGAAGCAACCGTTGTGGTCTGGATGCTGTCTAATACATGTCCAGTAACAAACCCAAATATTAAAAAAATATGGCAATTAATTGATTTAAACCTTCAGTGAGGCTATTTTTCACTGTAGTTTCATCTGGCTTTCTTTTTCCCATTCTGCATGGCTGGTTTGGCAAAATACTCTGGAGTATGCATTTTAGAGCCACGTTACTGTCAGTCACAAGACCATCCTCAGTTTCCTTATTCCTTAGGCAAAACTTACCTTTCTGGGTTTTTTCTGTTTTGTTGTTGTTTTTGGTTTTTTTTTTTTTTTTTTTTTTTTTTTTTTTTTTTTTAAGTTCTTGCTACTACTTAGGTTCCTGGAGGCTAACCAGAAATCTGACTTTCTAACAATAAATGACTGTTAGGTATTCAATGTCGGTAAAAAATCCAAACAAAAAAAAACCCCAAAAAACCTGCACTTGGTTAACTGAGTTAAAATACGGAGCATGTTGCAAGCACTTAGTCTCGCCTTATTTTCTTGTTTCCATCCTCCTGCCCTACCCCATCCTCTCCCCATTCCTATGCCTTGTAGGGGGAAAACTACTTTTTCTGCTTTTTTCAGTGTTYCATCTGTTTTCCTAAGGAGCTCTTCTGTTGTGTGCGTATAAATATAAGGAGCTTTGGATAGTTTCAAGAGGAAGGCAAGTATCGTTTCGTGCTCTTTAGTGACAGCATTAGCTCAGAGGTTGCAGGAGGACACGGGGCTCTATTTCCAGCTCAGCCCTATCTCTGGCTGACCCAGATCCCAAGGTGTAGCACAGACGTGTGTTTAGCTGTGTTGGAGACGACGGCCAGAGTTTGCTGCCGCCCAAGCGCAGAGCCCAGAAACACTTAGGGTTGCTTTGGTCCAGAAACCAGACGTGCAAGGTTTGAGCGCAGCGTGTGTCGTGGTGTCCATGGGGGGTTTTGCATATAGCAAAGAAGCGACGGATGCAGTGGGCGGGTTAAGTCCTGCTGTAGAAGTCTTCGCTGAAGAATTAAAGATCTTGGTGTCAAAGCAGATTGCCTGTGTGCAAGGATTTGTGACGGTCCTTAATATTTTCATGCACCCCTTTGCAGGTGGAGGGCTGAAATAGTACAAACCCACTTTTTCTCAAGGATGATATTCTTCGGAGTTGAATATAGTTGAGTTGTTTGTTGGTGGTTGTTCCCCCCCCCCCCAGTGCAAATTAGTTTTGTGGTGTTATTTGCATCTTTCTGGCACAGAACTAAAAGCGTTTGGGGCAGGGAGTTGGAAGGTGGGTTTCCTATTGCAGCTGTTCAAAAATAAGCTAATATTCATCCCACTTCTGTTGCCAGTGTTACATTACTTTAGGTTTTAGAGATTAGGATTGTGGTATGCAGTACAAAATGAGATGTGCACTTGGGTTATCCCTGCCATAGGCAGAAAGCCCGTGGCTGTTCCTGCTGGTGCCAGCTGGGGCTCTGGTCCTGGCACCCCCTCCTGTGTTTGAGGAGACTTTTCAGTCTGAAATAATTGTTTGTAACTTAAACCAAAGGCTGGACCTGCCTCCCCACCCCGTCCTTTCCACCCCTGGACCACTCAAAGCAGCATTTCCGTAGTGTCAAAACAAAAGCCCTGCTTAGCAACTGCTCCTGTGATGAGACCGCTGGTCAGGTGAAGCCTTCTCGTGAGTGTTTGCTGGTTTCCATAACTACTTCCAAGCCCAAGGAAGAAGAAGGGGGAGGAAGAAAGTGGAGCAAAGAGATGTAGGGCTACAAAGAAGCAAAGGGATGAGGCTTCATCAGGTTTGGAGGAAAAAGACCTGGCACAGAACGTGKGCATGTGCGTGTATATACCTATGCACGCAATATAGATGATGCATTTTTGTAGCAGAGAGATTCACTAGCAGTGTTTCCCATCTGAAGATGAGCTGTTCGGTTATTCAGATTTGATGCAAGTACTTTCATTTTGAAATCCTTGCCACTGGACTCYGGGCTTGGGTTCCGAGCTGTTATACTGAGATCCCTGCCTGTGAGTGGATTTTCATTTCTTATTCTTTTGTTAAATTAGGATAGGAAATATATGGTGCGTATTTAGAAAAAATGGGCTGCTCAGGGSTTTATGTAGTATGCAGGCAATTTTTTTTCTCTCTCTGAAGCTGCGTAAGTAGCTATTCAGGGTATGTGGGCGTTGCTTCACATATTGATCCCAGCCTCTCTTTTYGTAGTAGTAATTCTGCTTGCTCTGACTTTGTGTCCGTGGGACAATGYTTTCCATCTGGGACCGACCTTGGAAACCTATCTCATAGCTCTGTGAAACTCGTGAGCCCATCTGTGCCTCAATTTTATAATTACAGTTATTTTATATTTGCATATATTTGTATTTACAGCACAAAACCAGCTCTATTGTAATGTTTTAAAATGCCAACAGTCTCTTGCTTGCTAGTGGTGCAGACTCTTGCAAGGGACAATCTCTGGTTTGGGGGCAAGGCTATCCTGGAGGGAGGGAAGTAATTTGGTACCTTGCTTAAGAGCTCGTTAGTGATATCCAGCACATAATTTTTGGCATGCATCGCCCTTTCATTGCAAATTGGCGTGCAGAGATGCTTTGCAAGTACAGGACGTCCAGTTATTGAGGTGTCAGAGTGTTATTGTGAGTGATGATAAAATGCCCGTACAGGAGGTGACTGTAGCAGTGACTCAGACTCTGCTGTTACGAACAGTTYGGTTTGTGCTGTAAAAATGCAGGACGAGAGCTCTCGGCTTTCATCCGGAGTATTCGGTCTCCGTGTAACTTCTGCTCACCGGGGGGTTTGGGGAATTCACTTGTGGGTTGGTTTCTAAAGCATTAAAACTTCAATCATTACAGCAGTTGATTTTCTCCTGCTTACATGTGTGCACACATAATCAGTGTGCATCTCAGTGTTTATTTTCCAAAGGAGAAAATGTCACTATTTTAGTATCTTCAAACTGTGCTTATCCCTGCACCTCGCTCATTTTAACACTATTTTTTACTAATAGTTTTATCATCTCAACTTTTCTGGGGTGTTTGGGAAGGATGCTCAGTGTTGCAATGAAACACACCCACTGCCTCTGAAAGGATTTGAAAATCTCCTTGGCTCCTGGTGAGGAGCTCGTCGCAGTTTCTGAAATGGCTGGTTATTTTACTGATTTCTATAGTGACTGTTGCCTTGGCAGCAAAGGTCCTTGCTTAGAGAATAAAAGCACTGTGCAAACATGAGGAAGGCATGATTTGATTTGGGAAGACTTAGGTTTTCTGCGGTCGGGTTTCAGAGTGCTTTAGGAGGAGATTGGAGATGAACAAAATGGTTTTGGGGATCTTTTTTTGCTGTTTTAGGTGGATGTGGTTTTGTCTCATCAGTGTTAATTGCAAGATGTAATGCTTTCTGCTTGCAAGCTTAGAGGTAGTAGGGAACGGCGTGTTAACCTGTAAGCCAGCTCCAGGGTTGTGGAGGGAGGTTACTGCCCCATGGACCCTGCAGCCATCCCAGACAAAGTCTCATGCCGCCTGCCCAGGGGATGTCCGTTGCTTGCTCAGGAGTGAGCCCTTGGACTTTGGAACGAAATCTGAAACAGTGACGTCCAACGTGAGTGCTTAGCTATCCTCCAACTGCAGAGTTTTCTGCACCTTGGCCGCCAAGTCAAGTGTGGAGGTGTAGCCAGCTGATGATTTTATTGCTGATTATCGTGTCCTTTAACCAAAGAGATGGATGCCCCCACGTTCAGTTCTTAATCCCAACCGCATCTCTGCAAAGCGATGCAAAAGAGAACAGATCTTGATATGCAAGGTTATGTAGTGCGCTCTCAAATACTTGTTTATTTGGGTGGCTGTGGTCATGGTATTACAGCCCTCATACGGGCAGATTGAAGTGGTGGTGGGAAATACTCCCTGTCAGAAAAGTGGAAAAGGGTTTGAAAGTTTTGAGTTAGCACTTTAGTGTTTGCTGGGAACAGGGGGAAAAAGGTCATGTAAACACCAGGAGGTGGGGACTGGAGCCCTTGCTGAAGTTCTCACCCTGCTCAGTCTTGGGGTGTGCGTATTTTGAGATACCGGTTTTACATGGCATCATTATCATAGTGCAATTGGTATTATTATGATAATCGCATTGTTATTTATAATTCATTGTCAGATACAGGCTCCTTAATGAAGCAGATCTGCTGCGGATGGAGGGAGTGTTTTAGTTGCCTGGCCCAGGCTAACAACCCGTATCAGAGCTGGGGAGGCGTGGGCGTGTGCCTGTCCCTCTGCCCGTCCCCGTGCCTTGCTGGGGCAGTGGGACTAAGCCAAGCTGGTGGATGTGGCCCGGCAGCAGCTGATGCCCATCCCCACTTTCTGTCTTCAGCTTTTGTGGACAGGGGAAGGCCTTTTGTGGAAGCAGGGGGGCCAGCAAGGGCTGTTAGTCTCCCATATCGTTTCTGCAAACCTCAGCCGCTCAAGCTTTCATGAATGCACGATAGAAAACGAGGTGTTTTTAATGTGACAAGCTGGAAGGTCTTAGTAAAGAAGCTTTTTTTGCCTATTCCTCCCCCATTAGACAGGCTGTGAAATGGAGCTTTTAATGATAGGTGTTTGTTAGAAATTTTAGTTGTTTTTCCTCGTTTTAACTCTCAAAGAAAATGACTCCATGGCCTGCATCCTTGGCAGAGTATTATCTTTCCTCTAAGCCTTCCTCCCGTGAGTATCAGTTACTCTGCTTTTACAAAAGGTGCTCGATAGTGATTTACACACTGGTGGTGTGATAGCAGCAGGCTGGGATTGCACCTGGCCAGCGCTGCGCTCGTGCTCCCAGAAACGTCATCCGCGAGGACTGAAGTGACTTCTTGCTCCTTGGTGAAACCCATGCCATCGTTGTCCATCCATCCACAGAGGATGAGATGGGGTGAAAGCGTGTACCTCTGTGTATGAGATGGGATTTCTCATTTTTAAAACCAACAAAGACTCTGAGGAGGTATATTTATATTTTATATTCCATAAAGACACAAAAATTGGAGTCAAGCAATCTTTATTCTTCTGTATGGTACCTTTAATAGAATTACTAATGGTGAGTTTAAAGCACGAGCAAGTTTCTGAATTGATTGTCGTTTTTAGCAATATTGCCAAACCCTGCAGTTTTACTGCAAGACACACACATTTGCTATTTCTCATAACACTGCCAGGCCAGGTATCACGGGGTTGCACCAGCATATTATGACTCTTGTGCCAGTATCAGAGTAGTATTTGCAGCTGGCAACAGATTTTTGTTCTTTTAGGCTCTACACAGAGCTCATCCTAAAACTTACTAGCTTAGCTGTGGCAGGAGATGTATGCGTGTGGTAAGTAAGGAGATGTAATTYGAAGGTTGGCTACAGGCTCCTGAGCGGTGATGAATGCAGCCCTTTGTACCGTGTCTTTGGGATCCTGAATCCTTAATCACGCAGGRGGCTTGCGGTATATTGTCAGGGGCTGGACAGAAAGGCTGGTATGTCGGGAGGGTAAGGGTTAAAGYTCCGCTTTCCTCCTTCCTGAGTGGTTTGGGAAACTGTGATTCAGTCACTCCAGCCTTTAAAACKGAAAAGGTTTGATATTGCCCCACCTTGTGGTGTACACAGAGTGCTCGGACAACCTCAAATCCATGCCGAATTTGTGAAGCAAAACTTGGAGAGGCAGCTGATGTAGCTGTTAAATGGCATGGGAAAATGAGGTCCTGCTGCGGACTAAAAGCCCAGGTGTTGTAACAGGATTAAAAAATAAATAACCCGGGCTTTATCAAGATTGTAGGCACTACCCTCGCAAACAGCAAGCCCGTAGAGAAGTCTGTGAGTATTAGTGGTGAATTTGATGGTGTGCGGTTTCTGGTGCTGCATCTCATGGATTTCAACCTGAGTTTCGACCCTAGGACAAGTGTGAAAGTTGCATTTTACTTCACACAGACACTGATTCCTTGAGTTGTCAATTACTGGTGCATCGCTTGAGACTGAAATATTGTGGACATCAAAAAGGCGATGGTGTTTCCATCTCCTTGGTCTGCAGTGAGCGAGTYGAGCCACAGGCATTAGTAAGCGAGGTAGCTCAAGGCTGACATCGCCCTTAATGCACAGACTGAGGCCAAACGGGGAGCTGGAGGCAAAACATCTTCCCGTAACTGCTGGTGACACCAACTCTCCCCAGCATGGAGTAAGGGTGCAAGGGTTCGTGTTTGAGCTTTGTACTGCGGCTGGTGCCAGACCCAGGATTTCAGGTGCCCTGTGATAACGTGACTACAGTGAGTACAGCGGAGACCAGCGTGGTGGAGAGCCGAGTTGCTCTCCTTCGGTCAAAGTCTTGTAGGAGTTTCTAATGTGGGTTAACATGCGTAATTCAATCCACCCAATTTTTTTTCCATGTTCAGAGCTGTAACTAAATACCGATTTGCTAAACACAACTTGAATAATGAAGTGATCTGTGGCTAAAAGCCTTCCTCAGTACATATAATCCCATTGAAAAAAAGAAAGAAAGAAAATAGAGCTGTATCCTCTCTTCTGCTGTTTTAAAACAGTGCAGATATTCTCAAGGGGCAATGTTCGTCTTCATCCCTGTTTGCTCCACGGATTTAAATACRTGCGCATGCATGGCGTGCCCAGCAAGTGAGAGGTGGCGTACGCAAAGTACTGCCAGTCCTTCGTCCAAGGCTCTTTCTTTTCTCAGTCACCAGACCTGGTTCATTCCACRGAGAACCAGATTAAAAACTGCACCTTGCGTTTCTTGCTCAGTTTAGAGGTAACAGGTCAAAAAATATATTTATGTGCCACATGGTCACGTTCTGCATAGGAGTATAGCTCTGTATCTGTTTTGTACCACTTCCACTCAAATCGTGCCAGTGGTGTAGATTATTTTGGTTTTCCTCAGTGGCAACTTTGCTCCCTGCGATGAAACACAAACATCTGGTAGCTAAAAATATTCTTTAAGCTGATAAAGGCATGATAAGGCTTGTGAAAATATGAAGTGTTTTTTCCCCATGCTCTTACTTTCTTTAGGCCACTTGTGTTTACGATGCCACAGCCTCCTGCAGGAGAGACTTGGTCCGTGGGATGGCAGGCTGAAGGCAGGGGTTCTGTCTGTTTTCCTCTCTTTGCTCTGGGGAGGACCATTTTTTCTTTGTTCGTTGAATAAACATCTCAAACCTGGGAATTTGCTGGTGGCATTCACTGACATGTGATCACCGCCTCGTGCTGAGGATTTTGCTGCTCGTGTCTCAGAAATGCAGGAAGAGGTTCCAGCAAGTAACATCTGTTTTCCTGTAATTTTTGTGTGGGAAGTGGTCAGCTTTTTTAAGCTTTCTAAGGTATTTTTGTAATTAATCAGGTGTGGAAGTTTGTAACCTAGTTACTTTTTTTTTTTCTTCAAAGTTTCACTTTCATTTTTCTATTGGTTCCTTTTTTAGCTGATGACAAACATTTATTTGAATTGTAGCAGTATACCTTGGAAACAGTAAAGTTTACCCTGAAGAGCTGCTAAATATCTGCTAGAGTCCTGCAAACCTAAATGCTTTGGCTGATTTTCAGGCTAACCTGTTTGGGCATTGATTTTCCTGCTGGTGCTTTGGCCAGAGAGCWTAACCTTGCTCATCTACATAATTCGTTTTTGTGTTGCTGACCTGTAGAAAAGCGTTTTTTTGTGGTACACTAGATATTTTTGCCTTGCAGAACAAAAACCAGGCTTCCTATTCAATAACTAGGTGCAACACATTGCATTAAGGTACCAGTCTGTAAGGGGGAGAGAAGGTTTGTGACATGAATAACACTAAACATTTGCTCTGTAGAGCCTTATATCCATTAGTATTGTGATTTTAAGAGGAGTTTGGGTACTGGTTACAGACCAGAGCTGCATAGTAATAGAAAATTTAACAAATATAGAACAGGAAGGAGTTCTTCCCACAGCTGCAAAGAGGCGTTCGTAATACAAAACTGTTAAAGCTCTTGAGAAATCAGTAGCAAGCTCGGAAAGGACAGTGCTGTGTGTACAAGGCTAGAGCTCAAATCAGTTAGTCTTTTCCATGCCAGAGTCTAGCTATTGTTTTGCAGTAATTTTGTCCTTAAATATGAATTGCAAACTATCGATAAATGCTGTCCTAATGACTGGTTTGGGGTTTTTCTCCTCCTCAGGAAGAAGAATGCCAACACGAATATGAAGTGAACAGTTTCCCATGCTTGCCACAGCGCCTGGATCCTCGTATCGGATGGTTAGAGACGGGGACTTGCCTCTTGCCAAACTGCTTCCTTGGACAAGATGAAGCCAAGGAGGAGCTTTCCAATGCACTGGAGTCACAGTGACTGCTGCCCAGTTTAAAATCAATGTTAGACTGTGCCCTGGCTGCCTGGCGAGATGAAAGAAGTGGTGTTGTGGTCACCCGAGGAGGTGACGAATTGGCTAACGGAAAATGCTGTGCCGGAGTATTGTGAGCCATTGAAGAGCTTCACCGGGCAGGATTTGATCAACCTCACGGAGGAGGATTTTAAGAAGACGCCTCTCTCCCGGGTGTCTTCTGACCACGGACAGCGGCTATTGCACATGATTGAAACTTTAAAAATGGCTAACCACATCGAGGCTCACAAAAACGGGCACGTCAACGGGCACATCCGCATCAGCATGAGCAACACTACACGCGAGAATGGCTTTAGCAGTAAAATGAAGCTGAACGGGATGCCAAATGGGTTTAAGAAGGACATGATAAAGATCCCCATGCCAGAGCCAGAGCGCTCACAGTATCCTATGGAATGGGGCAAGACTTTCCTGGCTTTTATTTATGCACTTTTTTGTTTCATCTTTACCACAGTGACTATCTCAGTCGTTCATGAACGAGTGCCTCCCAAGGAGGTGCAGCCTCCCCTACCAGATGCATTTTTTGATCGTTTTGATCGGGTGCAATGGGCTTTTTCTATTTGTGAAATCAACGGCATGATCCTTGTAGGACTGTGGTTTGTTCAGTGGCTGCTCTTAAAATACAAGTAAGTAAAACTTTTTGAAAACCAAGTGCTAGGTTGTACTTCTGACAGCTTTTGGAGGTCAGATACTGGTTTCTGTCCAAATAAAATGAAGCTTCTTGTGATCTTTCCGATTTTGGTTTCCCAGGCTGAAATAGATATCATGCCATAGGCAAACTGCAGTTTGTGTGGGCAGCTTGTGCAAAAGGGAGAAGTTCAGTCCAACTGCTACCTAAGAAACTAAGAAATAGCCCTGATCTTGTTTGCCTGCACAATTAACCTGAACCCTTTTCATGTGTGAAAAGCCATGAATTGGATGTAACATGTTCTTAACTCAGTTGACTGTCCTGTCTGTTTAGAGGGAGCACAGCTCACACTGTTGTGAACACAGCTGTGAACCAACTTGGGATCGATTTAGTGTCTCTGTCATTTGCCTGACGTAAAGACCTACCCTGAGATTATGACACTCTTGGACAAAAACAACAGGCAGTGGTTTAGTCCGTGCACCTAAACAGTGCTGCCTGAAGAAGTGTTGAAGTATCTTTTTTGCTTGACATTAGATGGGACGGGTAATGTCAAACACAAAGTATGTCAAAAGCTAATGATAAAATATACAAAAGCATGGATATGCAATGAATTTGCAAGGTCTTAGTGGTTGTCTGCCTCCTTGCTCATACTGGTCAGAATTGCAAGGGTGAATTTGCCTGTCAGTGGAAGTAACCTCCCACTTACCCTCTACAGAATGCATGCAGATGCTTAATTTAGGGTATGTATACTGCTGTAAATCCACATCTTAGGCTGCCTTACCACGAGTGTCTGATACAAACCCTTGTGCTGCCAYGGCTGTGAATGAAGTGTTCAAAGTCAAGTGGCTTTAAGCAGTATGAGGTGGCATATCACCTTTCCTTTCAAAAACCAGGCACAAGCATGTCCCCACAGCTGACCAGCCCAAAGAGGGTCTCCTCTTCTCCTTTGCTAGTACAACATCTCATTTTTTACGTGTTCACTGACTCTTTTTTGTGACTTCTATGTAGGAAACTAAGGAAGGAATGTAATTTGGGCCCCACCGTGTGAAATACAAGATCCTTCGGTTCACAGGGCTTTGTAATGACCTTAGAATTACAGATTTCCCTTTTTAAAAGAAACAGAAACAGAGGCCAATGGATGACTCGCCCTTATAATGGAGAAAAACGTTAAAACTTAAACGTAAGCATGTGGTTCACTAGCTTCATAAGGTACAGGTGGCTTGAAAAGGGAGAATTTTTTGCTAAGCTGGGGCAGGATACCCTTGTGCAACACAGCTATGGATTTCCATAGGAGTGTTTCAAATGTTTAAGTAATCCACAAGACTGAGATGACAGTTTATTCATCTTTTCTGCTGCTTTATACTACTTAATGTATTTTATCAGGTGAAATTTTAAAACCGTTGTACCCATTTACAGAGGTGGCATTCCTTAAAGGAAAGATTCTAGAATGATTAATTTATTGTTATTATAGGACCGTAAAAAAATCTGTGCAATTGCTTTTTTGTTATTGTTGTTGTGGCTTTTTTTTTTTTTTTTTTTTTTTTTTAAATGTTCACTTATATACAGGAAGAAGGATTTACCCCAGCTTGGCCTCTTGTTTTGTTTATGGCTGTAAGCTTCAGTATTACTCTTATGTTGGTAGCTTCAGTGCTACCATCTGCACTCCAGCTCCTCTCCCCACTGCTCCAGCTGCGTATGGTGAACGTGGAGGAACATTAACTTTCTTGGCGTCTCTGAGCATAAATGTTGTTCAAAACCAAGGAAAGCACCTAGAGAAGGTGCGATGGGATTGCTCTCAAGAATGGGGTGTCAGGTTAATAGGGCGATATGAGGGATCAAACACCCTGTGATGGAGCTGAGCTGAGTCTTTAGATTAAGAACAGCAGAATCCATAAGGTCCTTGGAGATTTCGAAGCAGTGAGACATGGGTTGACTTGATGATAAAGTATGTTGGTATTGTGGATATATGTGAAGATTCTCCCCGCATCCTCCCTCACCCCATCCCCATTTGCTTTGATGTGTTTGTTTTTACTTGCTTTAGAAGGGCTCTTTCTGGTGTTAGGGGGAAATGTCAAGGAGTCGCAGAGCTTTCCATTCCCAATATCAGCTCTGGAACAGCTGGTCAGCGCTGGTCAGTGTGTGTACTGGTCATGTAATGCTTTGGAGACCAAAAGTCGTCTTTTATGTCAATGAGCAGAGATATCGAAGTCTGAGAGGCCCAAGCTGTCGGTAAGCAGCAGAAAGGGCAGAACAGGAGAGGTGCCTATGGGAACAGGAGCCCAGTGAGGTGGCTTTATCTGGAGGACCTCATTCTCGTGGCTTTGGATGGTGAACCACGAAGTACTATAAAAAGAGCTGAATCACTTTTGTGGCGTGGGTTATCACCTCTCTTTGAAACTTAATTCAAGAATAAAGAGAGGGAATTAAACGAGCTAGACCTTCCTCACTTCTCTGACCTCTGATGGTGTCAGGGATAGCCATTGCCACACTCCATTCAAGATCTGAAGTAAGACGTGAAGCCAGGTGATTGCTGGGCAGGATGAGACCTGGTTCTTCACCTACTCAGATGATAGAGATACCATTCATGGATGTCTCCAAGTGCAAGCTCAGGGTCACCGGTGAACCAGCAGCATTGTTACCCATGAGCTGAATTGCAGCCAGTGGCTGGGTTGAACCTTTGACCGAAGGAGGCAGCTTCATAGTTTGACTTTTTGAAACACTTTTCTTTGCCAAGCAATGAAATTCCTATTGCTTATCCTACTAGATCCATTATTTGCTGATAACCTGATTTCATCCAAGCTGAGCCTGCTGTTCTCCCAAGCAATGAAGGACGATACAGATGTGTCATGCATGATAGTGATCACTCAGGTCTTCCTTGTTTAGTCGAGGGTTTGCATGATGATGTTGAATAGGACCTACGTGTCGTCTTCGTTGGACTGCAAAGTTGGGACCAAAATGGAAGAGGGTGTTGGGTGTGTCTGTCCAGCTAACCACAGTGCAGGGTTTCCCTTGGTCCCTGTTACTGCTTTCTTGCCTGAAAATTAAATTTACCTTCAGGTAGAGACTGGAGTTTCTGGCTGGCTTCAGGGCAAGGCGCTAGATTTGGTGTGAGGATATCGGTGACAGCTTTCTTTGAATATCTGTACAGAATACTGCCCATGGCATTGGCTTGGGTTGGTTTCTCACCAGAAAGCAGGAGCAGGGTGGGTGTGCAGGTCTTGGCTGGGGATTCTGAGCTGCCCAAGTTTTTTTCCGCAGACACTGCGGGGAGCTCGAGGAGTCCAGGCGAGCTGCCGAGGTGGAATTAACTTCTCTGGGAAGCATTCCCAGATGTTTTGGGAGAAGTACAATGCTGGTTTTTGGCCATGCTTGACATCTGTTTCAGCCTGCACACTCATGGGATTGAAGAAGCAGTGTGCTGGCTACCAGCGTTAGGTGAGGTCTGGTTAGTTGTAATAAAAGTTGCCTTGGCCAGTAGTAAGCTTAGATGTTGTACTTGCTGGCTCATAATCACACACACACACACACACCCTTTTGAGAAAGAAAGATATGAGGCTTTCTACTTTTTTTATATTACAGTACAGAGCACTTTGATGCAGACTTTTCTAAGTTAAAATATGCTAAATCCAGCTAAACCAAGTAGGTTCGTGGGTAATTTTAATTAAAAAAAAAATAAGTTCAGTGCTCGATAAAACACTGCCACTTCTTCGGTCTCTCGAAATACAGTGCTGCTCAGGCCTTAATCTCCAACTCCCCTGTTTGTCTTTATACCAGATTATAAAGAAAAGCAAGTTCAAGTTTGGTTATAAAAGCCAGGCACAAGTGTGAGATCTTTATTGGATCACCCTTCCAAGAGAAAAATTCTCCATATGAAACGCAGAGGAAAACCACTGCCCGAATGGCATGATGCCTTCCACTCTTAAATTTCAGTGCATGGAGCTACATTAATAAAGTATAATTTTAAACTCCCAGCTTTGTCCATGTTTACACCAGGAGGGGGAAAAAAAAAATATGAAATACTGTGTTTCAATAGCAGTGAGCACTTGAGTGCAAAATGCATTTACACTGTAATAGTTGAAGCTTTTCTGATAAATTAAGACACTCAAGTTGTTATTGATCTGGCACTGCAAAGTCATATTCCTCTGAGAGTGGAGCACTACAGTTTAATAACTCTGCCAAAAGCTATTGAAAATAAAAAAGATGGCCAATTTTGAGCTTTGAAAGAGCTCGGCTTGATAGAAATATTATTTTTTAAAAAGTGAATGCTTCAAAATAGCAACAAATGAATGCCAGAACTTGCAGCTTGTGTTGTAACCCTTGTATTCCCCAAAAGATCATAACTGTAAATAACGACGATTTAAAATCAACCGAAACCAACAGGGTCTGTAGCCAGCAGGACGCAAAGGGTTGATGTGGTTAAGGTCACAAACTGCTGTAACTGGATTTGCCCTTGGTTTTTGTAACGCTGGCAGTGATTTCTCTTTGCTGAACTCTACGCGAGCTCAGATGGAGGTTGCTCCCATCCTGATGGATGTGCCGGAAGGGGTTTAATTGTAGCTCTTTCCTTGTGATGTTATTAGCTGGTACGTAGCAGTGAAACTCAACAGGCCAGTTTTGGGGCTGGCTGTCAGGACCTGAGTCGAAGCTGCAGCTCTTTACCCCGTGTGCTCTTGCTGGTTATGCAGAACTGCGTCACGGTACCCCAAAATTGCATCTGCCCTCTCTGCGGACGTCAGCAACTCGCTGGCAGCCCTCAATGAATAAATCTCTTTGCAACTATGGCTGCTTGCCTTGAGAGTGGCTTCCCGTGAAAACACCCTGTYCTGTAGCCAAGAGGAGCTCTAAATTTGTATTTCAGAGGTTTCACTGCTGGTGTGAATTGCTTCCTCGTTAATGCTGCTGAGGAAAGATGTGTTCTCACTTGTTGGGGTCATACAAGCTATTTCTTCTCAAGCAGCCTTTTGTAATTACTAAATGTGTCTCAGCCGAAATAAACTTACTCCTTTTCATCTTATAATGAAAATACTGTAACTTTGTCCCCTGCCTTGAATAGAAGATTAGTGACCGCTCAAAGCTAATGGAGGGGTGTGGGGCATGAAATCCCTTTTAATGTCTTCAACACTAAATCTGCACAGGCTTTGTATTCTAATCCTTATATTTCCTGTAATCAGCTTCATGGGTAATCTTAGTTGAGTTKCTCTTGTGTTTCTGACCTGTAAAGTGTGGGAATATTTGTGAAGTGATTCGGTATTCTCAGGTGTAAGCCGATGCTGTCACGAGTTTCAAAAGCATCGAGAAGAGAACAGTTGATAGTTTGTTATTTACCTTTGCATATGTTGTTTGCATTGAGTGACCTCCTTATTTTTTTCCTCTCTTTTTTTTTTTCTCCTTTTTTTTTCTTCTAGGTCTATAATTAGCAGAAGATTTTTCTGTATAGTTGGCACACTATACCTGTATCGGTGTATTACAATGTATGTGACTACACTCCCAGTACCTGGCATGCATTTCAAGTGTTCTCCAAAGGTAAACTTGTTCTGGCTGCCTTTCTGTATTTTAATCTGTATGTTTTCCCCTTGTCCTGCTGTTACCAAAACTGTGAGCAACGCTTTCTCAATAATCGTTACTAATTTGAAAATACCAGTTTGGCATGATGGGGACATCCTTCTGCAGATCATCAGCTTCCCTCTCAGTGAAGGTGTTGACGGGTGCTTTGGGGCAGTGCAGGCATTCCCACCCTTTTTGAAGCACTAACCTATGCAGTTTCTGTAGCATTTTCAACTAATTTGCACTATCAGCATTTTTCTATCTCCACCGAAGCAGTCGAAGGTTTGCAACCTGTGGAGGTGCCATGTGTGACTCATTTATTTCTAAACACTTTAGTCTGTCARATCCAAGTATGATTTGTATTTGAAAATGGCCCAAAGAGACTTTTCTAAGGCTGGTGAAGCTCTGTCTCCTTTGCAGCCATTTGTCCCTGCGTATATTTTTGCAACTGTGTCAGCACAAGGACTTGCCACCTCCTCCCCAGTCTAGCATTGGCTCCTGTTTGTTGTGCTGAGGCATAAAATGGGCTTGCGAAAGCCGTGGCTGAAACCAAGCTACTGCGACGGAGGCACTTAGGCAAGACCCTTGTACGCAGCCTTGAAGGGTAACTCGTGTGCTCGGGGTGGAGATGGGACGGGGACGGTGGTGTTGCATCCGTCTCATATCACGCAAGCGTTGGTGTAAGCATGGTCCTTACTGCAGCGTGCAGTTTGTGGTAGGGGAAAGCAGTCTAATACAGACTGGACTTCTACGGTAGGGAATAAGGTGCATATATTAGACACAAGTGCTCTTTCTCCATAGTGGTTCATCTGCGTGCCCCTCCTGGGGTTGTTTGTGCTATACCTTGATTTAAGCAGGAGAAAGGGAGGGGGGAAAAAAGTAATTTCTGTGAAATATCTACTGCATGCACAGTTCAATGGCTTTGTGTGCACAGCATAAGTTAGATGACAGGTAGTAAAATCAATTATTTACAGGTAGTAAAATCCTGATTCGACTCGGTACACGTGCTGTCGCTGTTTCAGTGAGGATTGCTGGTACGTACAAACAAAGCCGAAACGCTTTGGTTCCTCGGGGAAATAAAGCCAATGAATATACTACACCGGTTGTTTGACAAGGCAGAGTGTTTGCCAAGCCACATGTGGCTTTTTGAGGGACCGAAGTCTTTTGTAAAGAGAAGCGAGTGGGAGAGCAGTCAACATTGTATTTCATCAGTCAGCCATTATGAAATTAAAAAAAAAGAACACAGGTATTTATGGGCTGAAGTGAGTAAATCTGCCATTTTTGGAAATTTACAGTGTTGGCAAGTCCGTGTCATTACTCAAGTAAAGACAAGCTATGTTGTGCTCTTCTATTGCCCCAATAAGACTAAGGGTTAGCTGGGCTTCCTTGAAAGCTATAAATATACCGGTGGCAAAAGAATAACCTCTCAACACCTTATTGAGTTATATATGATTGTGAAGAGTGAGCTTTAGGGAGCATTTTAATGTTTTGTAAGGAACTGTTAGCAGGAAATGTTTAATTGCTGCAAAGACCCTGTTTAAATCTGTCAGAAATTAATAATTCCCACTTCTTAAAGCAAGACTGAGCTTTAAAATAAAAGAAAAACATGCCTATAATGGCCAGCCAGGGCAATCCGTGTTTCCTTCTGACTGTTAAATGGTTACCATGGATTTTAAAACTTCGTGAAATCAGTTAAGGATGCAGCACACGTGTAGTCGCATGCATTGATCCAGTAGTCCTGCTCCTTTGAGCTCAGATGGTTCCTGCTTCCCATTGGGTCCGGGTGGTGCTCAGTACGTCCTGGTTGTGCTTGTCCCACCGCAGACATTTTGTTTGTGGATTTGTTTAACATTTGGGCTTTTTTAGAGCTGGGAGCAGCAGAAGCCAAGTCTTGGGACAATGCCAGCTGCCCTTCGGTCACCTGGGAGGAGGGAGAGGGGCGTCCTCACCACAAGGACTTGGTTTGCTTCGATTTGGCTTTCCTAAGGCAAATTCAAGTTTTTTCAGAAATACCCTCTGAGCCAGCATCATGGGTTGGAGGTGGGTCAGAGCAGATCCATCAGGTGTGGAGGAACTCGCRGGGATTGTGTGAGTTAAAGCTAGCGCAGAAGTTTAGCACCGAGCTCTGACAAACACCATATATGTTTCTTTTGAAATGTGAAGTGGAAAGAAATGATTCTGAAGACTTCGCAAGGCAGGGCTGTGGGAGGCCTTAGAGTTTGGAGTGAGATACTCTCTTCTGTGCGTTGAATCAGGGTTTCGGCAGCTGGACGTACAGCTTGGGCAGTTCATCCTGTTTTCTGTTGGATTATCAACTGTAGGGCCTGCAGTGTTACGAACAAGACGAATTAAATTAACACTTGATTTATTTTAGAGTGCATTGCCACTTGAACAGAAGGAAAAAGATGTTTAGACAACATGACAAAATTCTAGCTATAGCTGGAAATATTTTTAATTCCTTTTTATTGGTGAAGCTGGATTTTTGAGACTGTATTACAGAAGTCGTAGGTTTGCCAAGAGTCATTATTCTGAACCCCACTGTAGATATGTGAGATTCACGTATAATATACACACACGCCCACTGTATATCCCAGTGTAAGAATATAATGAATAAAAAGAGATCTGAACCCATTAGCTTTGCTTGAAGATTCCCACTAAAAATCATTTTCCTGCACAGCCACAAATATTAGCAAAGGCTGCCAACAAGACTTGGGAGAAAGATTATGCCTCTATGTGGCAGCAGCAATAAGTACTTATAAATAACATGGAAAACAATTTTTGCTTACCTATGTGTTTACTCTAAGTGTAGCACTCTGAGTGTAACCACTGACAGGAGTTGAGCAACTTTTGGACCAGTTTTTTGCTTTGGTATTATACTGAAAAGATGCCATGTTTTTCATTGCAACTGGAAGTGACCTGGTGTAAAGGGTTTTTAAACACATATATACATACACAAATATGTGTGTAAATAAAATTGCCCTTTTTTCCATGCCTTTTCAATCTATATTGTGAGTATAGGAAAAAACGGTAGTCCTTTGGATCAATTTCCTTGATTCTTCATACATTGAATACTTCAAATAAAATATTATTTTAGACAAATGGATGGAGGTGCATATGGCCTGTGCTCACATGAGCACTAGCTATAATAGATGCAAAGCATCAATAAAAAAATAAACTCATGTCTCATTTCCAGTCTTTTTTCCCTCTACAAATGTGCTGCTAGCTTTTGGAAAAGGCTGTGGATTTTACTGATTGATCTTATGTATCAAAGCAAAAAGAGAGAATAACTGAAAGGCAAAGTTGCTGCCTAGTACCATTGCTTTCAACTCTGAAAGGCTAGCGCTGATATTTTACTGTGCTTTTGTGTTTTACTCTTCCACCAGCTTTTTGGAGACTGGGAATCTCATCTGCGAAGGATAATGAAATTGATTGCTGGCGGAGGATTGTCCATCACAGGATCCCACAACATGTGCGGTGACTATCTGTACAGCGGTCACACCGTCATATTAACTCTTACATACTTATTTATCAAAGAGTGTAAGTTCATTACTGTTCATGTGGAATTTCCTGTTTTATAATTCCTTGCTAATTGAAGAATTATTGTTGTGCTGATCAGTAAACACAATTAAAGAAAAAATGCGTGCTTTTTCAATTAAATAAAAATAATAGAACTTCAAAGACATAGGGCTTACTGAAAAAGAAAACTTTGGAGACAAAATAAAACACTTTACCATGTAGATGTCTGAATTAAGCATTTTATTTCAAAAAAAATTTGTTTAGAATATAATTGAAACCTTCATTGCACCCTGCCTGAAGAATGGTATTTCAACTATGTGTGTCCTAGTCTAGAGAGAGATGAATGCCATGCTAAATGCAAGGTTGCTCATTTTGCAAGAACCAGGCCTTAAAGAGTATGCATTTATCTTTTATGAAAGGCAAGAGGAATGGATTGTCATCTATGTAGAATCAATATTGAAATACAAATCAGTTAATTTTACTGACCAGGGTATATTATATCATTATGTATTGGGTGGGACTGTTTCTCAAAGATTTCATAACCTTTATATTTTCCAAGGATCTGATTACCCTTGAGTACAATTTTAAGTTACACCTTAAGAGAATGATAAYTTATTTTGTGATCTCAGCATTCCTGCTCTTAATCTTAATGCAGGCATCGCACTACCCACCCAGGATTGCAGTCCGCGTCCTCTGCTAATTACAGCAATAGTGTTGCRTGCTGATGACGTTACGCTTTGAAATAATCACTGCTTGTGCTTCTTTCCAGATTCCCCACGGCGACTCTGGTGGTATCACTGGCTTTGCTGGGCACTCAGCATGGTTGGGATGTTCTGCATCCTCCTTGCTCATGACCACTACACTGTGGACGTGGTGGTGGCTTACTACATCACTACAAGACTTTTCTGGTGGTATCACACAATGGCCAACCAGCAAGTGAGTTTCTCCCAGTCTTTGGATCTGCATGGTGGTGGGCGAATGTCCACACTTTTTCTTGAGCCTTTCTGCAGGAGTAGGAGTGGACTCACCCATGCTTGTGGAGCATCCCTCTCTTCCCCCCTCACATTGGGTTTGCAGGAAAGAAAGAGGCGTCGTCAGTTGGGTTCATCTTGCATCTTGACTGCAAAAATATCTGAAGGTCTACCCACAGGCAGGCAGGCCTCTCTGCTTCCGCTGTGTAACCTCAATTTTTTACGTCCTTCTGATTTTGGGCCAGTTGGCCAGTTTTGTGGTAGCAGAGCAAACCACTTAGATGTGGTGGAGTTTTTTTGCCTTGGGTTTTTTTTTGTTGAAGCCAGCTGGGTTTTCCTTGTATTCTGTGGCTTGTACCCTTTAGTTAGATGATAGGTCTCTTGCAGAGTAATATGGGGCCTCACTAAAAATGAACCAGTTTTTCAGAGTGTTTCCAAGTGGCAGTAAGTACCAAGGGAAATATTTTCCTTTTGGAAGATAGTGCAGCAGAGAACAGGCTGCTYCTGTCCTAAGGCCCGTGTCTGGGAAGGCATGAAAAATAGGGTGATGAGGGAAATACTGAGAATGAGGAGCTGCTTAGGAGGAGACACAGCACTTGATGGCAGAGAGCAAAGCATGGTTTGTAATACTCGGACCAGAGAGCAGCAGTAAATGATTCAAAGGTCGAATGAAGAAGTCTAAATGAGGTCTCATGTCATTCTCATTGTTCTTACTTTCCTGCCAGTGGACTAGATCAGTAAGAGACGAGCTTACAATGCTGAGGAATGTGAGAGAAAATGYGCCAGTCTGTTATCCATGGGAAAGACCTAGTGAGTTAAGAGACACTTACTCTTAGGTCTGTAACAGCAAATCGGTGTCCAAATATTTTCTGTGCAACGTGGAGAAATATATTTTGCTTATCTGCATGTGACCCCAGTTAATTATGTTTAAGAAAGACCTAGTATGATGATAGGAAATCAGTTAATATTGTGATGGTACAGATTTTTAGATTATATCAAGGTCTTCTAGCTACCATGTCATATTATTCCAGTGCGTTTGATTTACTTGAAGCAATACACCACAGTCAAACCCTGTGGTACGTTTTTACTGCCAAATGCCTAATTGCAAAGAATGCACTTTGATGTTCAATCAGTTTGGGAACCACTGCGTTCCATAGCAATCTGCGCCCAGACTTCGTAACTCTTGTCATACAGCACCAGACTGACTTCCACGCTTCGAATTTGCTCCTGGGCTCTGTCAAAACAATGGTGCTGAGTGGCCGCGCTTCCAAGCTGGAAGCTACTGAAGTCAGGATTGCTTTGAGTGCTAATGAGGACTTGCTTCAGAAAAGCCCTTTGCCTTACTGTATGGAAATGTACCTGTTTTACTGCATGACATGACTCAGAAGATGGCTCAACATTGCCTCCCTAAGCTGCTGAGATGTTGGGAAATGCCGATCCGTGGATCCTTACCTGAGCACACGTTTGTGTACTAGTCTCTCCTTCCTGGTGCTGCTCCATGCGCAGAGGGCTGTGGCTTTTGTCTGACCTTAAAATCAAAAGCAAAAGCCCGCTAAGGCTAAAGTGGATTTATTTTACATGCGAGTTTATGACACGGAAAGAAAGCTTAGCATAAAAGCCCCGTGCTTGCACTTTCTGGTGGGCTGATAAAATGCTTCCCTGCGCTGGCGTTGAAAACGTGCAGCAGGGTAGTTGGCTAACTCCCTGGAGCCTGCCCGCTCCTTGCGTCTCAGCTGTGGCCTGCTCATGGCTTTGAGAAGCAAAAGGGTGGGTGGGGGCGGTTTGAGAGCATGTGGAGGGCAGGGCAGGGTTCGTTACCTCCTCCGGATGGGTTGAGGCTTGCCTTGCTCGTTGCTCTGTAGGCACACAGCCGGGCCCTAAAGTGGTTCTTGAGCTACATGTAATTTCAGAGATACTTATGGAAACAGCTGTGCTTTGGGTTGGTTCTTTTTTTCATTCCCAAAGGAGAGGAGAGACTGATCTTTTGGGCCATTCGCGCTTTCGCTGTGGGACCATTGAACAGCTGAGGTCTTGGAAACGAGGGTGAGCCTTCCTTGGGAGCAGTGTTTGGTGTGCGCAGGGATGCTATGGGAAAGTAGCTTGGCTCCTCGTGATCTTTGTCCAYGCAGATCTGTGTGGGAGGTGTTTCTAGATACCGAGAGATTTTTGGAAGCAGCTGTAAGCGAGACGCAACTGGTGAACGGTAGCAAGCGACGTGCAGTGAAGTCATGCGAGTCAGTGATGTGCGCGTTTGTAACTCTATTCTTTTCTGATTATCTTTGTGCAGGTGCTAAAAGAAGCTTCCCAAACTAACCTCCTTGCAAGGGTCTGGTGGTACAAGCCCTTCCAGTATTTTGAAAAGAATGTCCAAGGAATTGTACCTCGCTCCTACCACTGGCCCTTCCCCTGGCCGGTGCTGCACCGGGGCAGGCAGGTGAAATACAGCCGCCTGGTGAATGACACGTAACAGCGTGTCTGGACAAAATGGGGGGGAAAGGACCTGTCCCAAGTGCTAAGAACTCTGTACGAGAAGATGCCATAAAAAAAATCAGCCGCTCCCTAACCCTTTCTTTTAACAGTTCCCTTGACTTAACCTATTCAGTTACCTGGTAAGCACTGTGATCTTTTTTTCTCTCCAAAGGATCTGCGTTGGACAACAATAAAGAAAATTTAACTGATCATGCACTGTTACACATTTCTTGTTAATAGATTTGGGATTTACATTTACCCATCACCATATTCCTTTGTATATGATGCGACAGCATAAATGAAAGCTTTTATATCATAAGTTCTGGTCTTTCCAGTCACATCTGGGAATAAAGCATATTATTTTCTTGGGAAAACATACTTTTCATATCTCTTGCCCCAAAGATTGGGCTGTAAGCCATTTTCTAGCAAATGACTATATGAAGGTTTCTAAATACTTGCCATGGGTAAAGTCGTGAAATCTTTTTACCTGTTGCACCGCGCTACAAATAAGATGATAGACACAGGAAGGTTTGGTAATCTTGATTTTGTAGAATCTGCAGTGACTCTGTCAAAAAGTGCAAAAAAAAGGAAAAAAAAAAAAAGAAAAGAAGAAAAAAAGTTGTAAAGTGATTTTCTAAGTATTTCCTAACTTTATTTTTCAAAATGTGTATGAAAATTAAATTTAAAAAGATTTTTACATGTCAGAGAATAGAGAGTTAAAATTTAAAGAAAATGCTTCTTGGGAGAGAGAGATTTGTCTATGTTTCTAGTGCCTTTCTTGTCTTGATTGTATGGTCAGTAGGCAGTCTTAAATGTTTTTATTTAAAATAAAGTATTCCATGAAAGCAGAATTATATATACTGTATAATTACTAATTTTTGCATTTATAGCTAATTTAAACTGGAAATTTGCTTATAATGTTGAAATTGCCATGTGTAGGGGGAAAAAMCCAAATAAAAAGGGTCCGATCTTGCTCACACATTGTGGGCAGGTCAAACTAAAAGGTATCACTTTATTGTCTACTTGGTAGCTGTATTTTAAAAAGAAAAACAGCCATGAATTCCTGTTTTTTAAGAATTTTACAAATGATCACTGAGTGAACTACGAATGGTTTCTCCATCCCGTATTGAAATGTTGTTGAAAAACAACAAAGATAATCTATTTCTTTAAAATATTTGTGCAGAAACTGCATGTAATTATAAGTTTCACTCCTACCATACATACTGTATGTTTGGGGAAGTATTCTATCCTAAACTTGCCAATGTGCAGAACAAAATAGTTTTTTTAAAGAATGAAGAAGAGAAAATATATATATAAATATATATATATCCATTCTGTATTTTACGTGAAGCAGAGTTATCTTCTGTAGGGTTTTTGTGTATTCACAAGGTGATATTTGTATTGTAAAACAACAATGGTGAAGGAAAATAAAAAGGCTTTTGAAAAATGTAGTTTCCTTTATCTTTTTAATATTAAGTTTAAATTTAAAGCTGGGTTTATTCTTCCAAACCTTGCCTTTAATTTTATGTGTTATTGCACTGTAGGCCATCAAATTTGGACTGTATGGAAACTGCATTGATTTCGAATTGCTGTTCGCGTTGGGCAAAACAGTGCCTTATCTGAAATAAATGCTATGCAATAGATTCTGATCGTGCGGGAGCCGGGAGCGGATGGGAGAAGCCTTCCTGGGAGCCATCACCAGGGCTTGAAAAATCTACCCCAAAACCGCTGGGACGGAGCGCATTACAGGGTAAACATCCATGACCCCAGGATCTGTCAGTCCTGTCACTTAAATGACAGGGGCGGGGAGGGGGGAAAGTCAAATTTCTGTGAGTACGTGGTGGTGAAAGTGTCATTTCTTTCTTTTCTTTTTTATTGGGATGGCTTATCTCTGCTTCTCTGCCCTGTTCCTCAGCCTTGGCCAAAGACTTCCTTGAAGAATTGATGGGGTGTTACTTCTGCTGCTTTGCCTCGCTGTTGCTTGGGATGCTAAACAAGGCTAACCCGTTTCTTATCAGGTCTCTTTCTCCCTGGGAGGGAGGGGATTTCTTCATGCCCCATGCTTCTTGGCAAAACCCTTTGCAAGAGCATTTGCAGAGCTGTCTGCAAATTTTAGGGGTCAGCTCTGCATGCTTTACCTTCCATTCACGGTATTATCTTTGCAACTGTGTGGCTTGAAAGCCGATTTTTAAAAAAGCAAACCCACCCCGAGATGATTGCTTGAGAGAATTCACGCTCCCAGATGTAAATGAACGAGTAGATTTTTCAAGACCTGGCATCACGCACGTCAAAACCATTGACATAAGTAAATGTATGGATATATGCACATGACATTAAATGGAATCTGCTGAATTCTGCATTGTAGTGTCTGACTTACTGCATGGATCTTGCTAAACATGGTTTCATTTTTTTCACAGCAGAGCTGTGCTTTGGTAAAGCATGCTGTCTTGAGAAATTAGTCTGGGCAAGCAGGGACACAGAGCTCAGCAGTGTGGTGTTGCTCTGGGCGCTGCCTAGTCTGGAGGAGGGGACCAAGGGAATAGATAGGGGACAAAATTGTTGTGGATCAGTGTTAACTCCAGACTGTGGTGCTTGTGCTGCCTTGTTCTTCTCCTTCCCTGTGAGTATCTGCTCGGCGGCACCGGCTTTTTAAGATGGGTGATGGCTTGTGATGGCGCTAATGCTGCAGGGATCGGTGCGTGGAGTGCAACCCCTCGTTTAGCATTGCGCTGATGATTGGGGATCCCAAATTTCCCTCCGTCGAGCACTTCGGTTGCCTTTCCTCCAAACCACTCAGGTATGGTACATCTCCAGTGATTCTTCGGCCTTGGCTTTCCGGAGGAGCGTAGCCAAGGGGTGATGGTGGTCTGCTGGAGACTGAACACCCACGCTTGCCTTTTGAATTTCATATSTCTGGGGTGAGATCCTTGGACAACTTCCAGGGGCAATCCCGTTCCCAATTAGAGGCTGAACCGCCATGTACATCGTCCCCTTGCCGGGAGGCAGTGGTGCATGGGTGCATTGCGTGCATCTGCCTTGGGTAGCGGAGCCTGTGCTGCTTGGGCGCACGTGGGCCTTTACCATTGATGCCCGTCAGAGAGGTGAGCACAGCAAACTTGTGCCAGTGTGGAGCAAGAAGTCAGTAAAATTAGAGCTGAAATCCAGTGTTGTGCTGCCTTGATYGAAGCAAGCGGAGCTAGTGGCTCTTCCCACATTGTGCCAGTAAAACCATCTTCTCTTGACTTGTAATTGAACGTTGAGTTGTTTAGTTTGAGGGCGTCTGTAGGACCGGCAGGAGCTTGGTTTGTGTGTGGAGGGGTAAAYCTGAACATGTTGTCCAGTGCAGATTCCAGGAGGCTGAAATTTGAAAGAGGGATCTCCACCATAAAAGGCTGGAAAAGGACAGCTTAAGGTGGAGAAGGACCTGGCAATTGTCTGAGTCCTGGACAAACAGAAACCAAGATCTTTGYCAGGAGGGTGCACTTTGATGTCCCTGAGATCCATCTCGATGTAGCTTTTAGTCCTTCCAGGTGGGGAAAGTTTAAGACCCTTAAAATACAGGGAGGGGAGGTTTTTGAGGAGCACAAGCCAAGCAAGGGCAATGATCCCTTTGCTTTTCTATACTCTGAAAAGARCAATTAACCCCCATCAACCTCCCCGCTCCTGCTTTTATTCAGGGAGCAGCTCAGTGTATTRCCCACTGGCTTATCCTGGTGCTGGGATGTCAGAGTGCTCCCCRAAGACAAGACACCACGCGTTCCTGTTCTGGCAACTTTTCCCATCCAATTCAGCAGATATTTTGCAGATATTGGCAGCAAATATTTGCCAGAAGGATTTATGACTTCTTTTTGACCATTTGATAAGGACGACTTCCACAGCCGGCGACCAAAAAAGAGATGAACCCTTTGCATCATGCAGCGTGGTGTTCCCACGCATCTCCTCTGTAACCTGGCAGCAAGACGCATCTTCCTTGTAGAAAACTAACATCGATTTTCCAGCACTGGTGCATCCTCTTGATGTCACTTCTGCCACTGATTATCGGCTTGGCAGGGAATACTGGTGAGCACCAGGATTTGGGCACAACACCCTCTGCACATCCAGTCTGCAGCCTTGTTTAAATAAATAAGCACATCTCTAGCAAGGTTTGGGAGCAGGCGGGAATATCCCAACTTGACTGCAGATGGTTTTCAGCAGCAGTATCTCAGCCCCGGTGGTTACTCTTGCTGGCAGACAGTTGACATGTAGGCATGGGTGGGCACAGAGCAGCCCACCTTGTTCATTTTCTGCCTATTTTTCGCCCAGAAAAAGCCGGCAGGAGTTAGCTTGGGAAGGACCTGCCCAATTCTACGTTGTTGTTTTTTAGTCTGCAGGCCCAGAGGGTAAGGAGGGTTTCCCAATCTTGTGCCAGAGCTCTTCTGCTTTGCACGTGCTGCTTGGCTCTTCCTCAGAGTGATGCTTTCCCCGTGCTCTCCCACATCCCAAGTGCCGTGCCCGTGGGGCTGCTGCTGTGCCTGTTTGAGCAAAACATCCATCCAGGGCCCAGGAGTGACTAATAAACGCTGGTTTGGGTGCAAATGAAGATGTTGTTGTCACCAAAGTGTTTGTTTTCCAGCAAATGCTTCCAAATGCATCTAGCTGCTTTGTGGTCTTGTTGCAGATTGGTGAAGGGGGAGAGGGGGAGTGGGTTAACTTGGGGAAACGTGCTTTGGCTAGGAGACGATGGGCTGAAGCCAAAATTGGCTGCTGTAGGGTTTCTTCTGATGTCTCCTATGCTCCTAAGCACTGAGAGTGCTGCCAGCTTAGACTTAGAAATCTCTTAACYAATTTTGCTCTCAAAAGACCTCTGTCCAAAAAAGGATGTCCCCCTTGATCACCCCTCTCTGACGATGGGGACTATCCTCCAGGTAGTGCCATGGCGTCTGGCCGCTTTGGAGTTGGTCCCATCCCCTTTAACACGAGGGGGAGACCTTGCTGCAAGAGCTTTCCCACAGGCTATCTTCACCCCCTGGAAGGGTCAGAGCAATTCATCCAAGCCCTGCTTTTGCCCATGTAATGCTTTAATGCATCTCCCTCCCTGGGCTTTGCAAGGCAGCCGCAGAGCCGAAGGGTCTTTCCTTTGGACCTGTTTGTGATGCTCTGGGTAACTTTTGGCTGACGTACTCCTTAACTCAACTAATAATCGCTTCTGCTTGGGCTTCACCACTGGTTGCCTGCGGCTGCGGCACATGCTGATCACAGCACAGTGTTATCATAATGGCCGATTTTCGTTTTCCCTGGGAGAAGGATACGCTGCCAGACAAGTTATTTGAGCAAGCCTTTGTTTCGGGTTAATTTTGGTTCATCGCAGCTTCTTGCAGGCAGAGCAGGTCGGGTGCGATGAGTCTGAGTGCAGAACAGGGATTTGTATTCGCCGCCCGGCAGGCAAATTAAGTTTCTTTTCCACTTAATATTTTATAGGCTTAAAGGAAAGCGGAGTGGGCATGGAGCTCAGGACGTTATCTGTTTCTCTGCACTGATGTCTCCCCCTTGGCTAGAAGRTCATAGAACAACAGAATAGTTGAAGCTCATATGGTGTCCTAGAAAAGCAGGTTGCAAGCCAAGTAATAAAAGAATAATAACAATAATAAATAATCATAGAATGGTTGGAAGGGACCTTTAAAGGTCATCTAGTCCAAGCCCCCTGCCATGAACAGGGACATCTGCAACTAGACCAGGTTGCTCAGAGCCCCGTCCAGCCTGACCTTGAATGTTCCCAGGGATGGGGCATCTACCACCTCTCTGGGCAGCCTGTTCCCGTGTTTTACCACCCTCACTGTAAACAATTTCTTCCTCATATCTAGTCTGAATCTGCCCTCTGTTAGTTTAAAACCATTCCCCCTTGTCCTGTCGCAACAGGATGCAGCTCTGTAGCTTCCAGCAGTGAGAGATACTCTGGTTTATTATTTTTTAGCCCTTCAGTGTACTTTCACGCATTGCCTGCATTTTGACAGCGTGATTGAGACATACCTTCCCATTGCGTCTGGCAGCGAGATTACTTTTTTTTTTTTTTTTTTTTTTGTTAAATCCACAATTGCCTTTTTGGCAGAGATTTTGATACTTGCTCCCATGCCCTCCTTGTCGTTCAGTTTGTGCTGCTGTTTAGGGAAATGCAAATGTGGTGCTTTTCCACGTCTCCTCGTTTCTACCCCCTGTTCATCCCATGGAAGGGACGACCTGCCCATGCCTTGTCATGCGACCTCTTCATGACACCATTCTGCATTTTGTCTCGTGGGAAACCTCAGCCAGGCTAGGGGGGCAGTAAGGGGGATGCCTGAGTTTTGAAAGCAGGAACATTACGTATGAGACAGGGAATGTGCGTTTGGCCTTTTGCTGCTGCTTCACATGATTGGTGGCAAAATATTTTCCATTTGTGGTGAAGCTTTAACCCATTTGCATTTGATCTGTGAATAGATTGAAGGCACATGATCCGGGGAATTTTTGGGTGTTCCCATGTCTGAACATCAATTGAGTACTAGACAGCAGCAAAAAATCGCCAGGACTTGGTTGTCCAGAAGGGCAGGAGGGTCCTTGCTCATACCACATCCCAGGACAACATTTTGATAATGTTTGGTAGATATCCTTTCAGTTCAGCTATCACTTAGTGATCTGCACGTAACTTTTCAGTTCAGAAACCATTATCGTTCCAGCTTTGCTACCTTTGCAAAAGCCCTTCTCCCCATTCAATCTGCCCTTCCTAAACTTTGTGTGCATGCTCCCAGCCTGTTGTCCAGCGGAAAAGTCACCGTTTACCACCACAAATAGGTCTGATCCCGCTACCAGGAGCAGCTTTCAGCTACGGCGTGGACCCATGGTGTTTCCACAACACAGCATGCTGTCTTCCGATAAGCTGCAAGTCCCCAAATGCCACRTCCCGCAGAGCTCTTGGTGTCTGTCCTGGAAAATATCTTCACCCCCCCCGCCCCCAACCAGCTCTTTAGCACATGTGCAAGGGCAGGTTCTTGAGGCCCTCAAGGGACGCCGGGTAGCTCAGTGCTGGGACTGCAGCAGGTTTTGGTTGTGCAGCTCTTTATGGGCCTCCTCTTCTGGTTTTCTGTCCCTTTGGCATCACTTTTGTCCACCTCCTGCTTCCTCATTGAACTTTTAGATTTCACCTGTACCCACAGAAAGGGGTCCTGAGCTTAAGTGATGTATTTAGAGCTGGCTTTAGCCATGTTTCTTTGTGTCGCTCAAGCCCAAGCTCAGACAGCTCCTGTGAGCAGGCAAGAGGCATGTCCACAGCTGGAGCTCCTGTTGAACCCAAATGRGTGAGCTCTCTCAGCTCGGGGGTGGCAGATTTGACTTTACCAGAAGAAGTAGAGGTTT
The DNA here is from genome assembly GCA_030449065.1 of Oceanodroma leucorhoa. NCBI lineage: Eukaryota > Metazoa > Chordata > Aves > Procellariiformes > Oceanodroma > Oceanodroma leucorhoa. The sequence goes on along the minus strand of JASVER010000024.1, from coordinate 11,087,539 downwards.
CACAAAGTGATTGAAGGCAGCTGCACTAATACCCAGCTGGACTGGCAACCTGTCCACCTGTCGTGGTTTAGCCCCAGCCAGCAACCAAACACCACGCAGCCGCTCGCTCACCCCCCCACTCCGGTAGGATGGGGAAGAGAATCGGGAGGGCACACGGAGGAAAACCCGCGGGTTGAGATAAAAACAGTTTAATAATGGAAATARAACAAAGKAGAACAGTGATAATAACAATGATAACAACAATAACAGAATATACAAAACAGGCGATACACAAATGCAACTGCTCACCCCCACGTGTTCCGCACCAGAAACCCCACGAACCGTGCGCCCCACAGAGCGACCACCCTCGGTTTTTAAGCTGGGCATGATGTCATATGGTATAGAATACCCCATTGGCCAGCTGGGTCAACCACCCCGGCTATGCTCCCCCCCCCAGGTCCCCCTGCACCTTGAAGGGCGGGGGAGGCTGTSGGTGCACCCGGCAACAACCAAAGCATCAATGGGCCATCAACATTCCTATCACCGC
>JASVER010000024.1:11025085-11083703 GCA_030449065.1 Oceanodroma leucorhoa | reverse complement strand
GACTGGCAACCTGTCCACCTGTCGTGGTTTAGCCCCAGCCAGCAACCAAACACCACGCAGCCGCTCGCTCACCCCCCCACTCCGGTAGGATGGGGAAGAGAATCGGGAGGGCACACGGAGGAAAACCCGCGGGTTGAGATAAAAACAGTTTAATAGTGGAAATAAAACAAAGGAGAACAGTGATAATAACAACAATAACAACAATAACAGAATATACAAAACAGGCGATACACAAATGCAACTGCTCACCCCACGTGTTCCGCACCAGAAACCCCGCGAACCGTGCGCCCCACAGAGCGACCACCCTCGTTTTTTAAGCTGGGCATGATGTCATATGGTATAGAATACCCCATTGGCCAKCTGGGTCAACCACCCCGGCTATGCTCCCCCCCAGGTCCCCCTGCACCTTGAAGGGCGGGGGAGGCTGTCGGTGCACCCGGCAACAACCAAAGCATCAATGGGCCATCAACATTCCTTTCACTGCCAAACCCAAAACACAGCACCCCCTCCAGCTACAGGGAAGAGAGTTAACTCTGTCCCAGCCGGAACCAGGACACCACCATGCTCAAGTTTTCCAAAGGAATACTTGAGGAGCTTTAAGCCCAGCTCAGATCTTGGTGAAACACCTGAATTGCTGCATTGGCCACTGGAGGCAGAAGATGCTCCAGAAGGAAATCACTGCATATCCCAGGTGTTGAGCAACCAAGTAGAGAGCTCGAGAGAGATCTTGTGCTGCTGCTTGGTGGTTCTGGGTTGGTCTGTGTGAGAGCCTGGTCATGGGGCTGTACTCGAGCATGGCCATCACATCCATGACTTCAGCCCTTCAGCCAACGGAGCTACCTGCTGCTGCTTGGAGCAGGCGTGTGAGTGTTTTGACCAGGAAAGGTGGGGAAGAAAATCCATGTGGTGCTGTCTGTCTGGATCACCCCCGGGTGTATCCTTGCCAAAGCCTGAGCTGCTTTTTGCTGACAGCTCTGTGCGGAAACGTTATCTCCTGCCATCAGGATCCTCCTGCGTCCATGTAAAAAGGACTTTGGCCATTCTTTAGTAAACAAACAACATTATCTAAGAGGCCTCATAATTGCTTTCCCCTCCTCACATCCAGGATCCCAGGCTTTGGTGAACATCTTGGGTTCGTACAAGCAACACGCCCGTGTTGAGATGATGGTTGTGTCAATTTTCTGCTCTGTTTCAATTTTCCGCTCATGGTTTAGCAAATAGGCTTGAATCAAGGTTTCTGTCCTCCAAGTGACAAGACCTGTGACATACCTGACCTTGCTGGAGAATTGCTCACCACTATGGGGTATCTGCAGTGGCTTCACAGGAAAAAAAAGATTTTCYCCCCAGAAAAACATAGGGTTGATGCCACCGGTTTCAGGGGCTGCAGAAATCCAGCCAGACTCTCTGGTTTCATAGACGGTGGCACAAAATGTTCCAGCATAATAAAGAAAAGCCTGGGCAGTGCAGTGCTTTTTTAAAAAAAAAAAAAGGAAATATCAGTCTTTTCATTACCCATCCACCCTTTGCATACTCCTCAGCAGAGGTAAACAAAAGTTCAGCCAGATTACACAGCAGATCTGTCCTCTTCCCAGCTCTGTATATGCAGTGAGTTATACCAGCTGGTGGGTTTCTTCTGAACTCCTTTTTTTATGAGTTTAATAGAAAGGCAGCAGAATTGGTGTGAATCTCCAGGAGGGTCTTTTGAAGACGTTCAAGAACTCCACACCTCATCTAGCAGACAGAGGTGTATGAGGCAGCTGCATTTTGCAAGCACAAAGCAATGGGTTCTTCACCCCAAACACAGGGCTGGACTCGCTGGTGGAAAATGAAGTTCTAATTATAATGCAAATGAGCATGTGTTTTGGCTTTGGGCCATTCATGCTGAGATGTCTCCGGGCATGGAACTCAGTCGGGCATGGAAAAATGGGATAGTTGGGTTGCTGTCCCGATGATGAGCCACGTCAGAAAAGCAGAGATCCTTTAGAGAAGGGTTTTGTTCTCCTGCCTCGGTGAAGGCAGTTGTTTCTTTAATCCTCGCAGCTTAAGGAATTACTTTTATTTACTATTTTTAACACATTAAGTTTTTTCTGCTTCTTTGGCTTAGGTAGGACATGGCGAACACAATCCTATTCCTGGTGGGGACAAATTGCCTCCTGTTGCAATTGCATCCTGCATTCCTGGCTGGCCCCTGGAAACCTCACGCATCTCTGTGGGTTAGCTGAAGATGGTTGTTGCGGGGAGCATCGCGGCTTTGGATGGACGTCTACCGCATGCCGAGTTCAGGTAAAGCCACTCTGAGCCTCCGTTTGGAAGRAGCTCAGACAAGAGCAAGTATTGAAGCTGGAACAAACCGCGCTGTGAGACCACGCGAAGGACCATGAAAATGGGAGGGAAGGAAGAGAAAAACAGCCGGACTTTGAAGCACCGCTGTTGGAGCGTTACACCTTCCCCTCTGCGGCCTGTGGGGCAGCCAGTGCTATGATAAATTCAGGTCTAAAGTSAGGATTGAGAGAAAAGGAAGGAAAGCAAAGGGACAGAACAAATAAGTAAGTACTCTGTTTATTTAGTSTCTTCTGTGACCTGCTTAAATTTGAGTTTTCCATGGGAAGAGCACCTGGAAGGCCAAGGGCAGGTGGGAAGTCCTCGGTGTCCCACATGTGCCTTCCCTCTATGTCTCTTTGGCTATTTTCCCCATCACCTTTCCTGCACGCCAACATTGGAAGACCGGGATGGAGGGATTCAGTTTCAGAAGGTTTGTGGAGAAGATCGTGGTCGCCTAKGCATTTATAAGGGAAGAGCTTAGTTTTATACGGTCCCAGCTTTGATGGCTTGTACAAAGGGGGCTCTCTGAGAGACCAGGAAATGCTGGTTTTGTGCAGGCTGGTTTTAAAGTGAAATGTGGATGCTGAAGGAAAGGCTCAGTTCTCTGAAATGATCTGGTCTTGCTCTGGAGGGGTGAGAAACTAAAAAATGAGGAGCAGAAAGGGAAGAAAATGCTTCATTGGGTTACATTTTAAAGCAAATTTGCCTTTTTTTTTTTTTTTTTTTCCTAAAGGATCATATATAAAGGTGGTTTGAATCCTCCTTCTTAATGATTTGGAAGCACAACCTTCACTGCATGAGGAAATGTATATTTGCAAATCTATGTTTACTGGGTTTCCTTCTCTCATCTTTGCTTTMTTGCTTCAGTGGATCCATTAATCGTGAGTGTCTTTAGAAGTTTTTCTTTTTTAATTAAGGGTACATTAACAAGATATTTTTACCTTTCCAAATGTATGAAATGTTTTTAAGAAAGGAAAAATAGCGTCATTTTATCTTCTGAGATCTCTTTACATGGTTTTGTCCTGGTTTCAGCTGGGATAGAGTTAATTTTCTTTCTAGTAGCTGGCATAGCGCTGTGTTTTGGATTTAGGATGAGAATAATGTTGATTGGTAACACACTGATGTTTTAGTTGTTGCTAAGCAGTCAAGGACTTTTCAGCTTCCCATACTGCCCTGCCAGCGAGCAGGCTGGGGGGGCACAAGAAGCTGGGAGGAGGCACAGCCAGGACAGCTGACCCCAACTGACCAGAGGGATATTCCATACCATATGATGTCATGCTCAGCTTATGGGGGGAGTTGGCCAGGGCAAGGCCGCTGCTCGGGGATGGGCTGGGCATCAGTCGGTTGGTGGTGAGCAATTGTTTTTCATTTGCATCACTTGCCTTTCTTGGGTTTTTTTGTTATTTTCCTTTTAATTACAAATTTATTAATATTATTAGTATTATTATATTTCWATTATTAAATTGTTCTATCTCAACCCACAAGTGTTCTCACTTTTACTCTTCCAATTCTCCCCTCCACCCYACCGGGTTGGTGAGCAAGCAGCTGTGTGGTGCTTAATTGCCTGCTGGGGCTAAACACAACAGGTTTACCTACAAAGTTGTTCCAAATCCATGGTTTTTAATCCCAGTGAGTGAGAGGATCCACAATCTCCTCAATGCTCCTTGTCAAATWTTTTCAAGTAATTAAAACTTGGTACCTGGCCTCATATGAGAAATCAGGAGCATCCGTCAGGAGAAATCACGGCCAGCTGAGCGTTTCCATGAGTCGGTTGGGTGGTAGTGTCAAACCAAGTAGGTTTGTTAGGGCTTTGCTGGCTTGTCCCAAAGTCCTCTGCAGCATTTGTGCTATGCTGAGAATGAAATTCCTGTGTGTTTGCAGTTACTGGACATGTCTGGGAAGGGTACAAATTGGTATCGTGTGATAGCAGTGATGGGTAGAAGACATTTTTCAGTAGGATAAATATTATAAATAAAATATAACTTTATTTAGTCTCATTTACCACGAAAGGAGAAGGGGAAGAAGTTGGAGGACTCTTGGTCTTGGGAAAGAAGATGATCTGTGGGAAACTTTTCATCTTATGAGAAGGTAACTTGACATGTTGTGACACGATACCAGCCCAGACTGATGTGTAGGGCCAGGCTGTCCAGGCATTGCCGGACAAGGACTTCACAAGGGAAATAATTTTCCTGGGTCTGCATGCATTTGACATGTGTGCCTGCTTTCAAATCCCACATTTTCTCCCACTCCCAACACAGAACATAATTTCAGGGATATTCTGACCCCTCCAACCATGGCTACTGTTGCTTCCCAGGCTCTGGTTTCCTTCCAGCCTGGATCTGCAGTTACTGATCTCGACCATCAGTGGTTAATGAGCAGGTTCATGACATCCTGCCCCTGACAGGACAGCTTTTTCATGGGGATTTTATTTTTCAGGCTAGATGCTCCAGTGTGGCTGCTTTAGGGTAAGCATCGTGCCTCCAGTGGGACCACAGTCCTTCCTCGTGGTGGTCGTGCTGGTGACCTGTCTGATGTGGTGGACATGAGGTGCAGAAACCAGTGGGGAGAGTTTCTTCTGAGAGGTGCTGGAAACATTTCCAGGACTTCTCTTTTGAGCCAATTTGTCATTGTTTCTCACTATATTGACAGTGGCTCTGAGGTGCTCCAGGGTACCTGYTGCACTGCCATGTGATGACCTCTGTGTGCTTAATAAACACTTTCCTGGCCACCATCTTGGTAATTCACTTTCTCTGGAGGCACTGGGTTGCATTTCCACAGGCAGGAAGCAGTTCAGAGGGATTTACCGAGCCCTTAGTGTTTCAGCTGCRGTCTTTGCAGTCCAGAAAGTCCCTTTTCTGTACCAAAAAGCTTGCTGCTTCTGAGCCAGGGTGGGTGGACATGGTCATGCCACCTGGGGGAGATGGGGACCTGTGCCCATAACCTCATTGAGCAGTCTTTTTAAAAGGAAAACGTTTAAGATATTCCCCAAAATTTTTGTTTTGAGCTGCTATCAAACTTCCTTTTCCTCCTCCACCCCCAGCAACAGCTGGGTTGTCCTTTCTGGAGTTACAGAGTCACGGTGAGGTCTTTTCCTCAGTTCTTTGCATTTCATGGGTGAGACTGGAAGGACCGTACCAACTCCTTAAAACTCCATTTCTTAAATTTTCATGATGATCTAGCAAATATACCACCTTCAGAAGAGCTCTTGCTCTTCCTGCCAATGCACAACCTGCTCCTGGCTCATCTCCGTCCCAGAACCTTTCCCCTGACAGCAGAGTGACTGACTGCTCATGGTTTTGCCAAACGAGGCTCTTCAGTTACCTCCAAGGCCAGTGCACAATTTGGGGCAACCTTGCGACCCGAAGCAGGGTACTCCCAGCAGCACAGAGGCAGCCAGGGATATCTGTCAGCCCACACAGCAAAGCAGGTTTTTTTTCTCCACCGACAGCAGGGGCAAGYGCATTCCTTCGTATTGCAGCGAGGAGATAACGTATCAGTAAATCTTGCTTCTCCCCACCAGCTGGTCCAAAAATTGCTGAGTCAAAAGGCGATACTGAATGTGACCTTCAAGCGACGACTCAGACCGCGTGCGCTCGGCGCTGGCTGGAATATTACCCCTTGGACTAGGGTGCATGAAAGAAACAGCGATGAAAGAGGAACACTGAACCTCCTGAGAAGTTCGTCTGTTGGAAGCYGAGTGGGAGGGAGAATGTCGGAAGTGGTCCCAGCCTTAAGTTCCCACCGAAAGGCATGGGTGCTGGGGGAAGCAAAGGGGTATTGCTCATGGGGTCTTTCATCCCCCCTGCCAGCAAGGGTAAGCAGCCGCCCTCTGAGGGATGTGATGGGTCCCGTCACATTTGGGAAGAGCAAACTGTCAAAACCCTGCGGATAAAGCRTGTTTTAGCAGCTGGTGAATTTATGTACGTTGCAACCTATCTGGGATTCAAACGGAAAACAGACGGAAAAAGCTGTTTTTTAATAAATAAATTTTTTAACAAATAAAAGTACATTAATAAAATTTATTTTACACTTAAAATACAATCCTGTATTCAAGTTCTTCTTCTAGTAGGGTTTGGAAACCCTGGGGACTGCTCTTCCATGAGGATTAGGACTCACGGCCAGATGGGAAGCAGCAGCCATCCCACAGGCTGGTCAAGCTGTGATGAAACAAAGAGRAGGGAAAAAGTCCTGTTCCCAAATTCCTTGTGCACCGGAGCTGATCAGTGCAATCCTGGAAAGGTTAATTTAGAGAGGTAGGCGCTGTTCGTGACTTAAACACACTGGGAAAAAAACCTTGTCATCTCCTTGTGCGGTAAAAATTATTGATTGGTTTCTTCTTATCTTGCGCAGTGCTTGACTCACGGGACTATAACAGCAATAATTTTCAAGCTGAACTTTTCAGCTAGAAACAGGTCTCCAGCTGGGAGACGTTCCTCTAGACGCTGGGACACGCAAGGGATCTCAGGTAAGTTTGCATGAGATTTCACTGGGATTTCATAGGACTAATATTTGCTTCTTTTAGTATTACTTTGGCAGTTTAATCAATTGGAAAAAGAAAACTGTAATTGCATATTGTGCAGATGTGTTTAAGGCTGGTGTTGTGATATTGATTACCTGGACGGGTTGCGGTGCCATGCAGCTGGCTGCCAATGCCACGCTTGAAGAATAAAAAGGGGAGGGAGGAAACCCGTAATATTAGATTTGTTGCCACTAGAAAATTTGCTAGGTCAAATTCAGGAATGATCATGACCGCTGTAGCTTACCATGGCAAAAGAAGCTGATAAGAAAGGTCACCTATAGCAAGTCTGGGTGACCACCYGGCTCTCTGGTGATGTTGTTTCTTATTGCAACCTTTCCAAGACCATAGCTACTCATTTCAGCATTATTTTCTGCAGGTTCATTGTTTCCAGGGCATATCATCTCTGGGGAATAGCCTGCAGGCATGAGCTTTACCAAGCCCCATGCCAGACCAAGCCCCATTCCAGACCGAGGCAAATGTTACCKGCAGGAAAATTAGAGGCTCTGCCTCACTCTTCCCTTTCTAATCGCGTGTCCATCCTTCCCCATCTCCACTCCCGCGACAGTCGGCCCCAGCAGGGCCAACGCCGTGGCTGCAGCAGGCTGCCGGGGCCGTGTCCAGGCGAGTCGGGCGCATCCCCAAGGATGGAGACCCCCCATCGCTCTAATCAAGGAACCAGTCCTTTGGGGCAGATATGTGGTTYGGTCACGGGCAGAGAAATGGGATCTGCAGTAAGTTTTATCTGGTAACACATCTAAGGACACATGGAAACATCCAAAGTTATTTTAAAGGATTGTTTCTACCTTGCACAGATGCTTACAGGAGGGGCAAAAGGCACGTCTTTGCTACAAGTGCCACTTCCCACCGGGCAAGACTGAAGCCCTTGATGAGAATCTCAGGTGCCAGAGGTCACCAGAGCTTTTATCAGAGGGGAAAATAGCATATTTTCCCATAGCTGTATTTCGAATAATTTTCTTGTTAATCTTTAACCCAAGATAAACCTCTGTCCAAGGAGGAAGAACAATACACAAAAAGCAAACCCAAASAGCTCTGCATACGATGAAGAAAGCTGGCATCTATACATAGGATCTTACCTTGGAAAGCTGTCACAAACACTACCTTTTCTAGCCAGGAGAGAACTGCATTTGGACATGTGATGGGGTGTGATTTTCTTGCGCTGAGTTTCCTAAATTGTCTTTTATTATGGTGACAATATTGTTTTCTGATGTGCTCTGAGCACGCAAGCGGCAGAAAAGCTGTGAGGCTTCAGGCCACAGCATCTCCCTCGGCCGCTCAGTGAACGTAGGATCTGGTGGAAGATTGTGGGCTTTATCTAAAAGATTTCTTCAAAAGAGTGAGCAAAGTGTTCCGGGAAATGCGGGATCGGTAATTCAGCCGTTCACCCCGTCCTATCGGGCCTCGTGATGGGGAGTGATAGCTGCTTGCAGGAGATATATTTTTGCTGTCTTAAGCAGATATTGAAAAATAAATCTCCRCTTCCCATCGCTGCTGCTGCCTGCTCTGACACTGGGACGGGGGACACAAACCATCACCAGCTCTTTGAGGGTGCGATGTGCTGCTCTGGGTGGGACCTACCCGACGTCGGGGCTGTCCCGTCTGCCTTCTCCATGGGCTCCTTTCTACTTTCACAGTGCCCCCACCATGTGCAGGAAGAGGTCCAAGTGCTCCTTCTCCCGCCTGGAGGTGATCCTCATCGTTTGCCTGGTGTTGATGATAATGGTGACCGTGGTGCTCCTCCTCCTCCACTTTCTCGCCAAAGAGASCAACAGCAAGTTGAGATATTTCAGTCCCACCACCGCACCCTGCTCAAGTGTGTGTCCAGTGCAATAATTTAAATTAAAGGGATACAGGTAGAGGACCACTGGGCCACTGCTGAGCCTTCATAATCTTCTCTGCACGTGGTTCTCYCGCCCAGCCACGGCATGGTGCTGTTGCTAGCCTCTGCAGCATGAGCGTGGTGGTCAAACCCAACGTGAGCATCTCTCAGGGTGTGGATGCACAGCCTCRGGGCTGGTGGGTGAGGCTGGCTGCAGGGGTCCAGACAACCTCCTTCCCCTCTCTCCACCTGGTAGAGGGGGCCCCGAGAGTCCCTCGCTCCCGGCACAGCACCGAGGGGCTTCAGAGCTGTTGCAATCCCATCACAGCCCATTTACGCCTCCAACCCCATCACCAGGCATGGGGCAGGTGGGTGTTGGGAGCTGCCAAAAGTTAACTCTCAATTCACTTCGAATGTACCCTGTGCTTGTCCTCTGGAGAGACAAAATCTCATGGGGAAAGAAAACATTTTGAAGCTTTAGGAGTTTCCATGTGACAGGAGCCCTTTCCCAGAGCCGGGGGTCTCCCCTTCCCTGGATGGGGCACCACCTGACATGTCAGCAAGGGGACCTTCCAGTTTCTAGATTTTGATCTTGAATTGGATGTAGTTGACACTTCATGTTTTTTACATTGTAACATGCAAGAGTTTTGCACAAGCAATTCCCCTCTGTGTCATAGCTCTTGGAGGAGGAGGTGGGGGAATGGTAGTTTTAATGGGTAGCCTGTTCACTCATGCCATTTTAAATGAGAGAAATGCCCTGTGGTCATTCTGTGGCCAGTGTGATTGTTTCACTTCTCCTCTGTTTTGAGTGACAGCCTAGGAAAGGCCAGACTGGGAAGATCGAGCGTCCCTTTATCCCGATGCCTTGCCTTGAGCGGCAGCAGCTGCCTGGGGAAGACTGTGAGAACAGACAAAGCACATAGAAATATTTTCCCACAGTGTTATTTCCACCTCCAGTGATTTGTGGCTCTGGGATTTCCTGAGATGCAGATTTTTTTATTTATTTATTTTTTWAAATTTAATAACCCTCAATGGCTTTTCTTCCATGAGTTTTTCCAGGTGCTTTGTCCATCCTGTAGAAGGACTTCTGCACCTTCATGACGGCTGGGTTAAGACATGATCTCCTTCGGGAGTCCTTTTCCTCACTGCTTGCCTGCAGGTCATTGCCCAGAGCTGCTTTTGCCTTCTTTGACCCTCTGTTGGTTCTGCTGTGATATTTTTGAGACCAAAGCACCAGTGCTGGACACGGGACATGTAGGAGGCACCAGGGCAACCTATGGATGTGCCCGTCTTTCTTCTCTAGTCCTTTCCTGGTAGCTCCTGACATGCCATCCCTTTTTTCTCATTGCTGCTGAGCTGAATTTTTTGTGTGAAAACAGCTCTTACACCCTCGGATCTGTTTCCTGCATGGTAGTGGTGGGCTTGGAGAGCTTAATCGGCAAAGCTAGGCTTGTTTCCCCCTCGCTGTGAATCACGACACATTTTACGGAGTCCAGTGACCCCATCTTGTGAGCTCCCTCTGCATTCTTCATGCCTGGTCCACCCTTTACCACCCCAAATGCCTTAAGAGCCTCAGCATACTTTGACCACATTAACAGCCCATTGGAAACCCAAGCAGACAGTATCAGCTCGATCACCTTGTCCACGGGCTTGCTGAGTCCTCTGGGGATGTTGAGCAGGCTTCAGGCATGCAATGGCTTTAAAAAGGCTGGGTTGCCTCTTCTGTCCTTGGTTCTGCTTGCTCATGTGTCCACTAATCTACTATTTATTCTTATTATAGATTCCACCAAAGTAACACCAAACTACTTACTGGGTGTAGGTCGAGCTGACTGCACAGGACCTGTGGCAGAAATTCCTCTGGTAAGCTGGGGGAATTGAACACGGGGTTGGTGAAATACTGATTTTCTTCATCTCTGAGTATTTTTTGCAGGACTTCTGGTTTRGAGGCTCTGCCTTGCCAAATGGTTGTCATCTTCAAGCATTAGGTGAAATTTCTTTGAGGCTTTAAGCAACCAGATCTAGTGGACAGTATCCCTGCCCGTGGCAGGGGGGGTGGAACTAGATGATGTTTAAGGTCCCTTCCAACCCAAACTATTCTATGATTCAATGATTCTTGCAGTCACAGGGCAAGATAGTTGCAGCTCTGCGTTGTTTATATGTTGAATGAGTCCTCTGACCCTCTGACAAATCTACTTAGRAAAATACACGCAAATGAATACATGGCTCAATATTTTGGCTGTGTGGGCTTGATGGAGCTCTTCCCTTCCAGATGGGATATGCCAACCTGGACCAGGTGGGCGGTGGGCTTCTCATGCGCCTCTACAGCCGAGCCTTCATCGTGGCAGATCTTGATGACTCCAGGCGAGTAGTGTTTGTCAGCGCTGACATAGGAATGGTGTCTCAGAGAGTGAGGCTGGAGGTACGTGGCTGGAAATGAATGATTGGCACAGTTTCGGTTGTCGCTGGTATTAGCATTAAGGTTGTAGTCATTGCTAAATAATATCGAACACGGCAGCACATCAGCTGTTTGCTTTGATATCTCCTTGCAGCACAATCTTGGAGAGATGTCGTGTCTCTGCTGAAGAAGAGCTTTTGATTCCTCAGCAAATGAGGCTGGACTTTGACCATGCTTTTTTTAGCAGAAAAAATTATCACAAATACATTCGAATCACGAATACGTTATTGTGGTGCCTGTGTAATGCYGAGTCTCCAGCACCACAGAGGAGGGAGGGAGATGCTGGAGAGCTGGGGACTCCTTGGATGATCTGCGCTTCATTGCAAGTTGGCCACAGAGGTCTTCATTTACCAGATTTTATTATTTTAAGGCTCTTGCCAAGTCAACAGCTTTAACCTACTTGTTATGACACCAGTATGGCAGTATCAGGCAGAAAGAGAAGAGCAAGGAGGAATATGAAAGTTTGGGGTTTTTGCAAGGGCTTATACAAATCTCCATACCCTTTGGGCATGAAAAAGGGTTTTTTAGGACCACTTCCTTCCTATTAGGTGCTCAAGAAACTGAAGAGCAAGTATGGTGAGCTGTACCGGCAGGACAATGTCATCCTCAGCGGCACCCACACACACTCGGGGCCTGGTGGCTACTTCCAGTACACYCTCTTCTGGTTCACTAGCAAAGGGCTAATCAGACCGTCCCTCAACGCTATTGTGAATGGCATCGTAAAGGTTGGTGTTGTCCAGTCTGTTGACATGAGAGCCCATAAACGCATAAAAGGTGGGGGGAGATACGTTTGTGACTAATGGAGCTCTTGCTGTGATGTTCGTGGTAGCACCTCTGAATGTCGCAATCTTAAAACACACTTGGAGGTGGGTTTACGCTTACCAGAGAAATCAGACCAAAAAACAGAAGCCTTGAAGTCTTTCTTTAGAAAGAGGCAGTTGTGGATGGTTTCAAAATATTATCATAATTTTCTAGCATTTTAGACGACTACTTAAGAAAAAAAAAATTCCCCAAATTGCCAAGAAAGGGTTGGGGACAGGCAGGAAAGAAAAGAGACAGTTTTTTCAGATAATCTCACGTATGCCTTACATGCATGGGCTAATATTCCCTGACTTCCTGCTTTTCAGAGCATTGATATAGCACATCAAAACATGAAGAGAGGAAGGCTTTTTATAAACAGAGGCACTGTAGAAAACAGCCAGATCAACCGAAGCCCTTTCTCCTATCTTAAGAATCCAGCATCCGAACGAAGCAGGTAAAAGCTTCTCAAACAGGAGAGAAACAGAGCCCTGAAGAGGACCCTTTGGTTGGGACCACGACCCAGCCGACTTGCAGCTGGTGTTTCTGGTCATTTGTGGGATGGTTGAAAATGTGGAGCCAAGACCATGGCAGAATGACACTGTTGCCATCCTGGGCACTTGGGTGTGTGCATCCCCAAAAATTAGTTGCAAGAATGGGCTTGAAAGTTGTTGTTGCCCCATCCAGGCATGTGAGGCATTGGTCAAGGATGTRACCTTATGCTTTGTTTAAAAAAAAAGAAAAAAGAAAAAAAAAGTCTTTAGTAGACATYAGCATTTGAGACAGATGGCATTAAAGTGCCATCCCTGGTGCATGAATTTGTATTCAGAGAGAGCTCATCTCTCCATCCCCTGGAGAAACAGCGCCTCAGGTCAACAACAACCACAACTTCCCTTAGCTTCACAGCTATTTTCAGATGCTCCTCAAAGGTCTCACTGTGCTCTGGTAATATCTGTAATAACCTCTTCATTTCCTTGCTTAACCCTGTGGAGATTTAACATGTCTGAGCAACGCAGAGCGTGACCACGGCTCTGGAGCTAATGGTATTTCCCCGCTTCATTTTCATCCAGGTATTCATCCAACACAGATAAAGAAATGGTGATGCTGAAGATGGTAGATGAGGATGGACATGAGCTAGGCCTTATCAGGTACTGACCACCAAAGTAACATGTTTTTCTCCAAATCCTCATAAACCACAGTTCTGCAACAGTTCTGTCTTTCTGCACAAGCTCTCATTCCCAACACTGACCCTTGCCCATAGAGCATGGCTCCCAGCTGGTCACTAGAGTGTCTCTGAGGGAAGAGTAAATGAGAGTCCATGAGTGCATAAACCAGGTCAGCATCCCTCATCTGCTCTGGGAGATAGAGCAGCACTTGACCCGCCAACAGCTGGGCACATCTCCTGGCGTGACCCAGAGGCATCTGGGGAAGATGACCGTAGCTGGTCTTCCCTTGTAGGGAAAAATCCCCCCTGGGGCTCTTGCTGTGCTCCTCCAAGCAGAYCCCAGCCCCGGCATCTCCAGGACCCTTTGGGCTCTTCTTCTCTTGGTTATTTTCTTTAACACCCCACATTTCATGGGAAATGTGCTGTTCCTGCAGGCAGCATTTATGACGCCTGTCCTATCAACAGATCTGCGGGGCAGCATTCTGCTGCACGAAGTTCAGAGCTCAAGGCCAGGCAAATGAAGTAACATGCAGTAACAAAGCCATAATTGCGTTTTCCTCATTTAGAAGTCACAAGCAAGAGTCTGGCTGTGTTAAGAGGAAGAGGAGGGTTTTCTTTTTTGTAAGAATGAAAGTGTTTCTTTTTTTTCATTTTTTATGTCATTGACTCCTCCTTGTTTCTTTGAAGCAAGAAAATAAAAATCCCTCCAAAATATAATTCTCTGGACTCAGAAAAGTGTCAGTTCAGGTCTGAAATAGCTCTTAGTGGCCCTGATAATTACGGTGCCAAATTCTTGTGGCCTCAAGACCTGGACAATTATAGCCATGAGTCCTCCTGGTCAGGAAGGGAGAGGATGGGAATAACTCTGCCCTTGTTAATCCATGCCTAGGTACCAACAGTCTGTGTTTGTATTCTCCCAGAGAAAAATCCCGTAAGTCCATTGCAAATATATAGATTGAACAAGTCAATTGCCAACATATAGATTGAACAATGCATTTCCTATGCATGTCTTCTGACTCCTCTTCAGCTGGTTTGCCGTGCACCCGGTCAGCATGAACAACACCAACCATCTTGTGAACAGCGACAACGTGGGCTACGCGTCTTATTTGTTTGAACAGGAGAAGAATAAAGGGATGCTTCCCGGAGAGGTGGGAGTGTTTTCAGACTACTGAAAATAATAGGGAAAAAAGTGCTGCAACAGGGAGGGGATGGTTGGTGCTTTCTATGGGCCAAAGCACGTTCTTTCAAACAGTGAAATAGGATAGCAGTGTAAACACAGAAAAGGATGACAAAGATAAACGCTTTTATTTATTTACTTTCTTCCTCTAGAGAAGATAAATTGCAAGGTCTACTCTTGACTTTCCAAACTAGTAATCAGTGGCATTTATTTAGACTTTAGGAATAAACAAAATTTATTTTGATTCRACTATTGGAAATACTAGAAAGACATATGTGGGATACTTGATCCAAAGGGATCTATGTATTACATCTGTGGTGTGGCATCAAGTCTGTGGTCAGCCYCACTTCTTCCTTATGGCTTCCAGCCAGTTTTGCCTTCTGATTTTCATTTATCCGGAAGATTTGCCATCCTCAGAGTGCAAATACAGCTCCTTTAAAAAGCATTTTTTCCCCTGAAATGTAAATATGGACATGAACCCATCTCACAGATGCTTTGAGTCATGAGTTGATTAAGAGGGTGTCTTGTGTGTATCTCCAGCATGTGCCTTGAAACAGTTGCCCAATTCCTATTTTAATACTCTGGGCAGAGGAACACGTGCAGTTCATACCAGAGATGGAAGTCTACCTAATTCCTGCTTGCAGATGTTTCTTTTTATGGTGGATTATCTAAAAGCTTTTAACAAGACTGGACTCTAGTGCATAGTTATGGGTGCAAGTCAGTGCAAGTTGACATGTACGCAAAGCTAAGAATTGTTTGAAGGATTCAATATTTAGCTGTATGCTCTGCTGGGCACACTGTGTCTAGCAATTTTACAAGAAAACGGCTTAAGAGCTGGTAATATATCAAGATATCTGGTGTTGACACATCCCATCTCTAAAAAAGGGGGAAAAAATGAGAGTATCTGTGAGAGCTGAATTCAGCTGACACTCAGTGTGTAACTAGCCCTGCTTCTAACAAGCACTGCTTGATGTTAACAACTCCTTCAGCCAGATCCAATAGCTCTCACCCTGTAAATCAGTCACGGTGAAAGCCTGGCAGAAAAAACCTCCTGTACAAGGTGCTACAATGATCCACTAACATCTGATCAGTAACATGAGAAACTGGGGACACGGGGGCAAGAGCTGCCGCTGAGACGGAAGAGGTAGATGAAGAAACGCTGTCTGGATACCAAAGCGGTGTGAAGGTCCCCCTGCAATGGCAGTTGCATCCTGTGCGTCCTATTCTCCCTTGGTCTTCCTGTCCCTAACCCTAGGAATGCTCCTAAATCCCCATTCCAGTCCTCCCAGTCACTTCAGAAATGTTTACCAGCATCACATGCTCATCAGCTGGCTGTAATGCCAGCCTTGACTCCAGGGAAAGCTGCAGGTGATGTTTGCAGTCACTGCAAGGCACTAATATCCATCTGACCACATCTGATTTTGGCAGGGCTCTTTTGTTGCTGCCTTTGCATCGTCCAACTTGGGAGATGTGTCACCCAACACCAAAGGCCCGTTCTGCGTAAATACGGGGGAGTCGTGCAACAACCCACAGAGCACCTGTCCTGTGGGGGGGGTAAGTGTGTCCGACCTGATCTACATTAACTTCTGATAAGGAGAAAACTCGGGGTGGAGCAGCAAATACGGAGCCACGTGGTGGACCGTGTGCATGAAGAGGACATAAAAAAAAAAATCACCTCTTTTTGGACTATTCTGGATACCTCTTTCAGGAACTTACTGTGTCTTGTCTTCATATACCCTGTTTTCTGGTCATTCAGCCCAAACTTAAATTTATCTTGCTGCAAAGGTTAGTGTAGTAAGCCGGTGCCCAAATCTGAGATGGCTAGCAAGAAACAATTAGTTCCCACGGTATGATAATCACTTGTGAAATCATCCACTTTGCAGTGCCACGTGTTCTCCATATTAACTGATCACTAGCATTTAAACAAATTTCTTAACAGGCAACGATGTGCATGGCCATGGGTCCCGGTAATGACATGTTTGACAGTACAAGAATTATAGGACAAAATATCTACTTGAAAGCAAGGGTAAGTGATATTTTGCTTTGTGAGTGTGCGTGAATGCTGTTCATTTAAGCAACTTTCTTGCACCTGTTTTTGTGAATGTTTGTAGATTTAAATTACTCTAAAGTCCATATTTATATGTTTAAGGAAAAGTTTCCTGATTATTCAGAAAGCACACACTTTTATTTAGATACATCATTGTAGKTGTTGCAATTTGAAAATGTTGGTTTGGGCTTTTAATCTCAATATTCCTATTTGGTATATAATGTGGATGTTGCCCCTTATAATCTCCCCCTCTCTCCCATGCACACATCTCAGAGGTGTCATGATGCGAAAAATCTCTGGTGTTGAAGACTCCTAAAAGAGCTCAGAGACACCACCACACACCGCTTGTTGGCCAACTTTGGCATCACACTCCCAAAATAACGCAAATGTGAGTTAAAATGTGCTGGCTTAAATATCCACGAAAGATACTCATCTTGCCCTGCTTTTGACTTTGCATTTACTCAGCTGGTGTCTTCCACCCTATGGGCTCCCTCACGTCTCCTGTGTCCTTGGGCTCAGAAGTCACCTGAATTTACCGGTTCCCCTTCTGTGGCTTCGTGTAATGTGAGAGTAGTCAGTAAGAGGACATATTTTGGCACCGTTGCAGGGACAGCAGCGTGTAGGAATTGGAACGGGTCAGCAGAGGAGTCAGAGCAGAAGGCTCGATGGTGGCAGGTTCCTTTTAATCGCCATTTCAGATGCTTGCCCTGAAGTCACTCCAGGCTGATCGTGACTTGCAAGTGAAAGATTGTCCCAGTCAGAGTGGCCTGGCGTGTGTATTAAATGGYGAGAGAAAACATTCCTGTCGTTTTTAACACTGCAGAGTCTTGGCCTTCAAAGGCTGTGTCCTCTATTCCYTCCTGCAGTTACAGGAATGTTACTAAACCTGTATAACTTCTGGCAACAATTTCTATGTACCAATTCGAGGCATGTGTGCCAGAAAACCATTCACTGAAGAGCTGAATGGCTTGGCTGCCAGCTGTATAGTAAATGCATGGTAAAGTCCATGCGTTTCGAAGCAATGAATACAACAAAGTGCATCTTTCTCATAGAAAACGTTTCTTCTGGTTGGTCATGTGAGAAATGCCAAAAGGTTGCAACTAGGAAAAAGAAGTTGCCGCCCTCGTGGAATAGGTGCCTGTTTCAGCTGTAAAAAGAAAGGCGCGCASAAAACTGCTGACCACAGAGTGTCCTCCCTATGTTACTTGAGGGAGGGAGAGCTTGCAGGACTCAGGGCATGCAGGAGGTAGAGATGGGGTGATAGAAACAAAGGAGCTTGGGAAATACACTCTTGCTTTAACACCTGGAAGAGGACACTGGAAGGTGTCAACAGAATGAAGAAGTAATTCATACAGCTGAATCTCAGAAGAACTGGGTTCCTGATTGCTTCTTCCTCAAGGATTTCCACCTTTTGTGTCCCTTAGGAGCTGTATGAAAAAGCTTCCCAGGAGGTCACAGGACCCCTCAGCTCAGCTCACCAGTGGGTGAACATGAGTGATGTCTCGGTGGAGCTCAACGCCACGCACATGGTAAGAATGGGAGCTCCCAGGATGCAGGCATAAGGAAGGAAGAAATGTTGTATCCTCGCAGCAGGATKTGGCATGCCGAGGGGAACTGGTTTTAAAGTATCTCTTTCTCATTTTTTTTTCCCCTTCTGATTAAGGTTAAAACATGTAAACCAGCCTTAGGACACAGCTTTGCCGCAGGGACTATTGATGGAGTGGGGGCTTTCAACTTCACACAAGGTAATTTAGGGAGCAGATGTCGATATGGCTTTGTACAAATAGGGAGGACATGGGGCATCCCCCAAATAGATTCAAACCCCCAGAGTCATTTAAGAACATCAACAGCTGGTTGAACCACAGTCTCCAAAGGGATGTTTTTTTAGGAAGGTGTGATCTTACAGCACTCTTGCAAGTCTGTTTGTGTTTGCCAGAAAGCTTCTGGAGAAGGGTATGACCATGCTCTGAAGGAAGGAAAGTGCCGGATGGGGAGTGGGGAGAAGAAAGAGCTGGCTTTGGGGCAACCTTTCTCATTTGTTCTCATTACCTGAAGGCTGCCAAGATGGAGCTCAGCTGGGCTAAAGCTCGGCTTTTCAAACCACCCCAGAAAAGGGAGATAGTCAGAATCCGCTGAGAAATATTCTATCCCACATAAGCAGGAAGGGGGTAATAAATGAGTTTTCTGTCCGATAGCTGCTGGGGCAGCTGAAGGAACAGCGTTTAAAAGATGTTTCCCCCTTAAGGCTCAGTAGAAGGGGACCCATTTTGGGATAAAATCCGGGACCAGCTGCTGGGAGAGCCGTCCAATGAAACGAAGGCCTGCCACAAACCCAAGCCAATCCTATTCAGCACCGGTGAGGTAAGGATATACCGGCGTGTGCCCTGGGGAGTGCCGAGATTGCTGATCTGGGCTAGGTTTTGGTGGGGCGCTACAGACGACGTCTGTGCCAGTCCATACGGTGAAGAACAACAAGGGAGAGAGAGCTGCATGGGCTTTGAAGGCATGAAAATAGAAAGCAAGAATATGTCTTGTCATTAGTTTGCATCAGMATGAGAGAGGTGGAAGTTTTCCTCTTGCAGAGCATCTTTTCCATACATCCCAGGAGGAGGGACCAGACCCGCTGCTCTCATTAGGGTCAAAAAAAACCAACTGAAGTTCCACCCTGGCCTAATTCTCTGCCTGTGAAACAGCCCTGAACAGGATGCACAGGGAAAATGCATGAGGTCAGGGAAAGCCAACGGTGCGTGGAGCTCAGTGTTGCCTCCCGGCAGTCTCTGGCTGCAGGACACCCTTTGCTGGTGCTCAGATCTTAATAACTCTGGGTGGAATTTTATTCCATCCTACTGTTGATTTCCTACCTTAATCCATGGGAGGACCTTTCTTTTTGTCATGTGACACACTGGTCCATGCAAAATTGAGTAACTCGTCATGGTGCCTTTTGGAAACTCRCGGGACTGTATCAACTTACCCACCTTCTCAGTGTTGTCTTCAAAGGTTTCTACCGGGCTTTGACTTCCTCTGGAAATGTCCTCTTGACTTCTCTGCTTTTCTGTCATGTTTATACAAGTGTCTGATAGTTCTGTGAGCTATAACATCAACTGATGCCAGACTTACTCATCCACAAGTAGAATCACACCAGGCTCAGGCTGGAGGTACCCTGGGGTGGTGTTCTCCAGCACGACCCCTTTCCCGGCAGGAGCAATACTGCAGCTGCAGCAGGTTGCTCAGGGCCATGTCCAGAAGAGTCGAGGCAGTCAGCAAGGATGGAGATCCCCCACTGCTTGGGTCCCCATCCCAGGGATGCCCCACTCACACAGGGAAGGGCTATTTCTTAGGGCCAGCCTCTGCTGCCCCATTGGTCCCAGCCCATCCCATGCTCGGGGCTGTTCTGTCCTGGGTAGGGCTTGGTGTTTGTTCTTACTGAACTTTCCCAAAAYCCTACTTACAACTTCAAAAGAAATTTGATGCCCCATTTTCCACCTGCTGTTCCCTTGGCATTAAGGCAAATGCATTGTAGTGGAGCGGGATCATGTCCAAGGTCCTTTAGAGCACTTAGAGGATGACATCTGGATGAGGTGATTCGTTGCTATTCCTTTCACCAGTCTCTTTGAAACTTTTCCTAGTGTCTCTTTGTGTTCAATCAGCTCCCCTCCTCATCTCTCATAAAAAGAGGTCCCAGCGCAGAGTCTCCTCCCACCCCACCTCCTCTGTCCAGGATGGACTACTGAGAGTAAATTACACTTTATTCTTATGACTTTATCACCTTTTGAACGTCCTTTTACGGGTGCTCTGGCAGGTCTCCTGCTTCCGATGTGCTTCACAAGGTTTTGTCATTCATGTTTTGCCCCCAGTAAATTGCTCCTCAAAAATCTTTTTGGCTTGCTGGAGTGGGATTTTGCATTTCATTTGCTGGAGCCATGCCACCCTTGAGCTCTTGTTGTTCTTAATTTCCTTTTAACAGGCTTCTTCATTTTTATCTAGCTATTTTTTTAWWTTTTTTTTAAGATTAAATGCTGCTGTAGTGTGTGTTTTGGCTGCTGCAGTGGTGCTGAGTCCAAGTACGGTGTGGTCCTGGCTAAGGGGCAATTTGAAGTCAGGGCTGGGTCAAGGGTTCCGTGAGCATCACCCTCTGGGTGACTTGGAAACTCTCCCTCTGCATCRCAACTGACATTGCGTTTACTCAGCTAACAAAGAGGTAACTCTCATTTCCCATTGCCATAGRGCTCTCTGATTTCACTCATTCACTTTTGCTCTCCTGGTCAGATGATCGACCTTATTGACCCTAACGCTACCCTTTTCCCATGCAGGTGAGGGGTTTCTAGGTGCTACCCTGACCTTATTTACCTGCTTTGCTTTAAGCTACCCCTCTGCCAACATTTTTTTTTGCCTTACCCATAGTATTTACGTGTGCCTTATCTGTTCTGTAATGTTCAAACAACTTGCTGTACATGTGGAGGTAAAACATTCTCATGTTCCTGCCTACAAAATGAATTTATTTGCCTAATTTATGACTGTAGGAAGGAAAACACTTCAGCTACCTTTTTTTGCCACTATCCTACAATAGTCGTATCCACTTTTTTTTCACCTCAGATGACTTGGCCTCACCCATGGCACCCTGACATCGTGGATGTTCAGATTGCTGCCATTGGATCGCTGGCAATCGTTGCTGTTCCTGGAGAGTTCACGTATGTATTTCTTTGTTCTTGTCCTATGTATTGCAGCCAGCAGTGTTTCATTCAAACTACCTGTGATACTTCTGCATGCAGGTAGAAAGGAGGTGTAGGCTAAAAGTTGTCCCCAATATATGATAGCTGTGCGGGCACTACACGTACATGTCCACTGCACCTACTTTCTTGTATACTGTCTCCTCTGGTTACCTGGGTTTTCCCATTTTCTTCTCCATTCTGTAAACTAGCCATGGGCATGAATGAGATGCAAAYGAGCTTCCTAAATGATTTTAACTGTTCATTGCAAAATGCAGTTTCAATGAAACGAAAGGAACTTGTTAACTTTGATTTTTTTTCACGCCACTGTCCTGGTTCCGGCTGGGACAGAGTTAACTCTCTTCCCGGTAGCTGGGGGGGTGCTGTGTTTTGGGTTTGGTAATGAAAGGAATGTTGATGGCCCCTTGATGCTTTGGTTGTTGCTGGATGGTGCTTGCACCGACAACCTCCCCTGCCCTTCGAGGTGTGAGGGGACCTGGGGGGGAGCATAGCCGGGGTGGTTGACCCAGCTGGCCAAGGGGGTATTCTATACCGTGTGACATCATGCCCAGCTTAAAAACCGGGGGCGGTTCCTTYGGGGGGAAGCGCAYGGTTCGGGCGGTTGGTCYGGAACACGTGGGGGTGAGCAGTTGCGTTGTGTATCGCCTGTTTTGTATATTCTGTTATTGTTGTTATCATTGTTATTATCACTGTTCTCCTTTGTTTTATTTCCATTATTAAACTGTTYTTATCTCAACCCGTGGGTTTTCCTTCCGTGTGCCCTCCCGGTCCTCTCCCCCATCCTACCGGAGTGGGGGGGTGAGCGAGCGGCTGCGTGGTGTTTAGTTGCTGGCTGGGGCTAAACCACGACAGCCACAAACACCGTAACAATGAATTGCACTGACTGTTGATGGTACAGTGATGAAAATCTGAACAGGATAACGATTTATTTCTAGCACCCTTTTTCTTCTACCCCGCCCCACCCTGGGGTGCCTCCAGCCTCACCCTGGCTGTGATGATGTATGCGAAATGTTTTGAGGTGTTTTGGTTGAGCTCATCGCAGAGAAGCCTTAAAGGATGCTCAGCAGCACTACATGTGCTATGTGAATTTCTGGTGGTGTGCTGTGTGTCCAACAAGCGATTCCTGCTTTAGGTCCCTGCATTTCTGGAGACTGAYGTTGTTCCCTTAATGCCCCTAGGACCATGTCTGGACGCAGGCTACGGGAAGCTGTTAAAAGAGTAAGTAASTCGCTGAGGAAGAGGTTTCTCCAGAGCACAGCATATCTGGAACTTCACGTTTCTTGATCCTTCTGGTTTCTTCCCTTGTTTCCTCCCAGCTGGGGTCATGGGTCTGGTGTCTCGCAAATGTTTCCTTCTCACAATTGCTTCAGACACATTTTGCATGTGCTTACTGACATGCAGGAGAAATGAATATCCTCCCCAAAAGAAGAAAACCGGTCGAGTTTCAATCCATTAAGCCAACACAAGCTAATTCAACCGGGATCCAGGCATAACTGATGCTAGCAGGAGTTTTGTCTCTGGGATGGAGGGGTTTAGCTCCTTAATCCCTACCAGGATTTTGCAACATGAGAACAATTGGCAAAAAATGGCAAATGTATTTTTTCCATTTTCCTGATTGATACATCCTATTCTCAGGTGCAGCCTAAATATCATCTTAGTCTCAGACACTGCCTCCACAACTCACTGAGCCTGTCTCACAGTTATATCACCAATTTTTTTAGGGGTAGACATCAGCTTCAAAAAACCCTCTAAATTTATTGAATTTACTGGAGTATGAGATCATTTCTCCTCTTTTTCTTTGGGAATTGAATATGAGATGTTAATAAAGGCAAATCACACTTGTAGGGTTGCATTCCTGAACATCCAGCCCCCTCTCCACCGTAACTTTGTATTCTGTCCTGGTAAATAACAACAACAACAACAATAACAATAACAACAACAATATAATTGTGTATTAAGCAGTTGTTACAAGATAAGTGATTTATTTCCTTTCTTAGGAATTTGATTCTCATGGTACACCAAGAATGGATGTCGTAATTGCAGGTCTGTGCAATGTCTACACCCATTACATTACCACCTATGAAGAATACCAGGTAAATGTTAAAACTGCGGATTGAACATGTTTAACTGACTTCAGCTTTTGGCTATACGGGATGATAATTAATGTGAAATTACGTATGTTTAGAGTACTTTTCCTTTGGCACAAAAAGCTGAAGAATCTGTGGCAGAAATCATGAGACCCCTTTGTTTATTCTGGCCCAGATGACGTGGTCCAAGGGCCAATGTGGTTTTCTGACTGTAGCTAGAGAGTACGTATGGATGCTTTAATGTGGAAATGGTCAGACGTACTGAAGGGAGTTCCTGTGAGTTCAGGTCTGTTTTAGTAATCTCCTGATGACTTGGATGAATTAGAAATTATCTTCATAAGGTGGCAAAATTGCCAGAAGAAARATTTGGAGCTGGAGGGTCTTAAGGTGAACATGAATTGCAGTGCCTTGTTGCTGTGGAAAAGACCACAATATAGCTTGCAAGGCCCAGTTTTAAGGGTCCCCMCAAGGCATGGTAGAGGCTATGCTTTGAGRAAGATATGGACCATTGGATGGACTCCTTGGKTTTAGAAACCCTAAACAGGGAGGGAARTTGGAAGAACTGGGGTTGTCCAACCCAAAAAGTTGGAGAGGAGACGACCTAGTTTTAAGGGTCCCCACAAGGCATGGTAGAGGCTATGCTTTGAGGAAGATGTGGACCAGTGGATGGATTCCTTGAGTTTAGAAACCCTAAAGAGGGAGGGAAGGTTGGAAGAACTGGGGTTGTCCAACCCAAAAAGTTGGAGAGGAGATGACCTAGTTTTAAGGGTCCCCACAAGGCATGGTAGAGGCTATGCTTTGAGGAAGATGTGGACCAGTGGATGGATTCCTTGAGTTTAGAAACCSTAAAGAGGGAGGGAAGGTTGGAAGAACTGGGGTTGTCCAACCCAAAAAGTTGGAGAGGAGACGACCTACTTCATAAGCCTTTAAAAGAGTAAAAGATCTGTGATAACTGGAAGAGTGACAACCGGTCCTCCCTGCTTGCGATGGATTGGAGAATGAAGAGTAACCTGAAATTGCAGCACAAATACTTAGGCAAGTTTTTGGGCTGTCTCCCTAGCAGTAAGGGAGAATAATAAACCCCCACAGGTATAGTGCTGATCTTGGCACAGTAGGATGAGCTGTATAAACTGCTCAAGAGTYGTTCAAACCCTCCTTTTCCAAATTTGTCCTTTGCTAGGTTCAACGATATGAGGCTGCATCGACTATTTATGGGCCGCATACCCTTTCTGCTTATATTCAACTGTACAGAGGACTTGCACGGGCTATTGCTACGGTAATCAAAATTTTCTATATGCCAAATGCTGCTAGAAACATTTAGAACCTGTAAAWGGTGATGGCTATATTTGTTACTCAGTGAGGTTGCATGATTGCTACCCTCTCTTTTCTCATAAGAAACCACTTTGAGAAATTCTCATGTGGTATGAGAATAATTCCTGTAATGGGGGTTTCATACCACTTGAGAAATTCTGGGKTTTTTTCTGTTCAAAGTTTAGGAAATGGGTATCTCCAACCTTTCAGCATAGCCTGAAGTTGCTGCTTTTCTACTAAGATGGAAAAAAAACTCCTACATTTCTGCTGTACATGGCAATGTTCATTACCATTGTATCTGTGGACCATGTGAACGTGCAGGACTGGTGGGCAGGMGCTGTCTCCTAAAGTCATGGGATATTCTGGCAGGTGGATTTGGGGGACCTCAGCAACAGGGCGGTGCGTGTCCTGCAGGGATTGCTCCTGCATGCAGAGCACAGATGAAGTTCCTCTGGTTTGTTTTTACGCTCACTTTATTGCCCTTGTTCTTAAAATCTAAGCAAGCAATGGACTCAGATAAAGAGCCACAGCAGCGATATGGTTCATCAGGGAGATACTGGTTATCTATAAGTAAGTACAATGAGCACATCTTCCCTTTCCCAGGACACAGTTCAGGATCTGCCACGTGGTCCAGAGCCCCCAGTTTTCAACATAGGTAACATGACCTTGGTGCCTCCTCTCACTCCCGATCGCGTGCCGGCAAGTAAGACATTTGGGGATGTGCTACAAGAAGTGAGACAACAGTACCGAGCGGTGAGAGCTTCAAGGATTTGCTAAAACCTGATTAGGAAACTGTCTTTAAATTCTTACCCCTCATCAGAAAAAGTCTGTGTTTTCTAAAGGGTCGTGGTGCTCTCAGACCAAAAAAGGTCCCGTTGCTCTTAGTGGGCGTGGTTGAAAAGGCAGAGACACGGCGTTTTCATGCCAGTGTCGTTGTACTGGATTAAAATGGGTGAATGAAGGGGAAAATAAAAACCYTTTATTCAACACGAAGAAGATTTCCCCTTCTGCTTTGACATGAAATAACAGTTGATGATTAAATAGGCAAATATTGTACAGTGATTTCTTTACAAGCAGAAATCAGGTCACCTTTGATGACTCTCGTATGGAATGTAAATGAAATAAAAATGTCAGAAAGGGAGTGTTTTCATTGCTCAAAATTTGGATAAGGTATTCAGAGCAAGGACTTCCATCTCATTGCTGTCTCCAGCAGTAAGGTAGGAAGAAGGCAGGGGGGCATTCTGAAAATTCACACCTATTTCCCTCCCTCTTTTACACAGAAGTCTTATGTCCTATTGTGGAGTTTATCCAGCAAGCAGGACAAGTGGAATGGCAAGGCACAGAATACCAGTTCACAGTATAAATTGTCCATTGCTATTGCAACAAGTGAAATTATAAATAATTTAGAACAAAAACAAAAACCCACAAAAAAACCCAAACAAAACCACTAAAAAACTCATATGGCATCTTCAAAGGATGTTCTTAATGTGCAATATGCTGCTCAGTCTTTAATATAAATCTCAATTTCCCCCCCCAGAGAGAAGTTGTTGAAGTAACTTTTGTAGGCGCGAACCCCAGGAACTCTGCAGAGGATACGGTAAATATGACACGACGACGCTGGAATTGGGGGATGTTCGGGATTAGTGAATATTTAGTTACTGCCCCTGCCTAATGCATTTTAACCTTTGATGGTCAGGTTTCAGTAGTAGTCAGATCATGTTGCTTCCAGTGCTTTTYTTCTTTGCTGGGAGTTCGGAAGAAGATATCTCCCTTTAGCCTGTGCTTTGGGAATTCACACCACCAGAATGCTCTTGGGGCAAAGTCCTTAATTTGGTCAGATATGGACCATTCATGATCTCTTCATGCTATTGAAGTCGAAGGCACCCATGTCGTGTGTTAGGCCAGACACTCTTTCTCAGTCGGTAACCAGTGCCATCCAGTTGTAGCAAGCATGGTCTCTAGTCTCCATCCTATCAGCCTGGTGCATTATTCTAATAAAACAAAGAAAATTAGAAAAGTACTTAATTTGTCCCATCACTCATCTTGCATAGACATTGATAGCAAATACCTCACCTGTCCATTCTCTTTTTAATGATCAAGTTCTTTACTCGTTCTCTGTGTCATTTATTAGCTTAAATTCGTGCTTTGGCAGTGAAATATAAACATTTTTGCTAGTAATTACCTCATTTGCCAGTAAAGCACACAGAAGCATAGTCCTTTCTCCAGTTTAAAGTGACACAGAAAAATAGGGCCATGCCTGTCCATTCAGTGTCTGGCTAACTCTGTTATTTTTTATTCCAGACTGAACACAACTTCCTGACGGTGGAGAGATACACCAGCACTTCATACAGCTGGCACGTGGTACAGAACGATGCCTCCTGGGACACCAGGTGAGTGCCCTGATCAGATTTCACTGTTCCACAGACTCTACGGAGTAGTTCGAGTTTAACCTGAAGGGCTTCTTTTCAGAGCTTCCAATCATAGGTTGGTCTTGTCCCTGCAGATGATGCTCTCTGGGGGTGGATCGGTCCATATTTGGGTGGTTAACCTGTCAAGACCACAACAACTGGTCTTCCCCTTGGGTCTAGCTTCTGCAGTGAAGGCTTATAAGTTTGGGAAAGGTAGAAGGAAGAGCAAGAATTATAGAAGGTTTGTGGCCCAACTTGTTCATAGCCTACATCCATCCATCTGCCGTACCGTGCTGGTGAATAGGRTACCAAATAGAAAATATAAGACGTTCACCGCAGTAGGGTTTTCATAGGGAAAAACTGGCCAGCTTTGCTGTGCATCATAAAGTAGAAACAGTCAACAATTTAAAAAAAGTTTGTAAGAAAGCAAAGTTAAGGTTAGAGATGTCAGTCTTAAGGAAAAATATCCACTAAGCAGCAAAGCTGGTGTCACCTTTCAGAGCTACACCAGAAGTCAGCACACGATATAGGGATACCAAAGGCATCTTTTGTCAAACCATTCGATTTCAAGTTACTCCCCTGTTTGAATAAAACCAGACATTTTCCCACCTGTCTCTGCAACCTATCTGTAAGAAACCAGACCCCGAAAAACATCCATCTTCAGGTCTTCAATGTCCCACGTGAATGTCCCAGTGAAAACACGTAACGTCCGAGGTCAGAGAGGCAACATTCCCAACAGCTTGGCTTCATTGGGAAAGTCTTCCTCTGGATTTATGACGAGCATTTGATAGGGTGTAATTCTCTCTGCCCAAGTGCAACCAGCTGATCTCTAAACCTAATCCGGTAGCCAGGACTCCGGCTGTCCCTTTGCGGGAGATGTATTCCTACCTGCACTTGGAGCTTTGCATTTCTAAGTGTTTGCCCTCTGTTTAACACTTGCACTATGTTACCTTGTCACTCTCGTTGATGTCACCCTTTCCAGTCAAGTTCCCTATTTGAGTAGGGGAAATGATGGCATTTTATCACCCATATATGTAGCCCTGCCTTCTTCCCTCCTCTTCCAAAAACCCAACAGATTTCCCAAAATCTTGGCCAGGAACACTGAAAATGTTTAATAACATGTCACTCAAGAAGACGAAAAACATACAAAAGTGCAAAACTTGAAGAATATGCTGCCATGAAACTGGAAAGATGGGAATCTAGACATCTTATTTTCCTTCGTGAGAAAGGTCAGACTGGATCTCTGAACGATGCTTAAATACTTCTGCTAAGGAAGAGGAACTGTTTGGCCTTTTCCTGCCTAAAGGGGCTGGCCAGAAGGCAAACCAATGCAGACAGTAATGTCTCCCTTCCTGGTGCCCCACAAAAGTACGAAACACCACAAGAAGGGGCAAATGGTTCTGTTAAGATGAAATTGAGTCACTTTTTAYGTTGCCAATGTGTTAACCTTGAAATGTCAGTAATTAAGGCGATGGGAACAGGGAGCATCAAACACTTACTAGATATTAGTGGAGTCAGACTGTGKTTTTTTTAGTACAGGAAAAACTAAYGTTCGATACCACTGAATGTGCTGACATTGCAATAGGAGAGTAGCACAAGGCAATGTATTATTTGTTAGCTTAGTGTTGCAAAGTGCAAAGCTTATAGCTGCATTTGTAAAATGCGTATTTTCAGGGATCAAAAGATAYGAAGGTTTACTTAAAGGAGGTGCAGCTTTCGGGGAAGGAGATAGCTGTTATCTGCCCTTTGTCCTACTCTCGCCATTGCAGCAGGGACAAATTCAGTGCAGACTTGCCCTTTTGCTGGATGCTGTCCTGGTGTTTGCAGTAGAGAAGTGTTTGGCCCCACCCTGCRTCTGCCATGGGGGCAATAATTGCTTTCTTGGGACTGTTTAGGAGGAGGGGCCGAGCTACAGGCAGGAATTTGCCTGGCCCTCCCTTTAGCAAACAGCCAACAGAGATAAGACATGGTTAAATCCCCATGAGCTCATCTGTGAGAAGGCTCTTCCCAGGTGRGATCAGAGCTACGTTCTAGTTCCCGAGTCCCAGAGCGGTGGTCCTGGTTCATCGAGCCTGGAGGGCAAGATGGGGAGGAGGCTGGGTGGTGGCATAGATCTATCACAGCAGCATTTGTGGGTCACAGCATTACAGCCAAGGTCAGGCTGCAGGTCTCTGGTCCAACCCAGCTCCCAACAGGGCCAACGTCGCAGCTATAGCAGGTTGCTTGGGGCCATGTCTAGGCGAGTCGGGGTGGTCCCCAARGATGGAGATCACCCACCACTTTGGGCCTTGTGCTGTCACCTTGCTGTCAACTCCCAAGACAACATTGTTTTTGTCCCAAGACAAGCCAGCGCAATSCACAGCCAAAACCTTGGACAAGAGCAACCAGGCAGATATGTGGGCCCTGTGTCAGCCTGTGGTCTCTGTTTATCAAACTAAATTTCCCCCATCATTCACTGTTTTTCACCCAGTTATRTCTGTAAATATTAATTTCAGTCTTCTCAGTAAGACTGGTATGGGGAAACTTTTTATTACCATCGCTGATGAATCAACATATTTTGTTCATCTGCTTCCTTTAGTTAAAGYCCTGAAATGGGGGTGCTATCTCAGTAGGACTTGATAACTCTCATGTCTGGCCAAGATACAATTAGGGGGATATCCAGCAGTGCCCCTCATTGGCAGTATCAAAAGAAGAGCAGGTTAATCTTCTTTATCTCCCCAAGAAGTGCTCCATCATGGCCGACTGAAAAATCCCTCGCCCCCAGATGATGTGYGGCTGTCTATAGAGTTTTGAGGTTGAGCAGAAGTGGTTTTGCACAAGGAGTCTGATGTGGAAATGGGTGCCAGAAGTCCTGAGCTCAATTATGATAGATTTTGCTTGTGACCTTCRACAAATACTCATCCTTTTGGTTCAGCATTCCGCCTGCGCAGGGAAGACTAAGCTGACAAATATTGCTCACAGCGGTAATGTTGTATGGGGTTATGATACGGAGTTGGCAATGTAATAACACGTTGGTAGAAATATTCTTCATCTGCAAAAAAGACCACTGACTTGTTTTTCCATGTTTCCAGATATTTTTCAGCCCTGCCGGGTTTTGGGTTGGCTTGTTGGTTGCTGCCCTGATAGCCTAAATACATGAGGAAAGGTTAAAAAAACCTCTTAAACTATACTTAACTGGAGTGCATTCATCTCACTCCACTTAGCGAGCTCTTGGGATATTAAAACAAATGAAAAGTGGATTTTCTTGCTGACTGCAGGTTTTGGTTTGTCTGCTAGGTTTTACTGGACCAAAGGATTACTTGGTCGGAGCAACGTGACTATTGAATGGCACATCCCTCACGGCACAGAGCCGGGCATCTACAGGATACGGTACTTTGGGCACTACAAGAAAAAACTACCTAACAATCACATTGCCTTAATTCCATTTGAAGGCGCATCCTCAGCGTTTGAAATCACAGCTCTGTAGGTGATCTCATTCATTTAAAGGAACTGTTTCCTTTGAGCAGTAGATTTGATATCTGCGACGTTCACAATGCATGCCTGCGAGGTTTTTTTGTGGCATACGTGACTCTATACATCATTGCTGTCCCTCGGGTGCTGCTGGTCATCCTTTGAGGTGCAAAGCTCGACTTCCTGCAAAGTTTTGACTTTCACCTGCAATTCAGTCTTACTAGTCCAATGTATTCTCATTCAGGTGGTTCCCATCGTGGCCAGATCTTGTTGCAGTTGATTCTTATTGTAATAAAAGATGTAACTGTTTTTCTTTAGTCATTAAACAAGTGTGTATTGATAGGCTCTCTTGGAGAGAATTAGTGCATAGCAGGAGCTACTCCAGACCATAAAATAGTCCATAAAATTGAGCCCAGTCCATAAAACTGGAAAGAGCTGCTGAATTCACAAGGCATCAGAAGAGAAGACTCCTCAATCATGCTGGAAGTGCAAAGCTGACCTCTTAGGATRGTAAAGGGATGAATAGGATAGAAACTCATCAGAAAGGTTTGAATATTATTTCCTTTAATCATTCTGGTTTAGGGCATTTGGAGGATTCGTTCTCTGAGTTAAAAGCCACCATAGACTACGGGTGGTGGTGGGGCAACACTGTCATACGAAGTGAATTGCGCATAGTTCTGCATAAATCAGTGGTCTTGGTTTCACAGGTGCCTGATGAGAGTGGCTGTATAGGGTCCTACCTCAGAGGTCTTGAGTAAGGAAAGGAAGGTCAGTCACTCGCAAAATAAAATATTGAAGCAGTTGGCAGTTTTTTCCTGCTAGACTGTGTTAGTCTCTTTCACAAATGTCATTTTTGAACTGACCAGTGTGCCAGGTGGGCTCAGTGCTGCCCACCACGTGTGGGTTTGTGTCATTTCAAGGAGATGCTGGACAAGTGTTTGGAAGAGAAGCCCGCTGAAAGCTCTCAAATAATTACAAGTGGCCCAAGAAACTACAGGTGGGTTGGAGGCCACCGAGTCCTTGGAAGGACTACGTATGTTTGCTCTGATTTTATGACCTGAAGACATCATGCATCTGTGKCACGGTCCAGAGGCAGGATGCTGGGCGAGAAAGACTTTGGGGCTGATTTCATCCACTCTTGTTGTCCTTGTGTTAAGCTCCTGCCCAGCCCTCTGACCACAGCAAAGGGCAACAGAGGGCATTTTACCCTCTAAATATCACTTTGGGACAATCAAAATGATCAAAAATAAGGATGCTTACATGTGCCAGAGGTTGTTTCAATAGGAAGGTGTCATGGGAGGGCACTGGGGTTACACCAGGGGCCATATGCAGGATGGGGATTTTGGGAGGGACCTGTTGGTGAGGGAGAACCTGCAGTTGCTAGCAAAAGATGACTGATGTCCAACMAGAGCAAGGTTGGACTTCATCGCARTAAGTTTATATTTCAGGTACTGCAGATGGAAATCAGTAAGAATTGAACTTATGAATTAAAGCTGTGGGTAAGGCAGCTCTGAACAGAGCTCAGCCTGCTTCATTTTAGTATCAGGAAGGACACAAGGTGAGCAGGCTCTGGCTGGATGAAGGGCTGCCCAGAGCTGATGGCTAAAGCCGGAATCACCTATGGTAGGTCACCAGAAGGGCTCGTGGTGCCCCTCCAACCCATGTGAAAGATCAATGGAGGGTTTCATCAAAGCACAGAATGAAGATACCATTGAAGAGGCAGATGGACAGCCCCAAAATCTGTTGGCTGAAAGGGTTTCAACACAGAAAGGTCCCCAGGAAGGTAGAGGATCTTCTCTTGGGGGTTTCAGGAGCTGGCTGGACAAAGCCGTGACCACCTTGACCCAGTGCTGGTGGCAGGTCCCTCCTGAGGTGCCTCCAGCAGCGCTGCCATGGGGTGCCATAAGCAGGGATGGCTCCGCAGTCCTCAAGTCTCTTCCACCCTCTGTAAATAGTAGATCCGGGGRCCACAGGGAGAAGAAAACATGCCTTTCAGATCTGGATTGAAGATTCTTGTAGTGTCTTACAGCTAAACAATTGTAAATGTTTAATAAGCTCCAACAATGTGTACTAATTTTGTATGCAATCTCGTTAATTCTTCAGAGAATCATCAGTCAGATAATTTTGCCTCTCTTCAAAATCAGTAGGAGAGAATGAATTATTCATTTTAAACCAGCTGCAATCAGTCTCAGAGATCCCCATCCGGAGGAGCTCAAAGCAATCACAATACTGAGTCAGGAAAGAGAGAGCTTTCGAAGAACAACACTGGGAATCAAATCCCTGAAGATGCTCTTAATGTCCTTTCTTAATACCTCACCCAGCTGGCCGGTCCGCCCTGCTCTCATCA
The DNA here is from genome assembly GCA_030449065.1 of Oceanodroma leucorhoa. Taxonomy (NCBI): domain Eukaryota; kingdom Metazoa; phylum Chordata; class Aves; order Procellariiformes; genus Oceanodroma; species Oceanodroma leucorhoa. Next base: position 11,051,053 of record JASVER010000024.1, on the reverse strand, counting down.
GCAAAATCGCTCTGACGGCAGCAGCGGCATCTGAGGGATACGGGCAGCAGCAGAGGATGCTGCTCCAGCATCCCACTGTGCCGTGGGACAGGCTTGGTCAGTGCGGCAAGGCTCAAGTTGCAAAATGATCCAGAAAGTTTCTTGCAAAGTTTTTCCCACTTTGCTCAGGTTTTCATGCGGGACCGTGCATGGTGAAACACATCGTCCCCCCCTTAAAACAGGGTCAGATCATCTTTATGAAACACAGGAGCTGCTTTCTGGTCTGRAAACGGTGCTGCCTAATGAATCCCAGTACAACAATCACTCTCTCTCTACTTGCTGGTTTTTTACACTGTGTAAACTGGAATAAATTGCATGGGAGTGCTCTTGTTTTCCTAAAAGAAATACATTGGGAAAAAGGAAACAGCGGTTCATTTTTTCTCAGAAAACACTGAGATGTTTTATTTGATTGTTTCAGCTAATTTTGTTTGTATTATTGCATTACACTAACTGTGGATTTTTTTTAGTAGTGCTCGTACTGAACATGTTTATGCAAGCAAAATTGAATTGCACAGTTAAAGTGCTCATGGGTAAGATTTGCCCTCTAAAATGTGAGCATCTGGCCCCAAAAGAGAGTTTTTAGGGAGGTGGTGTTTCTCATGGGAGAAGAGGTGTCGAGAGCCAGAATGAGGGTATCTGGAGAGTCCCACAGGTGCCCCAGAGCAGGTCCCCTTGTGAAACACCTCCTAGCAGGCTTATTTATTTATGTGTCACCTGTGGGCACCGGCTTTTTGAATTTTTKGGGGAGATTTTTTTGGTACTTTTCATAATTTTTTGTGTCTAGAAAATTCAGCAACTGCGAGCGCCGCAGTGTGGGGAAAGGCTGTAGAGAGAAGTCCTTTGTTTTATTTGCTCCCTAATAGCGTCGTGGCTGTCATCTGCTGCTGGCACAGGGCGACGTACAGCCCCCCCCTCCCACCCCACGCCGTTTCGGGGTGCTGCGGCTGGGCCCAGCAGCCACTAGGTGCCAGTGCTGTTTTACACCAGAACATGCTCGCCGCTGAACAGAGCCAAAGCCTAGAAAAATTTTTCAGGAATTTGGGCAACTTGCCAGTTGTTAAATATAGCATTACTCATCACAGTTGCTCGTCCCTCTCTCGGGCTGCTCTCCTTCAACGTATAGCCATTTGTGCCTTGAGTATGTGCTCGGGAGGTGACCAAAACTCCACCTTTTTTTTTTTTTTTTTATCGTGGGACATAAACTAGTATGAACTTGAGCAACTTGTTTGTGTCTGCAGGCTGAGCCGCCTCGCAGAGCTCCTTTGCAAAACTTGACCATGCCACAACTTTCCTCCTGCACAACATCTTATCCCTCCCCGAATTTACCAACAGTATTTGGAGCTGCAGAAGAGATGCTAAATTAGGATCTGACCTGAGGCACTGGGGGGGGAAAGGGGAGAATCCCTCTGCTGTCTCCAGGCTTTGATGCAGGCTTTTAGGATCTGTCTGATCCTGTGGTTGTCTGGTGCTGTTTGCATGCATCCCACAGAGGATATTTGTGTGCAATCTATCTAGAGGTCCACCAGCCACCATCTGCTTTTTAACATCTTCACAACTGGGGCTGCATATGCACGAGGTGGGTCTGGGGACCAAGGAACGTTACTCTTCCATTGTTTCCCTTAAGCAGCCCCAAATCTGGACGTGCACAGTCCCCGTCTCCTGCAGGTAGCTGGAGCCAGGCCAGGACAAGTCTCTGGGCATGAAGAGGAGTTCGAGGTGGCAGGGCATCTCCAGGGAGAGAGCAGGCCACCCCATGCACCCCCCCCAAAGGAGAGAGGTTGGTGGGTAGGGGCTGTCTAAGCCCTGCACCGGGCACTTAAGAAAGGGCAGCTGAGAATTGCAATTTTAGCTAAGACCAAGGTTTTGGGGGGACACAATAATTTCCAGCCCTCAAAAGAAAGGAGCATCCCATGAGAGTACCATGAGCAGCACCAGGGGGAGGCTGACACCCAGGCAGCTAGTGAACAGCAGTGATTTGTGGTCCCTGACTGGAATGTCACCCTTCAAAGGGTTTATTTTTTTCCAAAAAAAGGGAAATCTAGGTAGGTATGCGATGGGGAGATGAGATGGTCGATAGGAGATTTAGCTGGGCTAGTGGGAAAAGGGAGCCATGCAAGCTCAAAGATAAAGCAACTCCTCTTGAAAGTCACTGGAGACCTTGTCCCATGGAGTTCTACAGGGGGTTTCAGTGGGACATGGGTGACAGTTTCCAGGTGGGATGTTTCAGAGTCTATCCAGCTCCAAAGGTGGAGCTGTTGTGTAATCCTTAAACATGTTTTATTCTCGCTTTTCACCTCAAATGTGAGGCCCTGTGCTGTAGAGACCTCCAGGAAAGGGCTGGCTGGAAGAAGGGAGAAGGACAATGCAGTTTTTGTGCCTCCTGCCCTGCAAGCAGCCAAACGGCTGACCAACTGCTGATTTTTCTGGGCCACTGATCTTCTCATCACGGCTCAAAAATGTCTTAGACTTGTTCGTGGAGAATGGATATGGTTTTTGGTTTTGCCTTGCTATCCACTGGGAACCCACATCTTTACAAATGGGAAATAATGTTTTTTAAGTTGGGTTGTGGGTTTCAGATTTCCTGAAAAATCATTCTTGCTCTCCAAAATTGATCAGCCAGCTGCTGCTGAGCAAAGAGGGAATCTCAGTTCTCCGAGAGGGGAAACGTTAAAGCACAAAAGCGAATTCTGCCATTGCCCTGATTTCAAATGAAACGAAAGCAGGACATCAGGAAAAGCTAATGAGGTAAAATAATAGAGCTGGCAGAGCTGCTGTTGCTAAAGCCCAGAATACAGCTGACCTCTTTGWAAGTCTGTAAGAACAATGTCAAGCTATTTTGGCGAAATCTCTTTTGGGTTGGTAGGGAGGACTTTTGTTGAGTGCTGTGTGCTATCTGTAGCAAGGTACCAGATCTTCCCCCATTTCCTGGGCTCAGGATCTCTCTGGAAAGGTGCAAAACCAGAACCCCTTGTACTGGGCGCGGAAGCAGGAATTGCTATTGCTCAGTCATTTAACTATGATGGTCTTCCAAGTAGGAGGTCCTCATCTTCGCAAAACGACCAGGGCTGTAGCTGATTTACCTATCGGCGACCTGGCAACAGGCTCTTCCCAAGGTTGGACCAATCCCTCACAGCCCTAAATCATGTATTGCCCCATCTACCCCCTTATTTTTGCACGTTGCTGTCTCGCTGTCGATATCGCCCCTGAGACTTCTCCGTCGGGATCAGGTAAGGAACAAAGGTATTACCACTGTAATAAATTTATAGCAAAAGTGATTCCTGCAGCATTGACAGATAAATAAATATTGGCCAAAAAGGTGGTGGAAAAAAAACCCTAACCCCTTGATTTTTCACTTAAAACTGCAGAAGTATAACACTGCTGATTTTCTGCTGCGTGTGCATGCCAAGTGTCACCAAAGTGCATGTTGAAAACACTCTCGGCATTGCTGAGCAGCTTGTGACCTTGCCTCAAATCGATCCTTACAGAGCAAAGTGTGCTTTTATTTACCATGCACAGGATGACCCTTTCAGATGAAACTTGGGGTATAAAAGGACTGAGGCATGTATGTTGGTTTAAAAAGTTTTAATGATATTTCAAAGTCCAGTTAATGTCCTTGGATTACTCTAGAATTACAGACTTGCTTCACAGAATTTAATCCTGGTTATAATTTCCTTGTAACGGATGATTGAGATGCCATTTTCACTTCATTCTTTTTAAACATACATGATTGTCCTCCAGTAAATGGATAGTGTGATTTTTCGCTACACTTCATAGTGTTAAAACTCTATACAAATATTGTACTATGCGTACAAAAATAAGTGCTTCATGCACACACTTTTTAATACTGCTTCTTGCCCTTTTCTTTGACATCTTTCTGAACTTATATAAATAGCTGGAAAAGCAGACTAAAGTACTGAACATGGAAAGTGAGAAACACTTCCTGCCAACGGTAGTCTTTTAGAGAGAGAGAGAGACACGCATGGATATGTTACTCATTGGCAGTCAAACACGACTTAAAAGACATAGACAGAAGAGAAAATAAAGCCACAATACCCATAACACTCTCGGTTATTTCGCCCTCTGTGAACAGGTTTGTCATTTTCTGCGAAGACAAGCATGCCGAAGAGCAAYGACAGAGGGCTTGTAATACCTTTAGGATGACCCTAATGAGCTACTTTATAAATAGAAAGGGTCTAATAGGACCGCAAACTATACAGCTTATGCTTTTTTGTTCCATTCCTAGTGAAATTGAGTCAGCCAAAGCATGAGAACAGAAAACGCTTAGCTCCTGGTAGTCAACACCTTGTCACAGACCATCGTGCTTTGTACAGCTTTGGGGATGCACGGGAAAAGCTCTGCTTGGAAAGGCTTGTACGGTGCCACATTACCTCATCTAGACCGGATGAAAAATTTGGGGCCAGATCTGTTGGAATCAATGGGCATCGTCAACCCGGTTGTAAATTCTCCCACCAAAAGAGGTTTTTTTGATCCTAGACTGAGCAGATTCAAGTTTTCTTAGTGTGCATTACTGTATAGGATATATTATATAGGATTAACATGTCTGCTGTAGTTATCTAACACTGGGTTTCTCCTATATCTCTAGAGCATTGTTACTCCTGCCTCAATCTGATGGCAAAAATAAATGGATAATGCCCTCCTGCTGTAAACGGGAGGATGCTTTCAGCATCCCCAAAGCGTTCAAACACAACACCAATGCACCAGTTTTGGTGCTCTCCAAAGCTGTTGACATGAACCCTCTTCCACTAAATTAATTTTTGCAAGAATCGCAGCAGCCAGCAGCCTTGCTTTAATGTGTAAAGCAGCGTTGATAGCCAGGCAGGGCTCTTTCCATCCTGCCGAAAAGGTTCCTTGTATATAATTTTATTCCTGTAGAGGTACCTGTTATTACTGGGCCATGGCTGTGAGCTCTTGTGCTCTAATTAAGTAGAGAATTGGCCCTAGTGAATAGCACTTTTCTGGTTCTTAACCTTAATAGTCCTAAAAGTTTTACTATCTTTCACTGAATGTGCCATTTGATGGGAGGTGGAAAAAATACACTGTTATTTGCTGTTTTGTGACTTGTAGGTATGGCTGGGAAGTAGCAAAGTAAGAGGGAAAACTCTGCTGAATGCTTGCTTCCTGCTTTAAAAATCAAATTAGCATTCAAGAGCATGCAAACTAGCCTGTTAGGCTGGGCAGACACATTTATGATAAATGTCTTTTTTCCTTGGCTGTGTCAGAATGAATTTAAAAAGCGCTTTGAGATGCCTGAACACATCCCTACAGCGCTGGTGGCATGGGATGCTCGGAGGCAGTGAGAGGCAAACCGGAGACCTCCGCATGGCCAAAGGGCAGCCTTTTATTTCACCCTCCGCTCTGCCTGGCTTCAGAAATTTTGGGGTGAATGGAGGAGAACTCCTGATGCGTGGAGGGGCTTGCTGGAGACACCTCACCCTTCCCCAGTCCCACGTCACAATGTCCATGGGACCAACTGTTTTCAGCACAAGGTTGCTGCTTGTAAACACACACACAATGGTATGTATGTATATATACATACATATATATGTATGTATGTATGTATATACACACACCTGAGAACCACTCATTTTCTGGGCTGAGATTTTGCTTTCTAGCGTGAAAATCTGATTTTGAGTGATTTTTTTTTWAAATTTCTCCTTTCCCCCCCTAATATCCTGTTATGAAACTAAAGAACTACAAGAACAAAACTCCATCTAAAATCTAACTTTAGGCGACAGAATAGTTTAAAATCATGAGGGTGTAAGAATTACCAGACTGAGATTTTTTTTTTTTTTTCTGCCTGTGCTCGATTTAAGGGAACTCGATTAAAGACAGGATTAAAATGCTCCGTAGCCATCGCTGCGTGCCGCGACTGCGAAGGCGGGATAGGCTTCGTAGGCTGTGTACGTTGCTAAATCTTGTCCCATAGTCACCGCTTGTTTGAGCTGAGTGGCTGTGACGGTCGCAGCTGCGTTAGCAATGGTATATCCTGCAGGGGAAAGGAGGGGAAAAATGCAGATTATTGAAAAGACGTTCAAAACTCATCATTGCCTGATAGTTTTTGATGGGAAGACTTTGCTGTCGATGGGAATGACGCAGGGAGCAATAAGTTTGTTAAAGGGAATAATCTAATTAAATTAAATAGGTCACTTCCAGCATGTTTTTTCTCCACATTAAAGGTAATAAAAAGAAGCTGGAAAATTAATGCATTTTCTCACCTATTATTTGTTAAACAGGCTGCTTGAAAAATGTCCCTCTCTGTTGACTATTTTTTCCTTAGGCTTCAATTATTTCTGAGCTAAGAGGGTATTAATGGTGCTCTGTACACGTCCTCCCGCACATGACATGAGGAGGGAAAGAAAATGAAGAAATTAAGGGAAATCTGGACAGGTTTCATAGAGAAAATATGGCTGTGATACCCTTCTCAGTCAAAATAGATGCAATTCAGGACAGCCACGTTAGAGAGGCAGGGAACTCCCTCTATGCAATATTGGGGAGAAAATACTTAGTAAACTGGATTTTTTTTCCCATCAGTTTCTAATGGAAAATGTGGCTTCAACGCTTCAAAATTTTCCATGGGAAAATGTTAGCTTCGCTGATTTAAAATGAATCACTGGGAAAACAAACATCGTTTGGGGCTGGTTTGTCTGAAAGCGGGGTATAGCAGCTTGTCGACCAGACCACAATATTTTGTTGCGAAAGAAGCAAGAATTAAGACAAAGCCCAAATTTGGGAGGAGCAGCTGGGGTACCCGTTGGCTCTGCTGGACCAGGCTCTGCTGCCAAACTACATCTCCCAGGGTCCAAAATCTCCGACTGACCAGCTGGACAATGGGATCAACTCAAGGTCAGTCAGAGCCGAGGTCTCTCGGTGGGGGGAATGGAGATATTGGGCAACACTGAGAGCACGTTGCCTCACTGAAGGTATTACCTTAGGGGAAAACATGAGAAATTCATGACAATTTGAGTATTGTGGCTGCTCCAAGTATCTTCTTTGCATCAGCAAAGCGAGGTGCAACATTTTGACTAGGAATTGAGAAATCTGTTACTTAAAGCATATCTGCCATCATAAGAGAAATGAACTGCTACCTGGGCATGGCCTGAGCTGAGCTGGGCTTCAGCAAGCCCTGATCAAGGACCGGTGTGTGTTGCAAGCAGAAACTTTAATGTATGTCAATTTGTTGAGTTTCCAAGACAAATAAATAAGGGTGGATGAAAGAAAAAGGAGRGATTATAATTAACAGTAAGTGGAGACTGAATTCAATAAAGAGCCCATTTGGTTTCCACCCTGCGGAAGCCTGCACAAACCCAGACAAATTGATTTTTCTGTGGCTTTTGTGGACTGCTGTGGCAGGAAGCCGGATAGATTTTTTTTTTTTTTTAAATCCATCCTTGACACACTCCAAACAACTCAGTAGTACTGACTAATGCATTCCTCATGTGCAGTTTGGCATGCGTTGCTCCCACTACATCAGAATAACCGTCATGCTGGAGAGCACAGTAAATGTAATGTCTGCAAGCTGGATTCCTGCTCCCAGCCTGTGTTTTCCATGGTTTCCCAAGCTGTTTTGGGCAGTTGCAAGAGCTGTTGAGTATGAATTCCCAAACTGGAAAAAAAACCTTCCAGTGGGGGTGTGAGAGCTGGGATCAGATCCTAACTTTCACGGTTGCGTCATTTTTTTGGCGGATGTAATCAGAAGTGTTGGTTCAAATGGAGCTGGGCGTGCTGGGGGAGGATGGATAGACCATGAATTAATCAACCATGCATCTTTGCAGTGGGGAGGATCTACTCCATCCTGGGTGGCATTGGCCAGACTGCAGCCAGCACGTCCAGGGAGGGGACTCATCCCAGATGTGGCACTGGGGACTCCAATTCTGGATCCTGCATCCTATCTGGGGCTCCCAGTTGAAGGGAGGCATCCACAAACTGGAAGGAATGGAGGGGAGGTGCCTACCTGGGATGGGGCCCTGAGCGGTAGGGGATCCCCATCCTTGGACACTTCCCCAGTTCGCCTGGTCACAGCCCCAAGCAATCTGCTGTATCTGCGGCATTGACCCTGCTGGGAGCAGGGTTGGACCAGAGACCCCCCACCCCGCTGCCTTCAGCCTGAGTTGCTCTGTGGTATGTACACCGTTATTTGGGTAGTCCTGATATAGAGATAAATTACTATATAGGCAATAAAGATGTCATACACATAAGTAACATGAGTCAAGGTGGAGGTGTGTGGGGGACCACAGCCAGGTCTGTCCTCTGGCCAAAAACAGGTTCATTCTTGACATCCGCAAGGAAGCAGCAGGAAAAATAACATTCCAGGAGACCTTTGCTGTACAGACCTTCCCATACCTGGAAAAGCTGGCACTGCAGGAGGCACCTCTGCTCCCTCCGTGGGAATCCCCAGCGTCTGAAGGGTGTATTCTGCTGCGTAAGTTTTGGCTTCATCGATATAGGCACTGAGYTTGGGTGGTGTGAAGGGATGTCTGTGAGGACAGCAAAATGTTAGCTTGTTTTTTTTTTTTCCTGCAACATGTTTTGATCCACTCATAGATGTCACCATCCCACATATCAAATGGAAACATTAYTTTACTGTGCTGACGCATTAACAAATTACTCTTCGCATAGTAGTCCGGTTTCTTTGCTGAGTTTATCATTGGCCCTGGGTCTCATTTTGGACACAACGTCCTTTCAGAGCATGTTGTGCATTTTCAGTCCAAAAGAAAGCCTGCTGCAGTCTGGGTTTTTCTTTAAAATACACAGCAAACAGGTCAGAAATGTTTAGGATCATATTTGGAGCTGAATTATCAGCACKTTCCTTCAAACTGCTTTCTTTTTCCCACAAGAGCTATCGTATACTTTATTTTTGTACTAAAAAGCACCCTTTTGCCTGATTATTTCTGGCTTTCTGTAGTCTTTGCATCACCAGAGAGAGAGCACCAAGCACGGCAGACATCACTATCAGTCTGTTTTAGTTTGTGGAAGTTTTTCTCCCTAATACATATTAAAAAAAAGGAAATAGAGACCTGTGCAATTTTATTTTGAGGAGAGATGCTAGATAAAGTGTCGTTTAAAAAAAAATACCCTAAACCCCAGAAAACCTCAAATAGTTACGTACATGGTGGGGTTCTGGCTGGTGAGGGCAGGGATGGTGATTTTGTATAGGAAGAGCTGTCTTTGGTCTTGGCCAATTGCAGAGTGGAGCTGGTAAACAGGCTGTCCCCAGTTGTTTTTCTGGCAGATTTCTTCTAAGATCTAGAAGGGAGAAAAGGGATTTTTGCTCYGGTTAACTGCTGCGCAGTAGCCTTCTCGCCAGCTCCAGCCCCTGCACTGGTCAGCTTCCTTCCCTCCAAAGGGTTTTCAGGGGTGTCATGGCAGCTTCCTCAAGGCTTAGCAAAAAAACCCATAAAATAAACGGCAGACAGGATACCACATTCACCTTGAAGTATAAGATTCCTCTAAATGTTTTATATTTTAAAAATCTGTTTAATTCCTGAAGTTAATTATTACCCCATTAAGTCGGACGTCTTTGTCCTTTTGCTGATCAGCTGTTTTATTCTGTTATCGGTGTGGTTTTCTTTGAATTCTCCCCAGAAACTCTATCTATGCACTTCTGTTTAACAGTGCTAAAACACTAGGGCTGCATTCATCTTCACTGTGCTGCTGCCTCCCTGGCTTAGTGGGTTACAGTGCATGAAAAGTCCAAATAGTTGTCTTTTTAAAAAAAAAGAAAAAAGAAAAAAGAAAAAAGAAAAAAGAAAAAAGAAAAAAGAAAAAAGACTGTGTTCCCATCCAATTAATTATACAGGCTTCAATAGGCAATTTCTGCTTCTAGTTTGAAAGAGAAATGCTGAACCACGTTGCCCCCAGCCTTAGCACAGCTTATTCCATGGTAATTGGGAATTGCTGTCCAGAAATGTTCTTGCCGTGGCTTTGTATTTCTTTTTTTTAACCCACTGGGTATGTGCTGTCCCAAATGGGTTTGAACACAGCGTGGTGTTCCCATGCCTCCCTGTGAGCGGTGCTTGGACCAGTTATTTTTTTCAAGTAGCTCCACCAGACCTGACACTCAGCTGAGAAGATGMTGGGTCTTGGGGCTTTGCGATGTTGGCCACGCTGCCAGCTGGGTCGGACCGGAGACCCCCGGGTGCCTCCAACCTGTGTCTTTCTGTGGTCTACCTTATTTAAAATTTTCACTTAATTTAATTTAAAATTAAAACATAAAATTTAAATGTCAGTGCTGCTTTTAATTTTGTAATCGTAGCTCCAACTGAAGTTTAGCACTTTGCAGTGTAAATAAACTAGTTCATTACATTTCATGAGGATGGCAACACTTGTTCCCTGCTGTCCCAATGCCTTTATATGGATGTCGGTTTTATAATGTTACATCAACATTTAAATCTTCAATAAGGCAGATCTACTTATTAACCCTCAGCATCCCATCTAGGCAGCAGGAATGAAATCCATCATTGAAAGATGCAGTTGAAACAGCCTCATTGCAGCGGATGGGAGAGGCTGACCAAGTTGACAGATATTAATGAGGCTGTCCTATTAACGAGGCTGTCATGAAGCAAGCTGTAGCTGTTTAAGACCTGCTGTTGTGAAATAGTAGCGGTGAGGGGATTAGAGAGCTCAACTGGTGGGAAAATGTGCCCCAAAAAACTAGTGTTGGAAGTGCCCGGTGCTGTTACTGCACTATTTGAAATACACGCAGTGGGGGYTTGGCATGCATGGGAAGAGGAAAAAATGAATTTCACTTGCCCTAAGGCAGTGCAGCACCACTCAGGCTATATCACCCCTCTTATATGCTGATAAATTAGAGTAAGGGGACTGTGAAATTTTGCAGGGGGGAAAAAACCCCACTTTCCAGTTTTCTGGGGGAGAAAAGGATGTTTTCAYAGATTTTGGCAAACCGGATGCTGTGGCAATTGAAGTGTTAATAGGCGAAGATGTACTTCAAAATTCAGGGTGAAGTGAGTTTCTCATSTTGCTTTGGATGATGTAAGGGAAAGGAGTTGCCATAAGAGCTGGACTCTCAGAAACTCAGGGAATTTGTTCTGGGTTTGTTTTCCTCAGCCCTCATCCATCCATCTGGATCCCAGTCCCGCACGTACAACCACATCAAAAGCCTCCTTGAGCAACCAGAGTTYCTGTGCTGGGCTGGGTTGTGCAGGCAGTCAACACCTCTTTCCCCATAAATGACTTTAAAATGTACATTATTTTTCTATATATGCGCTTTCGTTCCTTGGTGAAGCCTGAAGCGATGCATCCTGTTTATCAAACCCCTTTCGGGTGAGAATTTCTTTACCCTCAGGGCTTTTATGGAGCGACAGCCATAGCTGGATTTCATCTTACACCCACGGGTGTTTATGAAAGCTCTCCTCTGAGGGAGAGCAGACGCTGTTCTCCAGGGAGGCAGGTGGGTATTGCAGGATGCAACTACTGGTATTTTATTTTTTTTAACGTCTTTTGAGATGCAAGAATGGATTTAGTTATCAGTCTCCAGTGCAGATTCAAGCAGGGGACCATTTTCCCAAAAGCATTTTGGGCAAAGGCAACCTCTGGCCGGSATATTGACTCTTTTTCGCGCACATACCTGAGGAGCGAGTTTGATCCCTTGGGGCTTTAGCGTGACGTGGTTCATTGGCGTGAGCTCCATTCCTGGCAAGAGGTCGTAGAGTTTATCCTCTCCCCTCTTTTCTCCTTTGAGCTGGTATCCGCGCCCCAGGCCCGTGTACGCCAGGTAGCCGCGACCTCCCAGTCCTCTAACTCCCGCAGCCCCTACAGGTACATTCATGTAAATTTCTAGGAATGTAAGAAGGCATTAAACTGAATCAAATCACCGGAAAAATTACCCTGATTCTCGCTGAAATGGAAAAGTTAGCCCCATTTGCCAGGTTTGGGAAGAAGATGGGCAGGATAGATCCCCATAGCCTGTTGCTGGGATAACCCAGGCTCGGCATTGATGCCCTTTCTTTTTGGGCTCGTATGCTTGGATGGGTGGGTTTTTTTGAGGAAGCCCTGCTTCTTTCTGATCCAGTTACCATCTTCTCTGGTCAGTTTTGACTTCATGACACCTTTCTAACTGGATTTGTAGCTGAAAGGCAGAGAAGGGACATTTGCTCCCCACCAGCATAATTTCACTTTCTTGAAGAATTCGGAGTTTATATAATCCCTTGCTTATATGAACAAAATTCCTTTTTTTTTTTTTCCCCCATTACACTTCTGTTTTTGCTCGGGGAGCCCTACGTGGGAGTCTGGGGAGACTGCAAGGCAAGAAAGGGCTGGTGGGTTATCACATCTGCACATTTCCCAGTGCAACCTTCATAGAAGCTGGCCTCACCTGCGTGGGCAAAAACATGGGGGGCAGCAGGGGAAATTCCTGCTCCCCTGTCCCCTTCCTTGGGAAGGGGGAAAAATTGGCTGGTGTGGCCCTTGCCAGCCCTACCGGGGTGCCACATGGGGTCCCAGCCTGCTGTGGGACCTGTCCGTGGGTTTGGGGACACAAGCTGACTGCCACAAGYGTCATCTTTGGAAGGAAGATCAAATGGGCAGATTGATTTTTTTTTTTGCTAGTCCCTAAGCGTACTTCTGCACTTACCAAATGATGCCTGCGAAGATATTTAATAGGGGGGTACCTGAGCGTGGGGATTTGATTTGGTCCCAGGTGTGGTGACCCAGGATCAAAGACAGAGCCTCAGTGGCTTTCAGAAATACTCTCTGTTTTCACAGACTGCTTATTATTAGGTTAATGATCCYCAGAAAAAGGAGTCCATCTCCCAGAACATGCAATTAATGGCTTTCTTGATTTCAGTGCTGGCTCCCCACCCTCCATCAGGGCAATGTGACCTCCCTGGGAAACGCCATGGCTTTGGGTCAGAAAAACACTGAGAYTGGCAAAACTTTCCCTGTGACATTCAAAGCAAAGAGGAAACACAGCAGAGAGCTGTGCTGGTGGCWGGTTGAGGGAGTTGGCTCTGAAGAGGGGAAAGGAAAATTGTTTTATTTGGTCTTCCCTGCTGGGGCAAAACCAGGAGGATTCATGGTTTCTTTACACTGGATGTAGGGCAATCTGGAAGCTGTTTCAGGCTTGCTCTGGGAAAATGGTTATTTTTTTCATGCCCTGTTTAGTCTGCCGGAAGATTGCTACGCATTTGGGAAGGACAGAGCCTAAAACCTGTGTTTTTCGTCCCTCTCTGGAAGGAGTCCAGCAACCAGGGCAAAGTCAACACCCTCGACGTGAGTCTAGGGAGCAGCCACCCAAGCCCCGCAGGAGTTATTTTGATAAAGCTGAGTATCGGCGTGACGGGAGTTACCTCGGATGGACGGGGGCCGGATGATGCTCCTGTTGCTGAGCCCCTTGGTGGCAGGGAAGTGGAGGTTGGGGATAGCTGCGTAGGCTTGGGGTGCGTAGAAAACCGGGGCGCCCAGGTAGGCGGTGGCGGGGTCGTACACATGTCCGAAGGCGTAGGTGTATTCTCCTTGCAGCATGGTACCTCTGCCGCCTGTGCCCCGGGTGTATCTGACGTAGCTGTCTTTGTCAACGGGTTTGGCCAACGTCACCTCGATCGGAGACCCATCCAGCACCTTCACACGGGGGTGGTGGGAAGAGAGCACGGGAGAAGCACAAGCGTAAGWCTCCAAAGTGCACGGGGATTATTCTGCCTAGGGAGGCAGTTTCCCCACAGGGCTTGCTAATGGGATGGGAAGATGGAGAAAAACACCCAAAAAATTCAAAATCTCCCTCCCACGGGTGGAAGGCGGCACTGCCTGGGTGAAGGCTTAACATGATGAGAGCACCCAGCCCTGGCCCTGCCAGAAGAGGCTCCTTACCAAATGCACAGTTGTGAACCCTTCAAAAGGGTTCGCTTCCCTGCAAAGTAGCGTGTAAGTCAGTGAGATTATACGTGCTCCTATGGAGAATAGCAGTAGCACTAAAAATAGGAGCAGGGTTAACACCTCTTTGGGAACAGCTCTTGCATTACAGTGCCGTGAATTACATGCAGTGCAAGAAGTACTAAATACAGCAACCTCCTTGCAAATCCGCATCTGAATTTGGAGCAGATGTTTTGGGTTGACCTTGTTTGTCCCAGTTTGCCATTCACACACTGCCCTGYGAGTGTTTTTGTTGGCAGACGTGGAACAAGGATGTGAGCATGAGCCGAGGGAACCATAACCCCTTGTTTGCCAGTCCTCATTTCGGCTTTGCTCTGCCTTTTTTTTTCTGAGGGGTGAACTACAGTCTGAGCTGGGCACACACTTAGTACGAATGCAAGGAGCAAGAAGCTAAAATGAACAGTTTGTGTACATCAGGGTTGCTGAAAAACAAATTCAGGAGTATAAAAGCATCCTGCGAAGAGAAAATAGGGCTAACACCTTCAGGATGTTTCCATAGCTAATAAACCAGGCAGCTTTGTTTCAGCTGTGTATAATGTACTGCATATAAGCCCCATGAATTAGCATTTACAGCAGCTTTACCTTCCCATTCAAGGCTTTCATAGCTTCAACCGCATCTTCTCTTTTATTAAAGTGCACAAAGGCATAGTCTCTAATTTTCTTTACTCTCTCTACTGCACCTGCAGAAAATGTTGGAATATTAGTTGGAAATGGGTATTAGTTGGAAAATACAGATCTGAAAGAGCAATTATGTTGGGTTATGAGCCCTTGGAGAGCAACGGCTGACCAAGGGTAAAAGAGCAAGAGGGCAGTGTCTTCTTACCTCTTAGGATGTATATACCATGGGAAAATAAATATAAAGGCTGTAATATTTCAAGGAAAGCTAGAAATACTTGAGGTCAGACACCAGTAAGTTTCCCATTACACTGGAGTGGTTTTCTCCTGTCCAAAATGCTCTCTTGGATGCTACCTTTGGTCTTGTGTCTCTCTTCTGCTACAGACCACCAAGACCTGGATGGCTGCGCAGGACATGCAACAGCCCAGGATTTGGAGAGCCACAGGTAATGTCACCATGTKGTCGCCATCTCCGTGGTTTTGTACATGCATTGTCTATGCTACTCAGAGGCAGCTTCACGAAAGCTGATGCTTCTGCTATAAAACAAGGAGGCTCTTCTCTTAATCATCAACTCAGGACGTTCAGAAAGAACAAACACCAAGTCCTGTCTGGGACAGAGCAGCTCCAAACATGGGGATAGGCTGGGACCAATGGGGCAGCAGGTCTGGCCCTCAGAAACAGCCTTTCCCGTGCAAGTGGGGCATCCCTGGGATGGGGCCCCAGGTGGTGGGGGATCCCCATCCCCAGGGATGCCCTGATTCACCTGGACACGGTCCCAGTCAGTCTGCTGCAGCTGTGGCATTGGCCGTGCTGGGAGTGGGGCTGGGCTGGAGACACCCACCCTGGTGCCTCCAGCCTGAATCTTACTACACCTCTGTGATTACCCACAAAAATTCAAATGCAAATGGCTTCTTGTTCTTCTCTTCTATGTCCATACTCCACAGCTTTTCCTTATCAGCTGCTCTGCTGCTGGGAACTTCTTGGCACCAAGATACTCAGCACTAATAAGTTTGTCTCCAGAATAACCACGCTGGTCCTATTCCCTGTGGCCACAAGCTTTAGACATCTACCGTTTTCTTCTCTAATTGTTCATCTTCCCCAATCCTGTAGGTTGGGAAGCACATCATCAAACAGCCCAGCCACCAAGACTGGTAACACCCCCAAAGATATCCTYTGGAAATATGGCTAAGGGATGCTAAACAACTCTTCTGTTGGCTTCTTACCCTTTGAAGCTGAACAGGTATGCAGGGAAATGTCATACTGCCGCGAAAAGCACTTACTTAAATAACTGCAGGAGAAAATGTATTTCTTTGGAGTTCAGGGGGAGTCATTAGGAACTCCAGCGGGCTAAATGAAGCCTGTCCCAGCCTATAACCTGAGCAGCCTGCACGTCTTCAAAATGATATCGGAACTGTAAGTAGCACTTTGCGTCCTTCTGGGATCGGAGGGTGATTTTCTAAGCCCAAAGTTATGGGAGTTATATGCTGATGCCTTGTTTACAAGTCAAGGCTTTAATGAACTYTCTGTGTTCTGAAAATCCCCCTCCTGCCTCCTTGAGAGCTCTCTGTGTTATTGATCCTCGCTCGAGCCAAAAGTCTTGCTCTTCCCTGCTTCTGCCTCTGCCAGGGCAGAGCCATGTGATACCCACTCTTGGGTCATCTCCATGGAGAGACCRTCCGTGTGATGTTATGGGCGGGATATTGTCCCCTTCGGTACGTTTGAAGAGCACGACCTTCCTGCTGGAAACTTTGCCAGGGATGAGGATTTTTGCCAAAATCTCTAGGTAGCAAGGGTAGAGCTTTTCAGTGAGACAAGTGATGCAGATCTCTATAGAAGTCATCCGGCATTGAATCTGGCACAGATTTAAGGGGTGATACTTGTACTATAGTACAACTTGAGATGCATAAGCAGCATTCCTGGTAGTGTCTATGGAGCCCATAGTGATGTGGTAATTGCTCTGTCATGGGGACCTCTGGATCGTAACTCCTTTGGTTAGGATCATTTTTTACTGGATGACTTGTTATTGTCAAAACAGCTTCTTAATGCTCTGGATCAAATGTACACTTCAGGCAAGCGGTACTGAAATGCGGCACAATGAACAAGGCAGATAACCAAGGCGGGGAAGTGAATCATTTCAGATCATTGCTGACCTTTTTGATTGTAATCTCACTATAACTTAAACTGCATTTGCTCTCCCCAAAGCTCAGGTTTTGCTGTGCTGACGCACATTTTTTTGAAAGCATGGCACAACTTTAAAAAAGGCATTCCTGATTTTATCCACAATAAATAAAGCTGTCCATTTAAAAAAATAAAAAGCGTTTCCAGCATGAGAAGTAAAATGATAAAGTGAAAATTGAAGACGATAGAGTTCTTCTGTTGTTGTACTAGAAAACTCGTCTTAGGAGCAAAGCAGATGAGTTTTGCCAAAGTGTCAAAAGGGCATAAATGTGTTTCTGGGGAGTACAAGCAGTTCAGCGTTCAGGGGCAAAACTGGGTAAATAAAAGGAGGAAACAGTTAAGAGACTGGGATGATACATATTTAACTCAGGGGTAAAATGGGATCTCTAACAGCTTGATGGTGGCTAAAATATTGGCCAGAAACATTAGAAGGACAGAAAAGAGTGATAAGGAAACCTCATAAACAATTTTGCATTGCTGCCTAGTACAGAAAAAGAAATGTATAGAGCAGAAATGAAAAGTTAGTGAAGGAAAAATGAAGCTCTGTAGTGTATTTTAAAAAATTAATAGAAGGAAGTTAATAGGAATGAGATGAAAGGGGATTTCACATTGCCAAGCATAAGTTACTAATGCCTAATAGACTGTGTGGCTTGGAGAGCTGCAGAAATGGGTTATTTTTACTTTGTTGTTTTTGGGTGGAATTTCATAAAGCTGGAGCAACTCAGAAGTAAAAATCTCCTTTGAAAGCCAGCAGGATTTTTATTCCTAACAAATCTACTTGCTTTTTGAAAAATCTCACCCTAAGTGCAAGTAATATACGCCATGAAGGACTACTGTCATATTCTGTGTTAAATGATAAGCACTGATTATTCACAAATTCACAGAAGAATGTGGGGGGGTTTGTATGAAAATGATAGAATTCGGAATTTAGATAGATTAGATAAAAAGCATTTTTATTAAAACACTCTATTTCTATCGTCATCCCTTGCCAGAGAAGAAGAATGCTGAAATCACCCAGCTGTTTCACCAACCCTCTCTTTTTAAGAAAGACTGAAATGATTTAAMATAATTTTTATGACACAGGCTTCCCCATGCAGAGTTTTGGATCTCTTCCAGTTGCCAATCATCCTAAAAAGGTTAGTAGTGTTGTTAGCTGGAAATTAAGCAGCCCTTAATGGGGTGACATGATGTGCGTGTTGGGTGGGAGCCTTCAGCCTAATGACAGTTTTTGTGGCATTACACATGAACATTTTACAGGGGAAAACCAGTTATTTTTATCTCTTCTTTTGGCATTTCATGAATGGAGAAATATTTCCATTTGCAGTCTTATTTAGGAGCTACCTTATCAATGGATTCCTACCTGGTTTGATGTTGTTGAACTCCTTTTCTATGGTCTCTTCAGTGGTTGAGAGCATGAGGTTCCTCACATAGAGAATTTTTACTGACGACATGGTGTCTTCGTCCACCTCCACTTCTGGTTCTGCCCAGTCCACAGCAATAGGGTGTCCCCACAACTGGATCCTTCCTTTGAAGGAATTGGCATGGTCAGTGTCAGACATGATTCCTCTCACTTCTGCTCAGAGCCTATTTCACGTGCAGTATGAATAGCAGAATAGTCCACTTCTACAAATGGGACCGAAATAAGCCTTTCTAGCTCAAAGCACGGCTGCTTCGTTAACTCATTTCCAAAAGCAGATGGTCACACTTTGAGTGTGCTCCCTCTAATACCTTAAATGCCTGCAGAAATGCAGGGTCCAGAATTAAAGAAGTGAAAATATGGCATGATTCACTAACGTCTGCATTCCCTGGAGTGCTCTCTAAAGGGAAATATTTTAATGAACTTACAAAAATCCCTCTTGGCTGCAAAAGTTTAATTCCCTAGATAATAGGAAAGGGACCCAGAAGTCCCAGCTGGATGAAATGAAATAGTAAAAGCAAGGATGTCTCTGTGTGCAAATATTTGAAGTCGTATGGTCCCTGCTGGGTGAAGTTGCAGCAGAAGTAGTAGAAAGGAGGGACGCAAAAAGTAACGAGGCATAAAACATGGTGTGGGTGTGGAGGAGAAGCCCCTGGGCACTGTACACACTGGATCGAGCCACTGAGGGGCAGAGAATAAAAAGAGCAAATAAAGAGGTARTTAAAGGCAATGTTGTCTCCATGTTATCATGCTGAGGTCCATAATCATTTGCATTGAGTCACCTAATCTGTAAGTAACTGATTAGTCAATTAGTGGTGTTCAACATGTAATGAAAACTGACTGCTGCAGACTTGTCTCAAAGGTGTGGGAATTGCAGTGATGAGCAGCAGGACACCAGGTAAGGCAGAGGGACCTCTACGTAGTGACGGTTTCTTCACCTCCCGTCTTCTCCAGACGGCAATGATACCTCTTGCCTCCTCTTTTTCTTCCCTGTCCCTTCTGCACATCTTGCAGGGACATCTTCCTCCCTTTTCTCTTCAGGAGTGGTTGAAATCTGGCCAACCACTAATATCCAGAGCCCCACATTCCATGTGCTCTATCTGTGTCCCACTTCTTCTCCAGCAATTTTAATTGGCCCAGCTGCTAGTTCTTTGGATGTACAGTAGGGAYCATTTTCTGTCTTAGCAGCCTGGTAAGTGCTAGATATTCCTTCCAAATAATGAAATAAAATGTCTGCCTCTTCTGCAAATGTCCCTCAAAGAGTAAGTGGGTCTTTCTGTGTTTTTTCTTTCTTTCTCTCTGATCTTTATGACATGAAGAGTGGGTCCTCCGAGACCTTACTTATGCTAAAACCTGGAAGAAACCCAGGGATGCCTATGCCGGTAGAGGGAAAATGAGAATCCTGCAAAACATTTTTGGAGAGATCTAAAAAAAGGCATCCTATCTTGCATCTGCGCTTGGATAACCCATCTAAGATGGGATGAGAGCTCCAAAAGAGAGAAAATTAGAGGGCAAGGGTAGAATTTGGAGACCTGTTCTTCTATATTGGAAATGAAAATTAACAAACTAAATGGAAAGAGGCTACTCCCTGCTAGGAAGGCTCTTGAATGAGCCAGGATTTGTGGAGCAAGGTTGGACTGATGCTTTCAGCACTGCCCAGTCTGACTCAGGCTGTTAGTGACCAGAAATAGAGAGATGGCTGCTAATGGCAGCCAGCTGAAATGAAAGGCCATGTACCCCTTTCTGAATTGCCACTTTCTGTTCAACAGTGGAAATAATGACCTGGTTGATGTGCAGCAAGGAGCTAAGCTTGGTGCCTGCACTAGCCTCTTGCTAAAACCCAGTCTTGCTGCACCCTCTTGTTTAACCAGGAGGCAGGACAAAACTTTCATAAAAAAACATCTTCCTTTTTGAGCATTTCTGTCTCTTCGACAAAGCTCCCGCAAGAGCAGAGAGGTTCAGAGTAAAGGAAGCATCTTGATAATGATATTCAATCTCACATTCATCCAATACATCAGCTGGACCCACATTCAGTTCCGGCTTGAAACTTTTTTCAAGTTCCTCCCGTATGTTTGCAACACCAGAAGACTCTGGCTCCTGCTCAGGCCTTTGAAATTCCCCAAACTGTTTACCGAGATGTCTCTAAATTGGAAACCACTAGTGCATTGCACATGTCTATTCAGGGCTACGTGTTCGTTCCATCTGTCTCGCTGTCTGTGCTTAGAATTTCAAGTGCTCTGCTCCCTCAAGGCTGCTGTTGGCAGATGTGGCTGTGCCTGCTCCTTCCTTCATTCTCGATATAGAAACCATGGAAAAGTTATGCTGAAGCACAGACCAGCTGAAGGTGCTCCTACAATCAGGGAGATGCTAAACTGATGCAGAAAATGCAGAATAAAAGGAAAAATAGTCAGTGTGAGATATCCCACAATAGCTAGGCATATTCAGGACTTGAAATCATGCTCATTTTTTTACAGTAAGAAAAAAGGATTTAAATTACTCGGGGTGTTTCATGGGCTGTCATGTAGAAAGAGTGAAAGAAGGCTGGTGGGTTATGAACAAGTCTCAAAACAGAAGGTTTATTGGATTCATTCACCAGCAAGTGAGCTGGGTTCGACAAAGCAGTGCAGGAGCTGCTGAGCATAAGGAAGCATGAGAAAATTGGTGAAATCACTGCAAATGTAGTTAACGTTAAGTGACTCCTTCATCTAACACATGCCAAACCTCCTCCTGCTTCACAATGGTCTTTGAATGTCACCTAGAGCTAAATTGCATAGACTTACTCTTTATATCGTTTAAATCCTAAAGCAATTCCTCATTTGATGTTGTCTTCCCACAAGGAAAATACCCATTTTCAGGAACATCTTCAGTACATTCTCAAGACTGAATGTGTTCTTAGGTGCTTTCCTGAGTGATTCTCTTCGAGAGTYCATAATTGAGGCTATATTTTATATAAAACCCAAGATAACCACAGGATAATACATATCCTACAACAGAGCTGTATGGATATACACAGCTAAATCCATCTAGCTATATTTTTAATAAATTCCAGCTCCTAAATTAAGAGCATGGATAATGAGCATGGTGCTACATCAGGATCTGYAGCGAATCGCCCACGCTGCACCCCAGAGCCAGGGTGACTCCATCAGCCAGCCAYGGTGCATGGAGGTCCCTCCTTGCTCTGAGTGTCTCTAGCAGCCGAGAGGAGAAAACCCAGCAGCGTTCGCTTCCTTAGGTACCTGGGTCCTCTGGAAACTTCGGTCTCACCGCAGTGCAACATGTACATAGGTGACCCCTGAGATGAAGCCATCCCTACCGCCCTCACCATCTGTACTAACCTGGGAGCAATTTTCTCCTGGCCATGGCTGCTGCCCGATGGCTTTCGTATTCCACAAAAGCAAAACCCCGGTTTTTCGTTTTATCGGCTGCACTAGGGTAGACAATGACGTCCACAACTCCGTCCGTGACTTTCTTCATCTCTGCTAAAATTTCCTCCCTCTTCTTTGTTTTGGGGATCCCTCCCACAAACAGGCGGCAGTTGTCCACGCTGGCACAGACTCCGAGGAGACGCCCATTCCTGAGTATAAACAACATTGCTGGTTTTTCAGGAGTCAGGATCACTTCTCAAAGAGAGGAAAAAATCAAAATAAACCCCCCCTCTTGACCCAAAACACAAGGTCAAACACAAGGCCTCCTGCTCCTGCAGCATATGTTGCTTGAGATAYTCAAGCGGTTTTGCTCAATGCAAAAGCTAACGTGAAGGTTGCCACTCTGCTGAATTTGAYATCAAAGTAAGGCAGCACAGCTGAAATGAAAGATTTGAGATCAAGGAGAAACCAAAGCCAAATTTTGCTTTTGCTTCCTGGGATTCTCCCTTTTGCTATTTGCAAAAATGGCTGCTACCAGGCAACTGTACCTACGGTGGTCAAAGCAGTGACCACAGCAGTGACTCTTGTGTTGCCACCAGTATAAGCCAGGATTCATTGTGTTCAGCAGTGACTTGTAGCTTCCCAGTCACCATTAGGTCTCATGACTGAGGTTTTGGGGAAAGAAAATCCCTTGTCATGGAGAGAAACCATGTGGGGTCTTACTGATGCCAGCTGTTGTGCAGACCCCAAAGTAAAAATTTCCTTACATGCACTTTGCTTGTCTTGAGAAGTTAAAAGCTTCTTTAGAGGAGTCTTTGGAACAAGAGGAAGTGGAGGTGGATGAAGCCTAATCTTTAAGACCTTCCAACCTCTCATACAAACCACATTTCCAAGCCCTCCCTCTTTGCCTTGTGACCTGCTCATCCTTAGGGTTGCTAGTAAAGCAATTCACAACCCATCTTTTTTTATTAAAAACAAAAACGAAAGCCATGAAATTGCCAGAATGGTTTATCTCTAGATGCTTCTAAGCAAAGGCATCTACTCATCCCACTTTGAACTGGAAAAAAACATTGTGTGGTCAAAATCAAAACAAAACATATTGATGGGCCCATATGTTGTTGATTTCTAGGTGTTTTGTTCCCAATTTTTAGTCACAAACATAAGGGCTTTTTCTGTTCCTATCTATTAGGAAATGTCACTGTTTTGCCAATTGGTTTCCATCCTATTTCACCATTTTTTGCAATTGTTCTGTCTCCCAGAACATATCTGCAGTGTAGGTYACGAGAGAGACTGTTACTAGGAATAAATCAACAAAAAACAGCCCGGAAGGGAACATGAAATAAACAGCAATGGTTAGGCGAAAGTCAATTTGATCCAAAGCAAAATATTTTTTCCAATGTTCTAGTAGAGGTTTTTTGTTTGTAAGGAAGAAATTTCCTGCAAAAGATTTTGGCTCTGATGAGTCCTACATGCTGCCTTTGTACTATGGCAYAAAGCAATGACTGCACAGGGAGACAAGAGGTCATTTCCTCTTAAAGCTTAGGTATCTAAATAACCTTCCTCTGRGCTGCAAGGAAAAATATGCCTTACCTAACAAAATAGGTTAATATATATGATTTAAAGTTGATGTGAAGGTGTTTGCCATGCTTACCTAATTTCATAATTATTGAGTTGCTTTATTGCATTCTTCGCCTCCTGCTTATTTGAGAAGGTCACAAAGGCATAGCCCCTGTTGTTACCATTAAAGTCCATCATCATTCTCATTTCGTAGATTTTGCCAATCTGCAAACAGAAAGAAAAAGGTTTGTCAGCAAGGTGGGAGGTGTTTAAACAAGACCGGGTGCTTCCTTGACTGTATCACGTCAGACCCCCACCAGTAGTCTGAGCCAAATCATCTCCAGTTCAGCCTCCAAATGAAGCTTTGATCATCACTAACCTCTGCAATACAACTACCCTCCGTAAAGTCTTACTTTTTCACACAGTGGTATAAGTTCATCTTCAAAGAGGTCTCGGGGCAGTTTCCCAATAAAGATCTCACACCCCCTCTCCGGTGGAGGGCCATCCCAGCCAGGTGGTGGGCCTCCGTATTTCCTCTGCCCATTTTCCTGCCATGGAGAAAAATAAAATAATGGTTTAGATATAGATTTTAAATGTGGATGTAACCAACACCTTCCCAGGGGAGGACACTTTAGACACGCTCTGTTACCAGTGGGCTGGAGGCAGACACCCTCCTTCCCTTCAAGGAGCAACTCTTTACAGACTCGTCAGAGATAACGTAGTGTGCATTGGCTGCCCCACTGCCATATCTGTACTGAAAGGCTTTGATAACCCAGTTAGTATGCTGGTGATGTACTGGAGAAGGGTCTGGTTTGTACTAGCTGAGTTTTGCTAAGGAACATGCATCAGTGTATGCTCTGCAACTCAATTGCTACTTCAGATGTCCAAGATGGAAACAGTCAAATACCTCCTTGGAAAATGTAGGTCTTCTTGGCTATGGGAGGCGAATCTCTGTGGACTGTGTGTTAGTTGTGGACTGCGTGATATAACACTTGCAAAATGTATAACTTGTCATGATTCTTCRTCCAATTATAAACATTTATTAGCAATGATATTGCCTCTTATTTTAGTAATTGATGGAGAGCTTCCTACTCTACAAACCAAAGAAAAGATACTGGAAGGATCGTGTTTGAAAGCAGAAGAACTTTCCAAAAGCAGAAGGCATCTGGACCTCAGAAAGTGCTAACATAGGGGGAAAAGTGGGGATGAAGGTAGAAATTTGGAGAGAGACATGGACAGAGTGAAAGGGGTCAGCCAGGGAGCCTGAGGCATCATTGGCAGTAGGTGATGCTGGAGCTGCTCAACGCCCTTCAAAAAAGATGTTTGTGCCAGCAGTTGGGCTTAGCGAAGCGGTAGCAATGCTTGGAACAAGGTGTAATGAGGACCTGGGCCTGGAGATGGGCATGGAGAAATGGTGCACCCCAACACCCACCTTTTCCTGCACCCGGGAGCGGTGAAGCCCTTTCTCTAACTGTGCCGGGCATTTCAGAGGGAGCCCAGCAGGGGAGGAGGTTTGGGCAGAGGAGATGACAGAAGCAGCCCCACAGGGGTGACAGAGGAGGGCCCTCGATGATGAGAGGCCATGTGAGGAGCAAAAGATGACGCCTGCCTACCCAGGAGTTTCTTTAGGCAGGGAGCAAGTCTTTGCCCTGAATAATATTCAAAGATGTGAAGACCAGGCAATATTTCCTCTCTTTGCTATGTTTTTGCTAGGTGAGTGTGTCTGTTCTCTTCTCCTATTTTTAATCATCTTTCCTGTATTTCTTGTTTTCCTTCTTTCCTTCATTCTCATGTTTTCTTCCTCCTTCTTTTCTTTCTTTCTCCTTCTTTCTCTTTCTTTCTTTCCTTCTCTTTTTCTTTCTTTCTTTCTCTTTTTATCCATCCCTCTCTTTCTCTCTTTTCCTTCCTTCCTTCCTTCCTTCCTTCCTTCCTTCCTTCCTTCCTTCCTTCCTTCCTTCCTTCCTTCCTTCCTTCCGCCTCCTTCCTTTCTCTCCTTCTCCCTCCCTCCCCTGTCCTGCAGCAATGCCCTGCTCCTGGAGGAGCTGGGACTGTGGTCATTTTTCTATTTTTGGCTCCCTGATCATTTCTGTAGTCATTTCCCACTTTGGGATTATTTCAGGCAAGTGAATGCCTGTACAGCTGACTTAAGAGGAAAGCCCAAAGCACGTAAGCAAACAGGGATCCTTGCCGGAAAATAAGAATATAYGACGAGCTCTTTCAGTTTTCCTGAGCCTGTAACAGGCCCTGAATTATCCATGCTCATTCCTGTTTTGCAAATGTTTTCAGCATTTGGAGTCATGGGACATTTGAATTTATGGATGAATTCTTATAGCAAATCTAACAGGAAGACCATGATGTTTCAGACTATTTTTCTGCCCCCAGTTTGGCTGAACTTTGAGCACRTCGCTGGCATGGGATTTTTCTGTCTCTCAAGCCATTTGTTAGGTGAAGACAAAAAGTGGTGGTTGTTGCGGTCATCTGCGATCTTCACTGGCATGTCAGCTGGAGGAATGCCAGACTCATCAAGAATGGTCTGAAAATGGTCAGAGGAGTCTTACTGTCCCACTTTAAGCCAAGTGAGAGACAATCAAAGGGGTGGGTTTTTTTTCCATTTTGTCACTGTCTGTGGGAGCTGGTGTGCAAGGAGGCACAGTAAGAAATAAAGTCTTCCCCCAGTCTGCAGTGGCTTTGTTTGTGGCTTGAAGGCAGCATCTCAACAAGCTCATCTTGACAAGGTATCTGGAGGGAAGGAGGACTTCATCATCCACTTCACRAAGATGAGTGACCCTGGCGTGCATTGAGGAAGAAGGTGTTTGGCTGCACCAATAGAGAGGTTGGAAGAAAAGCCCAAAGAGACATGGAAAAGGAAATTAGAAGGGAAAAAAATAAAT
>JASVER010000024.1:10953202-11024931 GCA_030449065.1 Oceanodroma leucorhoa | reverse complement strand
TGCGACAGTATGAAAAACTGAATACAAGGATAAAGAAAGCCACAGTAAATGTAAGACATAGAGAAGTTATTTGTCTTCTGGGTCAGGTACGCAGAAAGCCTCCTCAAGGGCAACAAACCCAGCTGCTGRCCTGGTCGTGGGGTATATACAGGATTAAGGGCTATAGGAAAATGCTTTTTCCCCAGGAGTCTCAGTTTTTGCTTTGGGCTGTTGTGCCCTCTAGTGCTATGCAAAGCAAGGCAAAGTTCAAGGCAGCCACCTGCCTAAAATTCAGTGTTTTCAGTTACTTCTTCCAGGATGCAAGGTCAGTCATATTAGTGCCCAACACTTTCGAAAAATTAGCTTGTTTTGGTCATGCTAACTGAGAAAGACTTCTTCAGATGACTTTTGAAGGACATGCCCAGTCTCCACCTGCCCTAACCAGAGGAGGCTTTGCACGTGGAGACCTTGAAGACTAAACTGGGAGCAACCTTTGGTGTTTGGGCAGGTGAGGCACCTGCCTGAGATGCACTTGCACGTGTGCGAGTATCTGTACAAAAGGCAGATCTGGTGGTGATGTGTTGGACTTCCCATGGCCAACTCTGGACCTACGCTCTTCTGAAATTTTGTTTGGGTTTTCTTTGCTACACTATCACTGCAGCCATGGCTTTGAGACAGCAATCCCAACCTTTCCCAACATTTAGCAGTGCTCAGGTGCTTTTTTTCCAACCTTATCATAATTTGGCATCGGAGAAAGAATTCCTGGAGGAATAAGAGCCTGCTTCATAAAAGACAGCATCTATTACATGTAGTTATGTGCAGCACATATGTTAGAGAAAAACAGAGAGAAGAATGAGCAAGGAGCACTTCGTGTGTACAGATTCGCTGCTCAAGCCCACGATGCAACGCATCGCTTCAGGATGAAGCCAGATACTGCACACAAAAGGACGTGACCGTGAGTTCCTACCTGGATCAAATTATATCCCGTTCGCTGAATTAACGCACGGAGGGCGGCTTCTTTCTGTGTGCCGGTCAATCCATCCCCGGATTTGTGATTTGATTCCATTGTGAGTGATTATCAGCAAAAAATCAGGTTAATTAGGGGTGCTCACTGCAATCAAATTTAAGATAAATTAAATAAATTAATACACCTAGGAGGAGAAAGTCCACCCTCCTGAGAAAGTTAAGAGGATCGTTCTTCCTAAATCAGTTATTTTGAGATAAAACCAAAACAAAACACCACAGACCGTGGAAAAAGCAAAAATATCCCCCTCAAGTTGCATGAAAATAAATAGCATTTAAACCCACAGTCAGATTTTGGACAGCACTCCAGTGACACACAGAGGGATATCGTAACATATCGGTTGATGTGTCTTTGGAGGGAAACACATGTAAGATGCCTAATCCTGCGCTGAGTACACGACGATGAGTCCTTCATGCCGCTGCAGCCCGTTGATGCTGGGAAGGGAACCTTGTACAAGCCATGTCCAGCGCTTTAAGAGAAACAAGACCTCGGTCCAGATTTGGCCTGTTTTTAAAAATCAGGAACATGGGAGAACTTCAGATCTGTATTTAGGTGCAGGGCTGGAACAACCTTGGATTCAGATGTTTTGATTCTGAGCTGTAGTTTTAGGTCATATCTAATTACAGATTTTTTTTTTTTAAGTTTTGGTTTTGGGTGGAAAACAAGATAAAGCTGAAATTTGAATCTGAATTGGGTTACACACTGGCAAAGAGGCATTTATAAGATGGACTCGCTACCTATAATTTCAGGCTGCCCCTTTTTCCCTGCATGCTGAGCCTTGAGCTTGTGCAAAAACCATTTGTATGGGCCAGGCATAGAAACAGGGTCTGCAAGTGCACATTGAGCTTGAGGCCTCGTGATGATGGGCTGATGCTAACACCAGCAAGAGCGAAACCAGTTGCCTGCTTGGGTCCTCGTATCCAGGGTGTGTGCTGTGGGCTGGTAGGACTAAGAACTTCATAGTAGGAAATCACTAAATCGTGTCATCCAAAATGATTGTTATTGCCTTAAATTGCTTTCAGTTGTACAAAGGTGGAGGCAATGAAAGACAATGATAACTCTCAGGCTTGCTTGGAGAGCAAACAGGGCCAAAAGGGGCTGGGGTGGGTGTACTGGGGATGGGGGGACGGGGCACCCCAGGACCCTCCATGGCACAGGGATGGGGAAGGGCATGCAGTGGTGGTGGGGATGCTGAGTGAGGGAGAAGGGAGATCCGGAAGAGCAGAGTGGGGAGACAGAAAAGTGAAAGGAGGATGGATTGCTATGGCTACGCCCTGAGCTAATGCCAAATTTTGGGGAGAGGACCCTAAACAATACCCCTGTACATCAGGTCTCTTGGTGCACATAACATGAGCATCACACGTAAAGAAATGCAGGTAAAGAAGTGCAATATATCTGGCTACGGCAGATTTTCTGGGGGTGCCACGATGCTAGGAAAATAACAGAAAAAGCCTTTTCCAATAACTGGCTGTTTAACACCAACATCTTTTATTAGCACATGCTGCTTTTGGGGTTCATTGACGGAAGAGCTAAGGTTTGAGGCTGGCCACTGTGCCTTTGGATATTACCTGCTCTGTGCTCCTATGTCTTTGTATCCTGGAAGATTTAAAGAGGTGCTTTAAATTTAAATAGACGGATTATTCTCAGCACCAAAAATGGGGCACGAGCCCAGGTGTTTGGAGGATCTCAGTCTTGTGTCACTCGGGCTCTGCCACACTGAGCTCCAGAGACCATGACTTAAATACTTGGAAATAGAGACACCTCTGTAATGCCAGATTTTGGAGCTATTTATTGCTGAGGTTTGTGAGACCCTTCTGATTATTTTTTTGCCGTTCTCCCAGGTTCTTCGGTGTTTTAATTACTACCAATGTGCAGGGACAGGGAGGTGGACTGTCCAATGCAATAGCTCTCTCCTGTCTCTAATTCCAAAAGGAGTGTTTTCTGCAGCAACTGGAGCCTGATTGTTGGTTTTTTTGGCCTTGCTGAGGGCGGCAGCAAAACCCCATTGATGCTTGTGGTTTCTGTGCCTGCCGACTCCTCCGGAGCCGGGGTTCAGCATGGCATGGGGCAGGATTAGGACACTGCTGTGCAGTGTCGGACAATTTCTCAGGCTGCTTAAGGAGGAAAAAGTGGTTGTTCAAAAAAACTCAGTTAAAATCCAAATTGGTTTTGCATCTTCCCCTGCCTGGGCAGAGACACCCTACATGCACCCTATAGAGGAAAGCTCTGGCATACTGCAAATTTGGCCCCTTGTATTTTGCTTTTGCTGCATCCTGGTTTCATCAGGGGCTTGAGCGATCAAATTGCAGCTCTTGGTGCAAATTTACACAGAGACATAAGTCTCTGTTAGCCCTTATATCTGGTCTTGAGCCCATCCTCACGTACCCGAAGGCTGGGACAGAGGTGGGGACGAAAAGGGACGGCTGTGCTATGTAGGTATCTCTAACATTCACCACCTCGGATTTCGCGATTTTTTTCTTCTCTATCGGGTATATCGGTGCTGCAGCAACCYGCTTCCCGGCAGGGAGGCTGCCCCGGGTGTCGGAGTGCAGAGGCAGGCACCTGGCTGCCAGCAGGCACATCGCCCCACGCCGGCAGCGTCTCCTCTCCRTGCCGGGAAAACGGCTGGACCGCAGCCAGGCAAACCTCGGCAGCTTTCCATAGCGGCTGAGGTTTCCAGTCTGTCCCCAGCCGCGACCTAGATAGATAAGTAGTGTAAGAGCCTTTTTTTCCTCCGCCCCCCCCCCCCCCCCCCCCAATTGCACTATTTTACGCTGCACTTCCCTACGGGCTGGGTGTCTCAGTGACTGCTGCTTTGAATGCATTTGCACGTGGAGCCTTAAATGCCGTACGTCTCTGTACCTCTCCTCCGGGGAGGAGTAATTTCCAGTAACATCTCACTCCAGGTGATGCTTTCACGCTGAGCAGCAAGCACAAGCCACGGGGCTGGGGGATGGACGGAAATAGAGCATCTCCCTGGCTGATTCATTTGCAGCAGGAACAATATCCCTCTTCAGCTTCTGCCTTATTAGATAAGACCAGGCGAGCTCTTCTGGGCTCTTCTCGTAAGGCATCCTGCAAATTTTTTAGGCTCTAGACCAGCATGTCTAGACATTGGTGTACTCCAGCATATGCTCAAGCAATCCGCTAGCAATAAGGGAGCAAGAGCATTCAAGGTTGTGCAAGGTATTTACCACAGCCACTGCGAAATCCAGTGTTGGAGACTTCCATGCATTTTTTGAAAGTGCCAGAAAAATCAGTCGCCATGCTCTCAGGGTGTGTGTTAACAATGACCTGGCCTTAATCTGTGCCCAGTGCTTCCACACGCTGCCGTCTTTGAAGAAATCCTGGCCAGCCCCAAGGAAACAGTCCTTCCCCATGCAAGCGGTGGAGGATCCCTATCCCCGGGGATGCCCTGACTTGCCCAGACCACAGCCCTCAGCAGCCTGCTGCAGCTGCAGCGTTGGTCCTGCTGGAAGCGGGGTTCAGCTAGGTACCCCAGGGTACCTCCAGCCTGAGTTACTCCGCAAGTCCTCACTCCTGATTCAGGAGGAGCATCGGAGGTCGGGGCTGGACAAGGCTGCACGCTCAGGGCTTGGACACGCACGTGGACAACCCAACACGCCACCTGGATCCAGTTTTGTAGATCYGCCACTCTTAGAAATTAAGTCCCTCCTACTAATTACCAGCCCAAAGTCATCCACAGCTAATTTATAAGCCTCATGGCTAGAGAGCTTTCCTCCATCAGTTGGGTTTCCCTGGGATGGAAACAGAAATCACTCCTCTCTTTTTTAAGAGGTACAAATCCCAACACAACAAATCCCAAGCAGAGCAAAACAGGCTTTCGAGCCCCCAATTTTCCAAGCACCTCTTCTCTCCTCCCTTCTCTCCTACCTGCCTTGGCCTGAGGACATCTAAACACCTTTGTGGACAGGGCGCTTTCCCACTTCCGCCACCCAAGGGTCCATGTCCATCAGTGCATCCAGACTATTTCCAGGATACAAGTCACGGAGGGATGCTTTATTTGTGAAACTGGTGGGATTTCAGCACTTTCCCCTTGTTGCGGGCATCAGCCTCAGTCCTTGCAGCGGTGCCGGTGTGCTGGGCTAATTTTTTATCGTTAAGGGTAAGGGAGGAGAGCTGCTGTCATGGGACCTGGGGAAACACGATTACTTTCTCTCCTTCTTTGTTCCCTGGGCCATTAATCAATTAGCAAATCGACCCTCACAGGGGGAAAACTCCCCTTCCATGGCTGCTGTTGGAAAGTGTGAATGTCTGCAGCAAATTAAGGCAGTATTTTTAGCACTATTTTAAAAAAAATAAATAACCACACTTAATAGAAATAATTGTTCTGGAATTCAATCATTTTTGGGGTTTTGACCCTTAGATGGCTTGCTGTTAATAATGACCATTATGCTAAAAAGAAAAGATAAAAAAAAGGGGAGGAGGTTGCATTTTATTCAGATGTTTGTATTGAAATTAGGACCTTCAGAGGTGCAAACCGTACTATTTCGTCCTCATTTTTGACCAAATTTTTAACAATACTACCAAGTTAACATGGTCACAGAATCAAGAAACCCACACCATTAGAAAAGGAAGGTACTGCTTCTATCTTAAATCAGAGCATCGCTTCATTTGATTTTCCTCTCTCCATTGAACGCTCTCATTTATTTTAGGTTTCTATTAAAGCTCTAAAATGCCAAGGCAAGAAAAGGTGCTTTTACGCCTAGCAAACCCCATATTGACAAGAAACAAACTTACTATAATACTGCTTCACCTCTCCATGACTACTTCTACACATGGTTTCCTTGCCAGCTACTGCAGGCAGATCCCATGGCTTTGCTCCATCCAGCCAGGAGCAAGATGTATCCAGAAGCTTTTACCCAAAACCCGTGGATTTTACTTCGCTTTTGGGATATTTTCTTGGAAAAGAGGGAATCGGTTTCCCCATTCAAGACATGTCTCCCATGCCGAGATTTTTGTTGAGAAGAGGAAAGGTGGTATTTGCAGCTGGACCCTGTTCTCTTCCCCCACCGCTTTTGCACCCTGAGCCCGCCCCTTTGCAGCTCTTTTGGGGAAACCTGGTTACTGTTTCCATGAATGAGATAATGAAACCATGTTTATCCTGCGTGGATCAATACACCTTCGTGTTTGAATATGTTGAGCTGCTTGGACACATTTAATGAAGGCCGTTTTGCACCAGTACCCTCCCAATGCAACCGTTCCTCACAAAGAATAACAGACTGGATGAGTATATTCACTCTTTACCCTTAATAACCCAAATAGGTAGTTACTAGAGAAACTATTTTCCTTTAGGTTATCAGCTTGCTTTTCAAGGTTTTGGGGTTTTTTTCCTCCCTCCAGGCTCCAAGCAACATATATTCATATATATATATATATATATATAAAACACAAAGCATTCTTCATATTCTTCCTAAAAACAGGCACTTGAAGCTTCGCGAGCTGCCACCGGCTCTTTGCTGGGGTGAGACATGCTGCAAGGACGGAGTCCAATTGAGCAACCCGGCACAAGGCTTTAGTCCCTTTGCCTTCCACGGGGTAGGGTTTTTTCCCAGCTCAGGTGGTCCCACGGAAAGTGGGATAAATTCAAAGTAATGGAAAAGCGCTGCATGCTTTGCAGCACTTGAGCCTTGGGAAAATACTTCATGTTATAAACCAGCAAATTTTTTGTTCAGCCTCTTTTGCTTGGGAAGCGGCTTCTCTCTTTGAAATACCTTTCCTCTCACAGGCAGATTTTGCAGCTGTGTTACAAAATGCACACAACATGCCCCAAAAAGCCCTTTCTGAGGATGAAGGGCACCTAATGCTGAGCCCAGCCTCCTTCCCCCCCATTTTATTTGCAGCATCACGTGCCGGATGCTTTGAAGCTAACCTCCCTCCCGTGCCTGCTCCCACCCGAGCCTCCTATTTCGCCAAGGGAAAATAGCTTAAGAGAAGCATTATGTATTGGGCAGAAAGCCTGCTAGTTTGAAGAGATTTGGAAAAATTGAGATTTTTTAGGAGCAGCGATTGCCTTTGATATGGAGACCAACCTTTTGCAAAGAGAAGGAGGAATAAGAAGTTGGCTGGAAAGATCTCTAATCATTAGCCCTAGAAAGTTGCGCTTTAACAAATCGAGACGGAATTATCGCAGGGAAAATCCCTCCTCCCCCCTCCACCTTGTCTGGCTTCGCTTTTCTGGCAACCGCTGGCAATCGGTGGGGGGGAAAGCAGTAAAAAAAGCTCCTTGCCGCTGCTGCTGGGCAGAAATTACACCGAGGCCCCCGAGGAGCCCTTTGCTCCCCATCTAGCTCATCAAAAAATCAAGACAAGAGGTGTGGGTCCAGCCGTGTGGTGCAGAGGGGTCCCGGCCCCCCCGTCCGGCCCCACCGGTGTCGGGCAGCACCTGAGATGTGAATTTGATGGTGGGGCACCACGGGGGGAGGAAGGTGCGCGATGGAGCTGCTCCTTCCCCGTCCCAGCCAAAAGCCCCGTTTCGTGAAGGACCCGGTCCCCGCGCCCCAAACCTCGGGGTAGGATGAGCGGCCGCGTACCTGAGCAATTTTGGAGATCACCACCCGGGAAAAAGGTCTCCTTGATTATGGAGAGTTTGCAACGTGTCACTCCGGTTATTCCCTAATCATCATATCAAACTCCAAAGGTTCAGCAGTCCCGGGGCTGGTTTACAGTCCCTGCGGGTTAAACGTTAACCCGCTCTATCTCCCGGCTCCCTGCAGGCCTTTGACCAGATAGCTGGGTCACCGCCGCTCCGACGGCACCTACCCAGGCCCATTTTTTTTGTAAATAAATGCAAAGGACTGAAGTCAGATCGCTGCTTAAGTGCTGGCCCCGCACTACCATTTTGATGCCGGTTCATTTGCTCTGTGCCAAAGGCTTTCCTAGCTGATCCGTCCCCTTTGCCCGCAGCAGAGATGCTGGGAGAAGGGACACAGCCTTGTGCCAGGCCTGGCTTCAACAGGAGGTTTTGGGTTGCTGGAGGAAGATGGCAGGAGCGATAAAACCCTCTCGCTGGTGGCCTGAGTGCACGCAGCCTGCAAACTGCGGGTTTGCAGGAATCACTATGCAAACATCATCCGAGCAAAGATTAAATATACTTGCAGTGAGGAAAGCCAATGCAGGTTTTGGGGAGGGTTTGTTGCAGGTTTTGGGGAGGGTTTGTTGCACCTAGAAAAGGCTGCAAATAAATTCAGCGGCCACGAATGTCTGCAATGGGTGGCTTCCAGGTGTGGCAACCTCTGAGCATCCAGATATTGTGGTCCTCGGGGTATTGTGCCCCATCTGTTGATGCAACAGCCCAATTGAATGTTTGCCTCTGCTAAAATCCTTCTGGACCCTAACAGTAATGAAATGGGTACCGCAGTGGTTTGGCAGAGTGATTTCTCATGTGACGAGCAAGATTCCAGCATAAGGATCCATCCCTGCAATTGCATCCTGCTGTGGCTATCTCTCACCTCAACGCTGGACCATGACCATACTACAGCCTGCAGGTTTGCCAGTCCTAAAACTGACCCCCACTAGCAGCCTTTGCCTACGCTGATGCTGAACTACATTGAAGGCAGTCTCGGGCTTCATTTCGAGGCATGTTAAATGAAACATTTACGATTAGGTGTTGCTGATGCTTCAGGTTTGGAAAAGTGCCATATGGTGTTTGCTCAGCTTTAAAAGCATTAGGTGGTCCTGTGCGGTGGGTATATAACGGGGGTCTTGCTCCCTCAACGCGAGCAGCATCTCGCTCCTTGCTCAGCGTAACTGCTGTCTGACCGAGGCACTGCTGCATTCACCCATTTCTTGGCCCAAAAATGTGATTGCTCCCAAGGAAATGTTTGCCCTCTGGTATCCACCTTTATGCTGAATTCAGGTGTTCGAATGAATATTTTGGAGCATATTTAAAAAAAAAAAAAACCAACAACAAAAAAACCCCCAGTTATGACCGCCTACCAGTGAGCACAGTACCCAGAGAAGGTTTGGGGGCCGCTGCTTCTCCTGACCTCCTGGGCAGAGCTTGGGAGTCATGGGCAGATATAACATTGGATTTTTTTCCCTATCAAAGGGATTTTTCTGTCTTTAGTGTGCCATCCTATCTCATCTGTCATAAGGAATTGGTAAGATTTGATAACCAGTGACATTAGATTTCAGACTCAACACCAGCATGCGACCGAGCACCTTAGACTCCACAGGGAAATTATTTGAAATAATTCAGCGATCAAATAAATGCTGCTGCCCTGAAATTGTGACAGTGGGAGGAGCAAATCAGCTCCACAAAATGAAGTGTCATGCATCTTCATGTGACCATCACTAAAAGGAGTCATGAAAAAGTCTCTCTGGGGGAAAGAAAGCAAAGTGAGATGTTACCTGAGCACAGGTTACAGAGGAGTCTGATGATACTTGAGTAAGACTGGAAAGTCTTGCTGGGGAGGGAAAGTCATCTGCTCGTTAGGCAAAATGCAGGTGGCCAGTGGGGTTAGATGTGTAAATAGAAGAGTTTGGGATGGAAAGCCAGCTGCCAAGCCCCATTTTGGGGTAGAAACTGGCTGTGCTTCCACTGGATTGACCCACAGGCAAGTGTGACAACACATTTGGGCATGGGGGACCCACAGAAAGCCATTCAGATGCCAAAGGAGCTGGGATTTTAGCATAATTTTTTAAAAGCCCTTGGGTTGTGCAGGAAGGGCAGCTGTGATGCTTTTCTTCTCTGTCTTCCTCTCTCCGGGACAGATTTTGCTCAGAAGAGGAAAAGTGATCAAAAGAGGAGGCGTGATCTGTTGTTTATGTTTCCTTGAAAGCCTCTTGAGCGGCATAGTTGAGAAGCCCCAAGAGCAGTAAGACATAATTGTTTCCTTTTCCATAATCACACCAGCAGCGGGTTGCCTGTTCGAGGGTTTCCCTTGGCTTGCCAGGTGGGATTAGGGAAAAGCACTTCCAGCTCAAGAAAAATGATACTTCAGCAGATGTTGCCCCTTCGCGTTAATTCCTTACTGCCACAAAAACCCTATGGTGGGCCCAATCCTCCAGCTTCCCCTGGAAGTGCTGCAAGAAATTTCCCGGGATGCCCAGTGAGGRGTTAATGGCAAACCTCCACCTCAGCTGTGACAAGACCTGCTGGCTGTGGCTGGGGATCAGTAGCTGTCCATTAGCATAGTAATGAAGCCATTAAAAACATCTTTGATTTCAGGAGGAGCCGGGTGCCCTGCCCAGGACGTCTTGGGGGGTCACTTCTCGGTCTCTGCTCACTCAGGTTTTGAAGTAGGGAAGATTTTAATTTAGCATTGGGCTTTCCTTGAGCATTGCTGGGGAGGCTCGGAGGATAAGGAGGTGGGAACTCAGGAGTACATGGTTTTGGAACTCACCAATGCTAGGGACATTGTCCACATCCATCAGACATGTCGCAGTGGGCAGATGTTCCTAGGCTCCACGATGCCCCAAAGTCACATGAGTTTCAGTGGGTTACTTGGCTTGGGTAGCTTAATAGTGCACAAAGAGACTTTGCAAGAAGGATAGACACAGCTTAAAAAGTACAAAGCAGGTATTTACTGGTTAATACACATGCTGATAAGCTGAGACTTGAGAGCTTCTAGGTCRGGCAGCAAGGTGTTCACCATCCCCAGTTGGACACCTGGGGAGAGTTTGCTGTCTGGAAAGTTTACCTCCTGATCTGTCACCAGCCAGGTGGGGAGGGTTCACCTCCATCATGCTTGGGAAGGGGACCTCAATGATGTTTCCAGTGCCCTGATTGTTCTCTTAGCTTTCTGTATTGGAGGATCTTCCTCTGAATCCTTGAGCTGGGAGTGGGTCCATCTCAACCACATCCTCTCTTACCTTCCTTAGCTCGTGTGACTCTCCCTGACAGTTTTCTCAGGTATTTTAACCAAGGCTATGCAGCTGGGTTGCATCTGCAAGAGGCCCTGGAGCCCATGGAGCTGGGCCCATAGGAGCTGAGCTACAGGCGAGATCAAGCAAGTCCTCACTGGAAAGCCCGCTGCAGCAGATTTGGGAGAGCTGGCTGCCAAGTGGTGAGAAGATAAAGGGCTGGACCCAGCCTCAAAGACTTACCTGCTTTAACATGGAGAGAGGAGACTTGTATGGGGATGTCTGCCATGCAGTGGGAAGGAAAACTGAGGTGATGGGAAGTTTTTTTGGGAGGGTGGAGAGCTGTGGATACAGATGTGCTTTCCAAAAGACTGATCTGACTTTGGGTGCTGGGGTGGTGAAGGAGCCTGGGGCAGGAGCCTCTGTGCATTCCCATGTCTGGAGATGTGGGATGGTGCTGGAAGCTGCTCTGTAAGTCCTTGTTCCCAGAGGCTATGTGTGTTTTTTACATAACCCAGTAAGTCGTGTAGACTTTTGCTGGGGGCTGGGCTTTAAGAAACACAAGACCTCATCTCAGCTTTTGTTGTGTGGAGCTGTGACCTATGATATAAGAAGATCTGTCTTCTCAAGCCTTGACAAACCATAAAAATAGTGGTAAGGTTAATAGCTCAGCTGTAATGCAGATATGTCTGTGATGCCAACACCCCTCCCTTGCTTGGTCGTGTTGAAAGCATCTCCTCAGTCCTCTGTTTGCTCTGCTTGATGGGGACACCTGGGTTAGGCTGACCATGCTGTGTGGACACCTGGGTGCAGTGGCCCTCTGGTTAGTGGCATGCCCAATGCAGGGGATGGTCTGCTGGAAATAGAGGAAGGAATGGGCTATTGCTAAAAAGACTTCTTTGAATTTTCCCAAGTGAGCTATAGATTCAGTAGGGCACACATACGTTATTAGGGAGGGTTACATATGCGTGTGTGTGTGTGCTAAGAGCCGTGAGTTACAGATTGTGTTAAGCACCGTTACGACTCATTATAGCTATATAAACATCATTACGCTCCCTTTCCCCAGAATAAATCTGCGTGCCGTAATGCTACTGTGGTCTATAATTATAAACAATTCAATTTAAATCTTAATGGTTTCAAAAAACAATCCTATGTTTCAGCAGCCTGCAGCATACCCTGCTAGAGAATTGCTTCTAAGCTGCAAAGGAATTTATATTGGAGCAAATAGCCTGTGTATATTTATATACACATATATATATATAAACCACTTGGTCCCAATTCCAAAACTGACATCAGGTGAAAAACAAACTTTTTTCAAAAATTGGCATGAATGGGGTTTCTGCATCCCCATCCCTTGGGCTGGGGAGTCTCCAGCCTCTTGTGTTGCCACTTTTCCCTTGTGGTGGCTGAGACATTTCAGGTTTGATCGTGCCACAGAGAAGCAGCAGCGGTTTGCCACTGGCCCACGTGCCCAGACGGCATTGGATTGTGCCGATGCCAAAGAAAATAGAATAAATTATAAAAGTTTTGTGTGTCTGTGGCTTCAAGATAAATCTGTGGTCATAAGTACTCCTTTGATTTATGATAGTTTGATATAAGCTGTGTTTGTGTAAGGGTAATGTTTGGATATTGATCAAATATTGACACTGCGCTCGTCCATGAATGTTCTATCCCCCCGCTTGCAAGTCCAACGTCTTTTGTAACGTGTTGCGTGAGCCCGCTGCAGTTACAGCTTCTCAGTCTCGTGGCTTTTCTGCAAGTGCTACTGATGGGGATTGCAAGGGGAAAAGTATAAATAATAGTTTTGTAACTCCATCCTCATCCCTGGTGTAATGCCAGCCTGAATAATCACAACGCAGAAGCCGAGTCCCGTACGTGAGCGCAGGTAATTGTACCATCAAGCACATGAAACATGCTCGTTCCTAGCTTGCCTCCTCGATACCGGTTTCTAAAATCTGTTTCAAAAAACAATTGCAAAAAAGTGATTAAAAACAGGAGCTGGTGGCAATGCTGGTTATGGAAATGTTTTTGTCTCCTTGCTATGAGAAGTGTGTTTTAATTTGGTACCTGCTGGCGTGTCTTTCCCTTTGGCAAACAATTCTTCAAAAAATGTCACTAGACCCAAATGCTTGGGAATTTAATTGAAAGTTACATTCAGCTATTTTTAGTGATACTGAAATTTTCCCAACCTGCTTCCTGACTTTCTTTCCCCCATTCTGTTCATGCAGTTTCTTGGTGCTAATATTATGACCTCTACTCGGTCTTGGAAAAAGACAGGTTTATCATGGGCCTAATAATACCATGTACTTTAGAAGTGAGTAATAAAAAGTAATGGGTTTTTTCCATAAAACAAAGTCCTCCTACTGAAGTAGGAGGATATGAAGACAAACCTTGAAGTCATAGGTTTTAAGGTTTATGTAATGTAGGTTAAAAAAATAAATTCCTTTCTGCAAAATGTTATGGGTAAGTTGTCCTTCATAGGAAAATAAAGAAGGTGGCTAGTTCATAATTTTCAATGGCCATGGCTCTCACGAAATGGAAGGAAACAATATTTATTTGTAAAGAAAACTTCTGAATACATGCTTCACAGGCAAAATAGAAAAGCTGTGACAATGAAAATGAAGATCTAGGTGAATATTTCCATACCATGGGAGCATAAGTACAGTTAAAATCTGTTTTTTACTCTCTGGTTATTTTTCCCCTGTTGCTCCTGCAGTAAGCTGACATTAAAATTATTTGATGTGGAAATGGCTTTCTCCAAGCTTTCACTTCCTAACCAGCTCTTATTTCACCTTTAAGTACGTTCTAAAGTAATAGGATGTTCTAATAGTAATAGTTTACATTAAACATAAGTGAAAAGTAATAATTGGATTTACTGTATAAATCACTGACAGTGAGTATTTAATGCAGTTAGGACTTGTTAAAATAATATACTTCAAAAACTCTCTTCCAGCTGAAACCAAAGATCACAAAACAAATAATTAAACTCAAAGGCCAGATGTGGTTATTTTGCAGTACCTTTTTGTGGCTTGTGTATGTGCAGGACAGAAGTTTCCTTTCTTTTTTTTTTTTTTTTTTGTTTCAGGACAAATAAGAAGTGACATGGAAAAGACAGGACTTGCACAGTTATTTGTCTATTTGTTTTGGAAGGACACCCTGCACAAGGTTGCATGAACTCAATGTGCCGCAGCCTGCATGGGTACCTACAGCATATAACCTATTTTTAATACAGGAGAGAGGGGTTTTTTGCATCTCTGGAGAGATCCTGAAGCATTGATTGAAATAAAGCTGTTCAACAGCACAAGGACCTTGGTGCTTGGGCTCTAATACAGGTGTAACTTCAGGATTCTGGTAGCTTCCTCAGGGGCTTGTCTTAGGACAAAGGTCCAAACGAGGGGAAACCACCCAAGCGGCACAACGTAGCTTGAAATGGCCGTTGCCAGATGTTACACACCAAAGCGAAGAAATGTGGTTTGTTGGTGTGTCCAAGGGAGGAGAATTGAAAGCAAAAATTTATCTATGTGGCTATAAACTCTCCTAAGCAAAAAGGCATTTCTAGAGACTAATAATATGCCATTGAATGAGTTTTTGTTCTGCTTGGAGAAAGAGATCTGTCATTAAATATTGCAGCTATCTCCTGGTCCTCCCGTGAGCCCGCATGATGCAGTACATCCCCTTCAGGCACAAACCGGCAGGAATTCGTTGGGAGCTAAGGAGTTGGCAATATTAACATCAGTCCAAAATCCTACCTGATAAGGGAAAGCTGGTGGCGAAAGGGACATCTCCTTGTGGTTGGGTGCAGGTGTAAAGATGGTGGGGTCAATGCCACTGTTCCAGTTTTTTGGAGGAAGCAAATAGTGAACTATGCACATAAAATAGAGGAGGTAGGAAAAGTGGTATTGATCTTGGGATATAAGGGCATTGATAAGAGAAATGGTAACAATTTGAATAAAATACTAGGCAAGTCTAGATAGGAGAGGTAGGGGGGAATGAGGCTTGGAGGCATTTTATATTTATTTTTATATATAAATATAACTTTAAAAAATAAAAAGACATTGGTGGACCTTGGAGACTTTTCTTCTGCTGGAAGACCAGGGACAAAAATGAGATTTTTCCAAGTAGTGGGTTGGCACTTGTAAGCCAGACCTAACCACTAAGCTGAGTCTTTTGCCTCTTCTGAGCTTTGACCACCTGGGGAGGCAAGAGCAAATAGCTTGGGATGCTATTTTCTTTCATGTGGCTTTTGCTTTTTTCCACTTGTGTTTTTCTTCAAAGACCATTTCATAACTCCTGTGTCAGCCCGGTGAATGCAGGCATGTGAAATATTTCCCAATTCTCTCTTAAAATGGTAGTCATGTTTCCATGATTCATTGTACCTTTCTAATAAGTAATAATTTTCTTCTGAAAAGCGTTTCTGTAGCACACTGAATTAAGGCGTGCTTTATTATGTTGTGGTATTGCAGAAAGGCACTTAGGACATTCTGATATCATTAAGGCATCAAGTACAAAAGTTTATAAAATGGGTGCAGAACTGCTACCAGCAATTCAGGAATGAAATCATGGCTGTGATAGGCTTTGGTGTCCTGACTTGGGCTTTGTAAGTCGCTGGTTTATTAATTCATTGAGAAATAGAAGGAAAGAAAAGTGCCCTATTCAAGTTGTGGAGGGAGGGAAGAACAAACAAAGTGGGAAGCATCATTTAACCTCATAGCATGTTGTACCAGGAGGGGTGAGTGTGACCCAACTATTTCTCTACAGAAGGGGCAAAATTATTTGCTTGGGTATGTATTTGATAATGCCCATCAAACTAGGGGTGAATGCCAGTCCATTAATTAGCCAGCGGGATAGCGAAGCAAGTAAGAAATGGGGAAACTGAGTTTTCTTTGCACTGACGTTGCTTTTGTGCTGCTGGTTTGCATTTTTGGAAGTGCCCAAGATCATTCTTTTAGTTCTGTTTTCCCTCTCTGGGACTACCTGAAAAGTTGCATCTGGTGCACGAGGAAAGAAAAAAAAAAACACTAGCAGGTGAAACTGCGCATCTATTCTTATTTGGCAAATTTCTTGTGGGATTCCTATAGTGTAATTGTGGCCAGCCTTGTGTGGGACAGATAGGATGTTCCTCCTTGCACAAAGAGCCTGTTGCCACCTTTCCCTCTTCTGTCACTGACTTTCCTCGTGGCAGGAAAAAATGAATCAACGTTAACTTT
The DNA here is from genome assembly GCA_030449065.1 of Oceanodroma leucorhoa. NCBI lineage: Eukaryota > Metazoa > Chordata > Aves > Procellariiformes > Oceanodroma > Oceanodroma leucorhoa. Next base: position 11,008,893 of record JASVER010000024.1, on the reverse strand, counting down.
GGCTGCTCTTGCTCAGGCAGAGGTGCCGTGGAGTAGATCAAGACCGTATGGTCTGTCACTTGCTGTGTGTCAACAGCCTATAACAAATCCCCTTAGGGATGAAAGAGGGGAAAAAAGGGTATGAGAAGAACTGCAAACTGAAGATAAAAAAAAAAAAGGTTCCTGTGACCTGAGGGATATGAGAAATAACAAGTGGGTGCTGAGTACTACCGGGAAAGGAAAGCATGGAGCTGCGAACAGGAGATCAACTCCTCAAGCTCTATACGTACAGGAAAAATTACTCACCTATGCAAATTGGAGAGATGTCAAACTGCGTATTAAGTGCTGCTCTGACCCCATTGCCCCACCAACTGTGGACATCTCGGTGGTGGAGATTTAGATACCTACCTCTAGTCCAGCAGCTTTAAAGTGCCAAGAACTGGAATTAGTGCTGGCCAAGAAATATATTTTTTAAAACATTTCTCTAAGTCTTGTTCTTCTATTTTTCCTCTTTCTTTTCTTTCCCTCAGTGGTTTGTCAGATGGTCTGTTTTCTGGTGCATTGGTTTTGATCGTGGGTGGTCTCGAGCCTGAAGGCGTAGGGACCCCTTGGCAGAGGCTGGTGTAGACTTGGCTTGTTGGGTAGAGACCTTGTTGGAGCCTGGGTCAGAAGCAGGAAGACTTGTTTCTTCTCCGGGAGGTTACAAAAAGTAGTTCAGGTCCAAATCATGAGGCTTGGCCCCTCCGCCTGGTCTAAATGTGAACTTCCCTGAGGGTTTGGGTTTGGATCCAGCCAGCAAAATCGCAGCGTTGTTGTTCAGCAGGGCTGCCAAGCTGTCCCCGAGTTCAGGTGGGTGGCTGGGCTGCTCCGGCACGTTAGGCCAAATCCGAACAAAACAGGGTCTGTGATGCAAGGTAGTGGTGTTTATTTTTGGATGTGTGACCACTAACCACTAACAGAGTAAATATTTAATATAATAGAATGGAAAAATAGACTAATCTGAGTAGTTTAAGCAGGCCTGTGTCACTTCAACATAGGTGTAAGGGGTATTTTTTGTCCTTTGAAGCATTTAATTTTTTTTATTTTTTAAATGAATCTGGGACCCTGTTAGCTTTTGGGGTGTTGCAGTTTGCTTTGCTGTTTAAAATGAGCTCTACCCGCTGATAGCCTGCCAGCACCCTCCCCGAAGCTACCCTGCATAATGATGTATGGGAAATATATTCATTTTGAAGTGGTGTTCTTAAACAAACCCTTTTCAGCTGTGGCCAAGCTTAAACCTTCAAATGTTTCCATGCGTAGAGAAATGGTGTTTCTTTAAAATAAATAAAAAATGACAACACTGCTCCAGAGTCTATTTCTACCATTTTGTCTAAGCTGTGACCAAGAAATGGGGATCAAGGTTAGCTCTGCTTCAGGTTCACTGTAAATATAAAACAACAGTTTACTGTTATGAGCTGCAATTGGCAAGTGGGACAAAGCTGTGGGGATTTAAGAAGTTTTTTGGGGGTTGTGGTAGTTTTTTTTTCACGTGGGTCTCTGAGGCCAGTGAATTTGGTAAGGTCTAATGTGTAGGTCTGAATCCATAGCCCCCAAATGTACTTGTTAATTGAAAACTTGGCTTCTCCCTAGCAGAAAGTGCCTTTTCAGCTCTGTTTTTTTGTATAACACCTCTGGCCCCAACAACTATCTCCTGGAGAGAAATGCTGGATAGTCCTATGGGCAGAAGCATCTAGCTGGAGTAAGAGGGTGGAGCAATGCAGGGGGAAAGCAGAGAGAAGCTCTGGCGTGGGCAGTGTTGGAGGCCCCTTCTCCTTTTTGCAACGGTTTTGCRTGATGCAGGCTCCTTGCTCCACCGCAGCACTTGCCGTCGTTTCAGATTCCTGCAGTGGAAGGGATAGTGCAGGAGCCCAGGGTAGGTATGGTCTTGCTAGAAAAACTGAAATACATAGAAGTGACATCCACCTTACAAGCTTTCCTGGCCACTTCACTTCTGGCCACTCTCGTTGTGAGCAGAGACGCCATCTGGGACTCCAGAAATGGCCTCCTCTGAAGTTTTGACGTTTCTCTGAGAAAGTTTCAGCTTTGGCAAATTGTCATTTTTCCAGTGGAAAAGTGGCTTATCAGGCAGCTCCAGACTTGCTTTCTGCTGGAGCTGTCGTAAAAGAGATGTCCACCCTTCCTGGCAAACTTTTCTAGCAACATTTATGTAATGTACTGCTTTTTTTCCCCTTTGAAAGCAGCCAAACTTGTCACAAAACTTTTTGCAGCTGGGAATTGCTGAAGTCTTCCTAGTGCTCAGTAACAAATTACAATTTTGAGATAATACATAGCCCAGGGTATTGGTTAGAAATGGCATGTTCCGGATATTTTGATTACTGATTCGTTCGTCTGGGGAAAAAATGTTCAGAGAGCATGCAACTGAGCAATGTATGTATAAATTCTGAATTGTAAACAAATATTCTCCCTGGGACCATAAATTTCTGGCATTTTACCAAAAAAAGTGAGATTTAAATGGGAATACGTTCAGCTGCTCTAGAAAACAATCAAAATATCTCTGATATTTTGGGATGGGATGGGGCATCACTGCCTCCTTYGCCCCCCAAACTGGGCAGATGTCTCCTTACATTAGAGTTCAGCAAGGTTTCAGAGTTGAGAAGCGATAGCATCCGAAGGGACCTCTGGAGGTAACAGGAGCCAACTGTTGCTCGGAGCAAATTCAAGGTTTTGTCCCATTCATGGTCTTCATGAGTCAATTCTGTTCTGAAAAGGTCACAAATGGATCAAAGCAGCATGTTCGTGGTCTGTTTGTTTTCTTCTCTAACCTTGCCAGAGATTTCCTGCTGCTGAAGCATCGGGTTTTTGAACAGGGGTGCTGTGTTTCCTGGGGAGGATGATTGGTACCATGTTACCTATGGAGTTGTTCAAGTAACTCTTTAAACAGATTGTGGGTGGACATATAAAATGTGTGTGGTGATGCTCTGTTCAACAGCAAATTTTTTTAACGTGAAAATATCAACAGTAATTGATGCATAGTCATACAAATGAGTATTAACTTGAAGTTTAGGAGTATGTATTTGTAAGAGAGATTTCAGAGAAGAAACTTTATTCTAGAAACAAAAGAAAAATAAAAAGGGCTGGGAGAATAAGAATTTCTCTTTCTAGAAAAAGAGGAGGGGTAGGCCAAGACTTCAGATTCCCAATATTCTAATACATAGGGAGTAGCAAAATGTCCTGTCCCTGGTAGATGGGGAAAATAAGTCTTTGGTTGTCTTATCTCAGTCTCTCTGCTGTAGATTACACAGTTTCTCCTGCATAGCTAATTAAGTGCTGGGGTGGGTTGCTGAAAGCAGTTGTGGAGTCTCGGTCACTGCCATGTCCCTTGGACACCTACTGACATCAGGCAGGGTGGTCCAGGGATAAATGGTTCCCAGTTTCCATCGAGGTGATGAGTGGGGCCATAGGGCTCAACCTCTGAGCCCCTGCAAGAAGGAGGGTACCTGGACCACCTCTGTGAATGTCTGGGCTCTACTGAGGCTCTTCATTAATAGATGGAGTGAAACCTGGGCCTTTCACAAGGTTGGGAAGCGCTGGAGACTGCTTCTGGAGGTGCTTTCTGGACCTACACTTTGATTTCCAATGGAGTTACCAAAAAGCTGGTTAATCTAAATAGACCTAGACTAGCCCATAAATTGTTAGGCCTTTTCTGGCTCAGCAACCAGGAAAGTTCACTCTAATTCTCAGTAGTTTCCAGCACATCTCCACTTCAAAGCAGTCGCCAAACACGGTCTTGAGGACTCATGCTATGGCCCCTTGTTGCAATAAGCAGAATAACTTTACGTTTAAAGTATGGTTGGGGCCAACTCCACTGATTTCATCCCAAAGCGTGCTAGGATTTGCTGCTGCTCCGGGTGACGCATGTAGGTTTTTATAGGGTGTTAGCGCAGAGCCAAGGCAGCCGGCAGCGTACTAGCCACTCTTCTGCTTTACTCATCATCAAAAGAATTCAGTTCGCTTCCACTTGCAAAACCTTGCCCTCGAGGACAGAGCTGGGTGGAAAACTTTGCTTTCTGGTTCAGCCAGCAAACAAAAAATGTGTAGTTTTGGTCAACTGGAATAATTGTGTATGTGTTTTGGTTTTTTTTTTCCCCCTCCCTTTGTGGAATGAAGAAACCTGAAATTCCTTTTGGGTTGACTCAACTGTTGGGACGGTTTCAACATAAAACATTGCTTTTTTAAAAATATCTCTTGGAAAAGGGTTAATCAATTTTAGTCAATACTGGATGATTATATTTTTCTTTTTGCCTTTTTTTTTTTTTTTTTTTTTTTTAATGGAGTGTTTCAATATGTCAAGCAGGAAACCTTACTGAGGTTTTTTGAAGGTGGGAGGAATCTGATTTCTGACAAACGAATGCTATCTCTAAAGATTTTATTTCTCTGTAACTGCACCATCACCAGTCCAGGAAGAACCACCGACTGACTTGTGGATCTGGAAGGAGACCATCAACTCTGAGCTGAAGATGGCCATGAAGTCAGAGCTCAAGTCCTGTGGTTTCATTTTTGTCATGTGCTTGGAATCAATCGGGTTTGATTTTGTTGGGTTTTTATCTTTTCTTGTTAATGTCACTGCCACATCTCACAGGTGAGAAATGTCACAAAAATCACTGTTAAGGGATAAATATCTTCTGCTTGTGCTCCTTACGATGGACAGATGGCCTGACCTGAATTTCTGCTCTGTAATTTCTCCTGCATTTTCCTATGGAATAGCCTCTTAGCAGTATGAATTTGCTTGTCTAGGAGTTATCGCTGGCAGTAATAGGCAGGGGCAGGCAGCACACCTTCTATCCACGAGAGAACTGAAGACTTTCTACCTGTTTACAATTAACTTTTCTACAGGCCATAATGTACCCTCCTTGTAATTACCCCACAATTACTGAAACCTTCTAGAGAAAGATGCTGGTACAAAAATCCTACCAGAATATTCAAAATCAATGCTATTATAAAACTATGTTTAACACAGTTGTGGGAACAAATTTCAATATTTTTATTCATCTAGTAATTGTAAAAGTAATGGGGAAGGGTAGGATCTTACTTTTTCACAGCATACGTGGCAACTTTTGAAGACCTTTTCAGTGTAAATGGAAGTATAGTGTGTACATTTATTGTAACCTTAGATCAGTCTAATGTGTCTAAAAGTTCAATTTTTTAAGAAATGCCAACATTGTAAGAATTACTGGAGTCCCTGGGATGTGGCTTCCTGCAAGTCCTCAGAAGCTGTCCATTATCCGGGGTGCAGCATTGCCACAGGTTAGACCTCTCTTTCTTTTCCACTAGCTTTTTTTTTTTTTTCCCTCTGGGCACTTTGAGCTTTGCAGAGCTAACCCCCCTTGCAAAGGGAATGTATTTCCCTTTGGGTCTGCCTCTTCATTCCTCTTGCTCAACAAACCCTTTTTCTTTTTTTATTACCTTTTATTACTTGTTGATTCCAGAAAAGGTAATAAAAAGTAATTATATTCCAGAAATAGCACAGATTTTTTTAATATGTAAGCAGGCTCATTCAGTTTATATCAGATGAAACTTTTATGCTCTTGAATATGAAGTGTATATATAAGACAGAGCACAGAAAGTAAATGTGTTTATCTTGAAATTGCAGAAGGCTCCCTGGGTTTCTAAAAGTGGTCTTGCAGCAATGTCCTGAACAATAAAATGGGAAAAATATTCAAGGTATTCAGTAACTCTACCTGTTATTTATCAGTATCGAAACTCTCTTTCAGTTCTCATCCCTGACTGAATAGTTGGGCCGTGCTGCATCTACCACTAGGCTGGCTCCTCTCAGGTCTTGTGGATATGCAACCAGACTTTAATTCAGGGGGGAAAAAAGTCATTATATTAATTATGGAAATAGGAAATGCACACAGCAAAGCATCGCTGGTTACCAGGCTGTAATGGGCTGTGCTAGGCAAGGCTACTGCTCACTCTTCTGAAATGACCCACTTTCAGCTGCCTATAAACTTGCCAGGCTTAGGGTGGATGTTTTCCACTTAGCCTTAGACGGAGTTATTCTCTGGAAGGATTTGATTTGAGAGGGGTTGGAAAGAAAAAAAAAAAAGCTAGAGAGAAGCAATCTTGTCCACTGTCAGCTGTGCTTATTACACTTCCATCCAGGAGCTGTGCAGCATCTCTTTGCTTCGAAACAAGCTGTACTCAGAGGCGGTGGCTGATTCTTTAAAGCTTACGGGCTGCACCACCAAATCTCCCAGGATGCTGAGATTTGACTGACTTTTTGTTGCCTGATGTATTCAGCAATTTGTATATGTCACTCTCTTGTCCCCTAAGCTCCTCTCTCAAGTCGTAAGTTTTGCTGGGGCAGAGAGATACAAAACATGCTTAATGTCCTACTGCTGGATGCGGATGAACAAGCTGGTTTTAGATGCTGCTGTAGGTAGTGGGAGAACATAAACCTGTCTGGAAAGAGTGAAGCTTTGTGATGTTTCTCATTTGCAGGGAAACCAAGAAGGCAGGAAAGCTCCTGAACAGGACACAAGGGCTTTCAGATTTTTTTGAGTTACAGAGATGGTTTGGAGGTGTCTTCTGATTAAGTACTCCAAACCGAAGCTGAGAAGAGAGAGTGAGAAGGTCATTGCTTAAACATGGAAGAAGTGGCAAAAATCTGCCAAACTGAAGGACTAGGTGAGAATAGTTCAGCCTGTTTTCTCCACCAAAATTTGCAATTCCCTTCCTGAAGTGAATCTGGGAGAAACAGGCCCCCAGTAACTTGCAGGGGCAGAGCAAAAGCAAAGAGGACAAGGGTCTGGCTGCAAGGCACAGAGGTGTGTTTGCAGGAGGCAGCACTGGTGATGCATTGAGCAGGAGCAAGCCCAGATCGAAGCAATGTCTGACTTCAGCTGGAGTTGCCACATTTGCAAGAAGCTAGAGCCAAAGTGCACATATGGGACAGTGTATCCCCATAAAGAAGCAAAGTCTATATATTCTACATAAAGTAGAAAAAACTTGTAGCTTGCCATGGAGACAATACGTAGCAATAGTTGTTCCTCTTGAGGCTCGCTCCAGGGCAGCCACCTCACAGGGCAGGACACACCTGGACGGTGAACGGGACCCTCGTGGCTTGGACATGGGATGCTGATGGACACATTCTTCTCAAATCAGAAGTTACAGTAAAGGGTTTGGAGTGGGAGCGCATGAGTTGAATGCAGTATATGCATCGTACGTGCAAGTCAGCTGTAATACAAAATCCTGCAAAGATCATGTTTTTTCTGAGGTGCAGCAGAGAGCATGTTGGTCACTATATCTCATTAAAATGTGACTGCAGAGGAGCTGGCAAGACTGTGATTGCATTAACTGTTTGGCACTATGCAAATGCACTTCTTTTTTTAAACTAAAATTAGGGTATTTTAAATGTTGGAAGAATTTCAGCTGCACATAAATGACTTCTGAAAAAAATGAGGCTGTACATCTAAGATGCAGTACTTCAGGTGATTCAGATCTGGAAATTCTTCTGCAGAAAGATATTATAAGCATCAACCCAAAAATCCCGACTAGGCTGAGGACTTCTTTAATGCAGGTACCACTTAGAGTAGCACATCCCCTCCTTGTGCAACCACAGTTTAAGTAGAATTAATGTAATGGGGATCTCGCATGTGGGTGGCGAGTCCCTTCTGCCAAACACTTACTTTTATGGCTAGTGGGAAATTTCAGTGCGAAAAGGAATTTCACAGTGTCTTTTTAAGGTAGATGCAGAATATAGCTCAGCATGAGCATCTTCAAGTACAGGTTCACTCAGTGTTTTTCCCCTGCTTCAAACTCATATGTGATAGAACTTGTTATGGTGTAGGGGGAAAAAAAAATAAAATATTTTCTTAAGTAGCAAGAGTCCAGTTTACCATAGGAAAAATGTCTGCCAAAGACCTGATGTTGGTTTGAAGTCTGCTTTGTGGATCTCGGAAATTGTTTTTAACAGGCCCTGACTTCAGTGGAGAGGGGGATGAAGAGGTTTTATACCCAGCCTTGAGCAGTCATTGAAGGCTGGCTGTAACACCCCTTCCCAGGTGAGTTGCCGCAAGCTTTTCTGGTGCCGACAGGGCCAGGTTCAGCTGGGTGCACCCGGCTTTGGTATTGGCAAGAGGCTGTTTTGCCCATCGGACTGAGCCTGGGAAGGGGAAAAAAAAAAATATTTCTAAAATAGTACAGCTGGTTCCATCACCTTGGTATTTTTTTCTTAATATATGCATAAACACAACTTTATCTGGATGGTAAACAGTGACTCTGAATAACAATTCTCCCCTGTCGTTTTACTTTGAAAAATGGATGGCGTTGTCTCTTAGCTGATGAAAAAGGTGGTTCATGGGAGCAAAGCGTGCTTATCTAGCTGTTTTCAGGCTCTAATATGGGAAGCAGGTGATGCATAAAATGCTCAAACGAAGAACAAATTGACCAGAGGAAAAATATTAATTTATACTTAAAAAAAGGCATCTGGTTTTGTTGGTTTTGCTCACTGCACTGAGCTGGTCTATACTACAGATGCTCCCTTGGTGTTAGGTACCTCTTGCTGAACTTGTGTTTTCATCTTTAACAGAAAGTATAAAAAAAGATCATAAATATAGCTTTGGACTTCAGGTAAGAAAAAAAAAAAAACAAAACCAAAACACGACCAAAACAAGACAACATTGCTTCTAAAGACAGTTTGTGACTACTATATACTCTCACTATAAGCAAGATGTTTCAGTAGTAGTTTCAGTAGCATTAATAACTTCTCATTTTTTCCACTGTAAATATTTGCTTGATTTTTAGAAAAAAAGAAAAATCAATTCCCCAGCTGCAGTGTATCCCTGATCCATTTGTACCTAATGAGATGAACCTTCATTAATTTGTTTGACCTGCTCTACCCGAAATACATAAGATTTTGCTGCTAAAGTCAGTGTTGACTGAACTTCTAGGTTGTACACTTCATAGTGCCTTTGCAAATCTGTGGGGTTTTTAATTATTTCTCCCCCTCAAAACAGTATGAAAATTTGTGGTGAGCACTGCATGGTGTTATTTCTTAGTCAAAAAGTATTTAAGCATTAAAAATAAGCCTGTTTCTAAGGAAGATTTGATGAAAACCTGTGTTGGAAGACTTTGCAGGCAGCTAAGGATGTTTCTTCTTTGTATGGTTTCTCTGGTCAGTAGCTTCCAAAAGCAAAGGGCATAGAAGCTGAATGTACAGTTGCTTGGGATTTTAAAATGAAAATGTATTTAGGAAGCACAGAGTCCTTAAGGGAAATAAGGTAAAATAGATGCAAAACAAGGCAAAACTGAAGTGGAAAGGAACATTGATATTCAGTATATTAATTTCTCAGAGATTGACGTTAACAGCTCTGCTGGGAAATTACATTATTATTGTTAAAATGCTGTGGAAATCCAAATAAAGACTAGGGAAGCTACAGGATGTTCTCTGAGAATGCAAGGTTTGCTGAAAGAAAATAAAATAAACAGTTAATCTCAAACACCTAAATATTGATATAAAGATGTAAAAGTTAAAAGGCTTCACAAAACAGCATGTGACAGGGATGTCATGGGGTGCTAGCCGGTCTCATAAAGTCAAATATTCTCAGTGTGTCTGTAAAGTAGTTGAAGCTCATACGGTGTCCTAGAAAAACAGGTTGCAAGCCAAGTAATAAAAGAATAGTAACAATAATAAATAATCATAGAATGGTTTGGGTTGGAAGGGACCTTTAAAGGCCATCTAGCCCAACCCCCCTGCCATGAGCAGGGACATCTTCAACTAACCAGGTTGCTCAGAGCCCCGTCCAACCTGACCTTGAATGTTTCCAGGGATGGGGCATCTACCACCTCTCTGGGCAACCTATGCCAGTGTTTCACCACCCTCATTGTAAAAAATTTCTTCCTTATATCTCATCTAAATCTACCCTCTTTTAGTTTAAAACCATTCCTCTTTGTCCTGTCGCAACAGGCCCTGCTAAAAAGTTTGTCCCCATCTTTCTTACAAGCCCCCTTTAAGTACTGAAAGGTTGCAGTAAGGTCTCCCCGAAGCCTTCTCTTCTCCAGGCTGAACAACCCCACTTCTCGAGCTTGTCCGGGTCCCTCTGCATGGCATCCCGTCCCTCAGGCGTTAATGGAGTTAATGACTGCGTTGTCCAGGGGTTGGGCTGCAGTAGCAAAGTGAGGAACGGGGGCTCTTTCTGAGATCTAAAACCAGCCTCATTGATGGATGAAGAGTCCTCTGGACAAGCATCCCTGGGACAGGGCCCTGAGCGGTGGGGGATGCCCCAATGCACCCAGACACTGCCCTGAGCAACCTGCTGTATCTGTGGCGTTGGCCCTGCTGGGAGCAGGGTCAGGCTGGAGACCTCCCAGCCCAGTGCCTCCAGCTGGAGCTTGGTGGGATTGCGTGGCGATGTGGGTGATGCCAAGCCAGACTGACTGCACATGTTGCCACTTCATGAAAGCAACTCTTGATGGGTTTGGTTTTTTTTAAGTCAGAATAGCACAATGCAAGAGTCATTTGTGGGAAAATAAACATGGAGTTCAAGGCTGCGCATGGAGGTCATTGCTTCCCCTACAGTCACCACTTGAAATTTATATACAGATCCCATAGACCCATTTTTGGCATGGGACCAGCTCACATTTGGTGTTGCTGCTGTTGAACATTCCCTTTATAGCGAAACAGGCAACAGTCATTTTCCAACCACGTTGTCACCTTCCTAATTTTAAAGAGCCATTTTTGACATCTCAAGTGAGTTTCTTCTTGCTGTTTACATTTGAGTCATCATCTCTAGTGCTATGTTCAAAGGCAAGAGATTAGCAGACCTCAGGAAGGAAAAGATGGATTATACCTCAGAGTAGACCTCCACAAATACCCCCAGCCATAGCGCAGCCTGTTTTTGGAGCTGATCAAATATAAACATGGAGGCTGCTCAGGAAGAGCAGCCTTTTGTGGTCAGGCCTGGTGTCATCTTCCCAAGATAACCGTCAGTTGTCATGCTAAGCACACTGGTTTTATTTTGGCACTTGAATGTGATTGTAAGGAGCAGAAAGCTTTTTAGATTTGTCACAGATGAGATGCTGAGCATTTTACAGAAACGTTTCTGTCTCCAAATAGACCGTCGGTGGCTTAATGTATTTGTGGTTGGCCAGGTGGCTGTCAGCAGCTGTGTTGTGCTGCTGAACGTTGCCCTCTGACACCGATGTTATTAGGCATGATACAGCATGTGGAGCAGAAAGGATGAAGGTGCTTTGTTCCGTGACTGCTGATGGTCTGCAGCATATTGGGAAATGTTAAACCTAGGCTTAGTGCTTTGGAAAATGAAGCTGTTGATGAGAGGTCTGTGATGCACCTTGTCAACTCCCAGGGAGAAGAGGTGACTTCGGAGCAGAGCTCCGCTCTGTGTCCTGTGGACTTGGGTTTGGAAACCTCTTTTGCACCTCTTGCATTGCAGCCCACGGCATGGCCACCTCGTGTTATAAGGTACTGCAAAGTCTTTAGTTTCCCCATCAAGCCGCTTCTCTTGCTGTTTGTCAGATGCAGGCAACGTTAGCACTATCAGCACTGCCATTAGGTAGTGACAGATTTGGCCATGTAAGGGGGACATCCTCTTCCAGATCTCCAATCCCTTTCCCCAATCACCTCAAGTGGTTGTTTTTAGGTCCTGATCTCCTGATTTTTCCCAATCAGATGTGGGAATAAATATGATATTTTTTTTCTCCTGACAGAAAAGCAGTGAGGCGTATCCAGTCTTGAGACAGAGGTGCCCTGACTTGCAAGGACACAGCCATGAGCAACCTGCTGTAGCTGCAACATTGACCCTTCTGGGAGTGGGACTGGGCCAGGGACAGCAACCTTGGTGCCTCCAGCCTGAGCCTGCTGTGGTTGTAAGACTGGGTGCTTGTACCCACTTCTCTGAAATGACCCTAAAACCTTCAGGGGAGTCCATGTCTCTTGGGTGACATACTAGTGGAAGTTAACAAAATGTTTTAGGAGTGATAGGTGGACCCACAGGCAATCTTCAGATATCTGCATGGTGGCAAACGAAGAAGCCTCTGACTGCTGTAATTTATGACCTGCTGTTTTCTTGACTTCAGAGGTTTTGCTTTTAAGAGTCCCAAGCATATTGAACTTGAATATATTTCTAGACTGTATCAACAGTACTTCAGAAAGGATACAAAATAAAAATTAGTGAATCTTTCCATGGTGATGGTTGGGCAATGAAGGGCTCTTACCCAGAAGCAAATAGGAGGAGTATTTTGCTCATCTTGAGAGCACCACCGTGCAACAAAAGGAGATGGAAATATTTAAGATCTGGAACTGTATTTTTTTCTGCAAAAGCATGGAAAGTGGCTTAGAGTGTTCACCTGGGAACCACCTGGTTGGTTCAAGAGAAATGAAGGACATATAGTCATTGCCTGACATGGTAACATGTTGCAGAAAGAAGGCTTTGGTCAATTGTGTCGTTTCCCATCAGGAACCTCGGAACAGCCATTTTATCAAGAACTTAACTCTTCTTACTGTGTGTCCTTTCCCCACTGTCTCAGAAGAATGAGGATTTAATATTTGAGATTAAATATTTTCCACATGTCAGAACCCCATTTCACAGCAATGATGCCATTCGCAGGCCATGTTGCTCATGCTGGGGAAATGTATGGCAGCTCATTTTTTGAGAGGATTACTGGGTTTTTTTGGACAGAGAAGCAAGTGATCGTGAAGGCTCTTTCATTCCTGTGGTTTTGCAGGAACGAGAAAGTGCTGTGATGGGTCTCATAGCAGAAAAATGTATATTCTTGGGCTTGAATTCCTACAACTCCTGAAGTTGTTCTCCTTCGCTCCCCATGTGGTAACCCCCCATGTGTGTGCTGGCTCTGGCTTTGCCAAGATTTGGGTTATAAATGTGCTGTTTTGCACATGTCTTGGACAGCATTCCTCAACAGGCTTTGTTCCTCCTCCTGTGCATGGTCCCTTAGTGCTTTTCTGAGACATACCAGTCCAATTTCTTCTTTCTGCCTTTGAAGAAATCGGGGGATGTTTCAGATTTATCTACTGCCATTCCAGGTGAGGGTTGCAGAAGAGCTGAAATGCTCTGGAGGATGAGTTTTCTTGAAAGGTGAAGCGATTTTTATTATCGATATAATTTTTTAATTATATATTTTAAAAATTCTTTACAGAAAAGACACTTAGTTCAGAAAAGCCCATGCCTAAATTTGTAATAAGATCACATGATGGAAGATGATAAAAAAGAAAGTTATTACGTGGCAATCTTCTGTTTAAAAGGTGAGGGAGGGACACAAGTCTGGCAGAAAATGTTTGGGTTTTTTTTATTGAGTTATGACAAAGCTCTCAATTTTTCTGTGTGTTTAACATTTTGCAAAAATTACCACGTGCAGAACGGGAATGAGGATACAGCCTTAAGAACCACAAACACAGAGAGGAAAACTCTTCTGGGATAGTATAGAGAGGAAAAAAAACTAGCAGAATTCAGGCGTAGACATTCAGAGCGTCTAAATTTGGATGCCGGATTTTTGTAGCCCCAACAGGTCTTGCTTGTGCAGTTTAAATTTTTTTTTTTTACTCTCTCAATATTAAAAATAAAAGTGCTCCTTGCAGTCTGTATACTGGCAGAGACGTATTGGGTTGCAGTGGGAAATGAGCGAGCCGTACGTCACGGCTGCCTGCAGAATGAAAGGGAGCGTGTCTGAGAGCGTCGAGCAAATGCCTGCAGAGGGGAGAGTTAATATTATTTATATAATAACACGCCAAAACCCACGTGGGGCCTGGGGGATTGGGCTGGATAAAACTTGAATGAAATCCTCGCTATCCTTGGAGTTGCTGGAGATTTTTTTTTTCCCCACTAGCCTCTGATGCTGTTGAGCAGTCGCAGTGAGAGCTCAGCGATAAGAGCACATATGCAATGATAAAGATGTATTCAAATGAATATTTTTGGCTTCCTATTTTTCTATAAGTTAAGGAAAATGACATCCTGACATTCTGATGATGATTTTAATTTATATTAATACAAGAAGAAATTGAACCTATGGGACTGTACACAAAGCAATAAGTCATAAGCAACAGTGAGAAAACATGCCAAAAAGCTAGAGGAGAAGAATACAAAGAAATATTTCCAGCTTATCACTGCAAGAAAAATATTTAATGTGGGACATCACTATATTTCTGTGAGCTAATGAAATTTTGTAAGCCAAAATCCTAGATATCGGTGATCAAAATAGTTTTCTCCAACCCACAGTGTCTGTAACGTCATTTTGCTGGAAGTTTTGACGGGTTGTAATTAATAGCCGGGGCGGGGGGGAGTGTAAATTCAATCCAGTTCTATGGAACTGCTTGAGCAGCATCGCCGGATGCTTTCTGTGATCCAAAGGAGCAATGTGTTTCTTGCACGCTTGAGTAGCTGCAGGGCTTACGGCTGTAGGACACGCAGCATGCACATCCTCACGCACCGCGCTCTGCCCAAAGCCAACTCAAAGGCGCTTTTTGAAGGTGTCAGGCAGGAAGAAAGCCTGTAAGCAGCTCTGCAAGGAGCTCAGCACGCAGGCTGCTCCGTAGCATCAGCTGCTAGGGGGTTGAGAAGGCTGATTTTTTTTTTAATATAAATATCTCTTTTGCATTTCCCCACACAAAGCAAACTGTGTTTGGATGCTTTCTACTTCCCATTTGAGGAGTTATTGTGTGGTGAAAAGGTCTCATAGCTGTTAGCAAATTAGACACTGAGGAGGTGACACAGTTTATTAAATTACCCAATGAAATAGGGGCTAAATGGTGTTAACTGAAGATGGAAACAGCACAAAATTAATCTTTCCTCTTTGTAATCTTAAAATGCCCTCCCATAACAAATTATCTTGTGTGTGATAAGAAAAATGATTAAAAAGAAAAACCTGGAAGAAGGCAAAGAGTGCCTAGGCTCCATCCGAATTCAATTAGCACTTGATCTGGTACCACCTTGCTTTTGGCATCGCACCTATTCCCAAGGGATGATTTACCAAATAAAGATGAAAGATGAAGGGAGAACAGGTCTGTGTGAACAAGCCAGGGCTGGGAGATGCTGTGATGATGTGACTGATGGCCAGCAAGGGCCACCAGCATCACACCTGGGACATCGTGTCCCATAGGACAGGTGGCCACATCTTCTCTTGCACTGCTCCCATGTATCTGAAGGCCTTCTAGACAGACGCATATGAAATATTTGCTGCCCCTTAAAACAAAAATACCTTTGATGGATTCTTTAAACACTGCCTTTATTAATGCTGTCCCCCTATAAATGCAAGTGTAAACCCCTCTAAATGTCATAAAGTCCTACCTAGCACTCCATCTCTGTCACCTGGTCCATAAGACCGCTGCATCCTTTAGGAAGCTGCCACAAAACTTTAGCCAATGTTAAGAGAAGGGGGGGAGAAACATGTTTGACTTTTGTCACTATTTAAATAGATCATAAATACTGATTTTTAATTTTTTAAATATATTTTTTTAACATGGGGGGCATTACTGACTTCACATGGCTCCTCCAAAACACACAGCGCTGTGACCTCAAGTCCACGCTATTGCTGCAGAGGCCCTTCACTTGCAAAAGTGAGTTTAAAAGAGAAATGGTGGGGGCTATACAAGAGGAATAAAAGCCAGGGTATTGATTTTATAAAAATCCAGCATCACCTTTGATACTCTGTTAAAGTTACACTAAGGGATAGCTGGCACGGCTTCCAGCGGGATAATTACAGGCCCAGTCTGAGTAATGTCTGCATGCTTCGGGCTTGCAAAGTGATCTGCCTTTATTAGAAGGAGCTTGAATGAGAAATGAAGGCGCTGATCCTTCCTGGGTTCGATAACTGGCATATTTTACATACTTACTTTCTGTAAACCGTTTTCTATAGTGCTTCATAACAGAAAAGCTGCTGGGAGCCAAGAAAATAAGCTCTGGCAGTGCTGGCCAAAGCCAACAGGGTTACGTCCAGCAGCATATTTCGCCTCCTTTGTACATGAAAGGTTGTCGCTGTGGACGTTCACCCACAGTTGGGAGTTAGTCATGGGAATGGAGGGACTTGCTCCTTCGGGATGCTCCGGGACCAGCGTGTCTGGCAAAACATTGTCCTTTCTTATAGACGGTATCATGCTCTTTCCTTGGATAAACTACAATCCCTTGGGGTATCACCAGCCAGACTCAAAAACTGCATTTTAAAAAAGTGCTAATGAAAGGCACCAATAATTAGGTGGTTGTAAAACTCTGTGGCAACTCTTGTAGGAGCTATCTGGGCTACAACCAGATTTTCCCCCCATCCTTACCACTAGCAGTATCTGCAACTGTCCCTATCTTAAAAGCAAAATATTAATACCGGGGGCTATCCGGGATAAATGGGACTATTCAGAATAAATGGGACTGGCTGTATTGTTATTTTCTGCAGCTGCCAGGTGAATTTGCAGGAAAGATGCGGCAGGTACGTAACCTTTCTCCCCAAAAGAAGAAGACGGGATAATGCTGAATTCTCTCATTGCTGCAAGGTCACTGGCTGTGTGGCTCCAAACCCCTTTTCCCTGAAGGGTTTCCAGTCAGGAGCTGCCTCAGTCTCTGCCTGGTTTTTCATATATATGGGATGTCTGGAGGACTTAAGAGGGTCAGAGCCAATTAAGATGTCTGGCCCTGCTCAGCGCCTTAATTCATCTTGCTGTTGTTTCATTGTAGGCTGTGTTTTATCGCTGCGCTTTTTGAAAGATGCTCGTCTTTAGACAAAACCACAGTTGCGTTAAGCTAAATCCAGATACGTGTTCCTGGAAGGGCCGATGGATGCTGAGGGTGACTTTGGCTTGACGTAGGGACTGAGGGGAGGCTGCGATTTCGCAGGCTTCGCAAACTGCTTGCTCTGCGGGTAGCTCTTAATTGGGCTTCCCCAGGAGCTGACCTTGAAGCTGCAGCAGTTGCTGGTTGTAAAATTGGTAACGCTCCTTGGTGACTCGCTGTGGCTGTCAGTAAGCTCACGGATTCGATTCAATGTCTGTTCTTAGTGGCATGTACATATTATATATATAAATATATATATATAGCCCTTAATCTAGATCCAAAGTAGACGACTGAGTGTGTTTTCCCTTCTGTGACTCCCAAGCAACCAAAGCCAGATGGGATATTAATAATGATCACATGCTGGACTGCTCATATACTTAAAATCGAGGTTGCATGGGCGAGAAGGCAGGCTGGGACCTGCTTCTGCTCTCCTCTGCTCCGGGGATTTTATTTCTTCTAAGTAAAAACTCCATCTATCAAAAGAGAAAGAGAGTCATAGGCAGTGTCTGTACTTGGGCTCCAGTAATAGAGCAGTGAAGACTGGAGATCCTGTCAGTGCATGGTGGCGATGACGAGATCTTAGCCATTGTTTTAATTCACAGTAAATACATAATTATACTTAATTCACAGTATGCTTGGAGTTATCTCTTTGCGCTGCAGGCCCCTAGGGCTGCGTAACGACTCAAACCCAAAAGTGCTGTTACTGGGGTAGAAACATGGAATTGCACAGTGCCAATAAAAAGAGAGCGTTTAGCTGGTTTTTATAAACCTCTTCGGGGAAAGTTGCATCCTTCTTCTGATGCACGTGTGATCGTTGTAGCACAAAAATGCAAAAATTACATTTGGGAACCGCCTTGTGGCTGCTGGTCTGTCGCTCTCCCTCTGCTTTCCTTGGTTGGGAAAGAAAGAGGGTTGGGGAATGGCAGCAGCATGGCCAACACGAGTGCTAAACCCCTCTCCTTGCTCTCCAAATATATTTGGGGTTTGGCTTTTTACATATATTCTGCTGGTTGTCTGACGATGCTTCCAYGTCGGTCTTGGCAATTATTGAAGTGAGAAGTTACTTCCAAAGTTATTAGATGCTGAAATTCCCCAGGAGGCCCGTACCTTGGGGATTGGGGCTTTCAGCAACACCGGGGACCCCAGGGACCACGGGAGGGACCTTCCCCACCACGTGCGCAGGAGCATCCCACACCCTGCGTCCTGCCGTCCCACACAGGTCATCTTGATATTCCCTGAGGGGACTGAGGACTACCTCCACCTCAAATTAAAACCATATTATGACTGTACACTAACCTGGTATGAAGCACTCGTGCGTTGCTTGGTTATCATCTCTCTTTAAATTGTGGTTATTTCAGTATTTATCCCGGTTCCTGTTTTCTGCGTGGAGGCCAAAGCTTATAGGTGATCCCTGAATATGAATAACGAGCAGTGAGTTTAAAATATAACCCTGACAAGCCTGGTTTGATATTGATGAAATATGACTCCTTGATTATGTGTTTTATAATGAAATTATGTATTTTCTGGTGCGTTTCTTTCTCTAGTTCCCCGGCAGCAATTACTTTCACGAAGGCCCCGAGGAGGGCAGGGACGGCGCTCCTGTTTTCCTAAATGAAGCAACTTTTTAAGAAACAAGATTTTAATGGGGAAATATATCATGATGGTGCTGAGCATCGGTGCGTGGCTGAGCTCCCAGCTGCCCCTCCCCAGTATCGCCCCTTCCCTCCCAGAGCAGTGTGTGGAGGGTCTGTCCGTCTGTTTGTAAATCTTTGCCCCGTGCTACACGATCGTTTCCTACACGAGATGGCGCTCTTTGCCTTTCAATAAAGCAAAATGCAATTATTATTAATATTTTTTTAATTATTCCCCCCCGCCAGCGCTTGCCCCCCTCAGCCCTGCCTGACCTCTTGGCCCCAGGGATGCTCCTGGGCTGGAGATGGGAACCGGGAGCAGCTCTGACCCCCGAGGTTTCCAGCCACACATGAAGGGCTGAAGGGACAGGTACAAGTGCGCAAAAACTCCCCACCACCTCCAACTCATTAAAAGAGAGGCTGCTAATTGATTTTTCCACCTTAATTTAAGACTCCTTTGGTACAGTCTTGTCCTCCAAGCCCAGCTCAGATGCTTTGCCCCATCTTTGCCCTGCCCTAGCAGGCCTGTGAGCCCCAAACCCAGGGGACAAGACCCCACGGCTGCCCCAGGTTGGGGTGTGGACCCTGGGGGGTTCCTGGGCTCCTTTTGGACCCAAAGCCTGGCTGTTGGGCTGGGCTAGGCCCCCCTGTTTGCCTGCAGTAAGGGGCTCCCGCCCTCCTTCCTGGAAGCGAGGGTGGTTTGGGAGGGAAATGTGATAGGGGAGCTGATGGTGCCCTTTGCCAGCCGGCATTAAAAATTCATGTGCATGATGGGCTTTTCCAAATAAGTACAGGAGGGATGAGTTCCTGCCTCCTCGGAGCTGCTGGCAAGCACTGGGGCTGCCTGCCCTCCTCAGCCCCCAGCCAGCATCCCCCCTGGGGGACCAGTGCCACCAGGGCCCCAGTGCCTGTGTGCCCGGTGATGGGCTCTGCTCCCTCATGGCGTGGGGTGCAGACTGCCCATGTATGCTGGGATGAGGGGTACCTGGCGTGTGGGAAGTTGGGTGCCCCAAAGGGTGATGGGGGTGGCTGGCATGTGCTGTGGGGTGACCGGGAGGGCAGGGATGCGGGGCAGCCAGGTGGAGTAGGATGTGGGGCACCTGGAGGAGGGTGGGGAACAAGGAACCCCGGTGGGAAGGGATGCAGAGTCGTCGATGGGGAGGGATGCAGGTGCCCGAGAGGGGTGGGATGTGGGGAAGGATGCTGGGCCGGGATGTGGGGTGCTCCAGTGGGGAGGTGCATGTGATGTCCTGGCAGGGAGGGATGCAGGGTGGCATGTAGGGCGCCCCGGCAAGGACAGAGGTCGGGTACTCCAGGGATGAGGGATGGGGGTACCCGGCAGGGACTGGGGTGCCGAGGAGGGGAGCGATGAGGGGTAACGCAGCAGTGCGGGACGTGGGGTGACCCGGGGAGTGGGATGCTGAGCTCCCGGGAGAGAGGGCCGGGCGGGGCAGGGGGGCGGCTCCACGTGGCTCATTAGCAGAAGGCAATTTAATATTTATGAAGTGCTCTTGTTTGAATCCCAAGTCTTCGGCTCCAGTTACAAGAAGCTGCGTCACTATCCGATCACATGGTAATTGTTGCTATTTCCAGGATCCCAGCCTCGCAGAGTGGCACAAAAGCTCTTTCCCCTTTTCTTGTCTTCCCCCCCCCACCACTTTTCCCTTCTTTCTTTCTGTTTGGTTTTTTTTTGGGTTTTTTTTTTGGGAGGTGTCCCCCCCTCCCGTCCCTCCCCGGTCTCCCGCTCGCCGGCGGAGCGCAGGGCAGCGTGCGGGGATGCCGGGGCCGCTGCCCTGACCCGGGGCGGGCAGGAGCCGCCCCCCCCCCGCCCCTCTCCCTCTCCCGGGGAGCGGATCCGGCGGCTGCGAGCGGTTCCTCGATGAGAGCTGCCCGCCCCGGCCCGAGACCGGCTCGGTACTAGCGCCGGAGGGGGGGGGTTGGTCACCCCCAAAATGACCGAGCTGGAAGGGGACTTCACCAAGCTGCTGCTGCTGAAGGAAGAGCGGATCAAGGAGCTGGAGAGGCGTTTGGGAGAGAAAGACGAGGAGATCCAGGAGCTGCGCCGGCGGCTGCACAAATGCCAGTCGGTGCTGCCGGCCCCCAGCCCGCACATCGGGCCCCGCACCACCCGGGCGCAGGGCATCTCGGCCGAGCCGCAGACCTACCGCTCCTTCCACGACCTCCGCCAAGCCTTCCGCAAGTTCACCAAGGCCGAGAGGTAGGGACGGGTACACACACCCCCCCCCAACACACACGCAAAAACCCTTCCCGAGTGGGGTGGCCGGGAGGGAGGAAGGCGGTGGGACACCGCATCCCCCCCCCCCACCGGCTCTCGCCGCCTCGGGTCCCCGGAGAAGCGGCATCAATAGTGCCCGGGGGGGGCTGGAGGAAGCGCCGGGCGCATTTAGGGGCTTCCAGCCGCCGGGAAGGAGCCCCGCGGGGGATGGGATAACCCGGCCCCCCTTCCGTTCCCCGCTCCGGCTCCCCGGGGGGATGCTCGGCCGGGGCGGCGCGGGGGGGGGGGTGCTGGGAGGACCCGGCGGTGCCTTCCCGGTGCTGGGAAAAGTTTGCAGCGGGTCCGGGAAGTTGTTTGGCCGCTGCCCGAGAGTCAGCCCCGGGTGGGCAGCACCCACCCGCTCGCCCCATCCCCGGGGCAGGTGCTGCCCCCCGCTCCCGGCGCCCCCCTTTCCTCACCCCATCCTTCCAATGCACTCCCCAAAAACTAAAGCCCACGCTCCTCCACCCGTGGGCTTTGCACTGGTGCTTTGTCTTTGGTTATCCCCCTGCGCCGGTGTCGGGCACCCACAGAGGGGTTTTTGGGGGGAGTCTGCAACACCCAACCTGGGGTCTCGGGGAGTTTCGAGTGCGTGGGTCTCTTGCCTTAATACACCGTGTGAAAACGGGGAGCGCSGTGCGGCTCGGGCTCCCGGGGGATTTGGAGTGTGACGGGGAAGTTGCTGCGGGAGCGTGCGAGTTCCGTGCGACCACAGCGCACGGGACCCACTGTCACCCTCCTTTCAGCAGAAGCTGTCACTGGCGCTCGCCGAGTGAGAGACAGTCTGATTTCTTCCACGCGTAGCAATTTATTTCAGCAAAATCATTCCTGACAATATTTCTCGTAGCCGGGTGTATTTGGGTGCGAATCTACATCGCTCTCCTCAATCTTCTCACAAAATGTACCTTGCCATCACCCAGACCAAACTCCTGCCCTTTCCTCCGCAGTTGTCCCCTACCCTTCATTAACAAGACTATTACTCATTTAAAGATAAACGAGGAGCGCTTGGCTTTGGGCTTTTATTATTATTATTATTATTATTATTCTTTTTCCTAACTTATGGGGTGATTTAATAAAACAAACCGCTATGCCCAGGGAGGTGTGTGACTGCCGGCCATGCAAAGCAGAGCTTGTCAGTTCGTCCTTCCCCGGGTTAGCGCATCCCCTCGCACCCCCTGCCCGAAGCAGAGGCCGTGTATTGCGGCCGGAGAAGAAACCCAGGTCCAACTTTTTCCTTTGCTTTTTTTTGAAGGCTGTGATCATCCCGAGCCTCAACTACCACAGGGGAGGGTGACAGCGACCTGGCACCTGCGGTAGCGACAGGGACCTTGGTGCCCACCCATGTTTATTAATTCATTTAGGAGGTATTAAACCTGCTCATGGCTCTAACAAGGTTTAATCCTTGCCTGAGACTTTCCCCTGCTGTTCCCAGCTTGGGCTGGCAGGCCAGCGCTCGAAAACGCTGTGTCCACATGGTGTTGTGAAGGTCATTTGCCCCGTCCCGCATCGTTCCCATCACCCAGAGATGTTGTTTCAACGCGCAGGAAAAACTCCCGGTGGGGCTTGCGGGCATTTCCCATCGCCCTCCGAGCTGGCRCTTCATCCCCTGGCATCTTCCATACCTCGGCCTCGCTCGTGGTAGCCATGACAATGGTAACCAAGCCAGTTTGGGATCGCTCTCGGGCTTTAATTAAGGTCTGCTTAATTCTTCTCCCGTCTCATTGCTTGCAGGGTGACGGGCAGCTGCACGGTGTACCGAACACGCTGCACCCGCAACCTGCCTTTTTGTCCTTTATTGCCCCCAGATTAATATCCCCCAGTGGGTTAAATAAACTTGCGCTTTCGCGGGCAGCGTCTGGCCTGTTGATGCGGTTCCAGGTTGCTGCTACGGCATCCTGGGCACGGGGGGTAAAGGGCTTTGCTGCAGCCGGTCTCTGCCAAGAGGATGACGATGTTTCCCAGTTTTCGATGCCGACCGGAGGTATAAGTGGGTCTGTATGGTGCCAGCTCCCTTTAATGTCTCTGTGGGTTTCTCTGTCTTTTTCATCTAAAAACTGCTGACAGYGTTTTGGCTACTTTATTTATGGGGGTAACTTATAGACCTATAACAGTCTCCTGCCTGTGTTTTAGCAGCAGCAGCTGATAGCATCATCTAAATTGTTCATCCCACAAGTCTTCAGGTCCCTGAGAGGTTGGAGGCGGGTAATGTCTCTTTTCTAAAACCCAGAGACAACTTCTATGCCATAAAAACCCCAATATGATGTTTAGASCCATCTGTTTTGTGCATTGATTTCAAATTAATGCTGATGATAGAAATGTTTTTATCCAGGTCAAGGATCAACCTTCAAATGCTTTTTCATCTCTGAAGATAAAGATAAAGCTWTCGACAGTGTAATTAATTTTATTTAGGGCAAGCTTGTCTATAACATACACCGACATTTAAAACTCTCCAGAAGTTGAAACTAGTAAACGGGACGGTAGAAACTCAAAAAGTAGTTAAATCCCAGCTGAAAGCAGAAAATAGAGGTTGTCTCTGGCAATATGTTGTGCCTCTTGTAACCCATCCCTRTCATGTGTAGCAAGGTCAAAGTTGCAAAGACTTGCAAAGATCCAAAGAAAGGGGCTGTGGAAATAGAAAGGTATTGAAAGACCTGTTATCTTYTGTCAGGAAGTATGTTTTTATGCTGTTATTCCTCATGATAACTTAATTGTATAGATTTTAATGGAAGAAAGGAAAGCATTTCCATCTAGATGGTCACCCATATCTGACGTAAATCAGATTATTTTTTTCCCCCAAAATAGTCAGGACACTGCCACTTTCTATGTCTGTTTTTCAMAATATAATTCTTCCCTGTTGTTTTCTCGATCTGTTCCTGCTAGCGGAGATTTGTGTTGAGGAAAGAGACACACTTCTTGTAAATGATTCATGAACGTATGTTTGTTCAGTGAGTTTTTATTCACTTGTACCTAAACACGATAAGTGTTTTGGATCATACACAGATTTGACGTCGTCTGATACCGCATCTGGCAGGTGCTTATTGCAATATAAAGAAGGAAAAACAATTTGTCGTCGTCTTTTCTAGTGCAGCAAGAGCCATCTGCGGCGTGACTGGATGATACAGCAATCGAGGCACTTTGCTAATGCCTCGGAAAGCAGTTCCTAGGAAGTGATCCCCAGTTGCTAAGCAAAGGCTCTGCCACGGCGCGAGCACTGTAAATGATAAATGATGCAAGAAGTAAATGCCGAGGTTTACTCAAAGCACTTGGCTAGGACTAACAGCCAGATAAGGACCGTGGGGATTTTCAAAACTGCCTCATTCCTGCGGCGAGGTTYTTTTTGAAAACCCGAGGGGTGCTGATCTGCGGGTTTTCAGCATACGAAGATGCTTCGTGCCACATGAATGATCGACGTGAGCCATAATCCGTCTTTTAAATCGTCTTCTCGGTAAATTCCAGCAACTGCGTTCTTTAATTCGGAGGTGCAATATCTMACTCCAGCTTAATCCTGCTTATTGGGGTCGACAAGCCTTATTCGAACCAGGGCGACACTAAATTACTTTGGAAACTGTGAAATGTTTTGAAATAGCGGCTAAATCTTTGCCGGTATTAATGTGCCAGAGCCASGACTAAAAGGCAGTCATGGCCGTACAAGCAATTACGCTTTATGTGTGTGATTATATGCTCAACTTTGCAAATTTGGTTTGGACCATCCCTTCTCTGTGTTTTTCCGCATCAGTTTGTATCTGGCACGGTGCTATAGATTCASTCTCAGCATCATTTGAGACCCGATGAGTTTCCCCACCCTGTTCCCAATAACTTACCCATCCTTCCTCGCTGCACCTGCTAACTTTGTCTGCAACTTTTTGATGGGTCTTCCCCTCTTTTACTTTATTTTGGGAAGTGTTTGCCACAAGATGGCAGTGGGGTCTAACTTTTAAGGCGAGGTATTGGGGTGTATTGTGGTTTCAGCTTCACAGCCCTGGCCCAGTCGTCCTGTAGATGGTTTTCCAGATGAAATCCCAGCATGAATCTATCCTTTTCCCCCTTCCACCTTGTCCGAGGTGTTGGAGGGGATGTGTCGCTGACAGYGTGTGTTCACCCACAGTTTTAAACTCAGTACTAAAGGCTTCAGGTGGTCTATATGGTACTGCGGGTGGAGGATTGGAGCGGATGCTTTCAACTTTATATAGCTTCTGGCTCCAATGCTTGCAATAAGCTGGTGTTTGATGATGGCAGGGTCAACCCATCTCACGGCTGCTAAAGTCGGGCTTTGAATATCGCTCAGGCCAGGACCACGCAGAGGGTAAAAACTGGGCAATCTGGGAGGTCTCTAGTCCAAAACTCAAAGCAAGGTCATCCTTAAAGCTGGACTGGGCTGCTTGGGTTGCACCAGCCTAAAGCAAAGGATCCCCTGCAAGACCTTGTGCTTCTRCATCCCTTATCCCTCCCCCATAACACAGTTTTGGCTTACAGCTCTCTTGCCGTGGCCATCTCCACCATCCCTGGAGCYGGGGAGGGCTGGTCGGTTGATAGCTTCACCCGTGCTTTGCTCCAACCACCCCAAGCATGGCAAGAGTTTCTCCCTCCCTGGGGCAGCCGGGGCTGTGCTGCTTCCTCCCTCAGCCCTCTTTCTGGGAACTCAGCTCCCAGCCGGGTGGCTGAGGTTGCGTTAATTTAGACATGATCTCATCATCTGCTAGCCGCTAAAGCAATATCGATCCTGCATTTGGCCTCCATGTGAAAAACAACCCAACTGCTTCCCCGGTACCTGTAACCACCATCCCTCGAGGCCTTGGGAGGCTGGAAAATGAGCATATGCTTTATTTTTTGACTATTGGGGGGGCAAATGCATAACACTTCAGTTACGTTAAGGACAGCTTTTAAGCTAAGGAAAGGACATTTTGGGACCATAGCTCATCTAGTATTTGATACTGCTAAGCAGCTATGCCTTAAATAGTTTAAACAGGCGGGTTTTGTTATCTCCGAGTCCTCTGTGTGTCTGCTATTTCTCTTTAGCAATATCTCTGTAAGAATCAGCATCACTTTCCAAAGCTCAGAGGAGGGGTACGGGGGACAGCCGTAATTTTAGCATTAATTGCTACCCCAAAAAATGCCTCTGTTCCCTCATTTACCCATCACTGATCTGCTCCCATCTGCTCCCGGCGCGCTGCGACAGCGCATTCCTTGGATGCTTCACCCCTGGGTGATTGACACCGAAGATCGTAAGGATTTTATTAGATTAAATTATATCAGCATAGGAAGAATTAATGCTGCTCTTGTTGCTTGTAGTGTCGGTAGCGCATCGCTGGCCCAAAGAGAGAGGAAAATATGAAGGAGGGAAGTTTGACCAGGTGTTATTTAACTTGGGGATAGCTGGAAAATACTGCGAAAGGAGCGATTGAAATGGGAGCCGGACTCTTTGCTTGGTCAATCTCCTCTCTAATTATTTGGATGGAGCAACTTAGTCTGTGGCATGAAGCAGTGAAGGATACTGAGTGAAGTTTGGAGACGAGTGGGTTGTTGCATGCCGTAGGAAGAGGTACGGCATGGGTCATCGGGTCCCTCGAGAGGGCCGAGGTCAGTAAAATAAGCGGAAGGACTTTAGAGAGAGAGAGGAGCAAATGTTTATGGTTAATCAATTGAAACCATTTCCCTTCTTTTAATTTTTAATGGGCTGAAGTTACCGCTCCCCCCTCCCTGGGCATTGCTTTCCTTCGGCTCACAGGAAACCTGAAAAGCGAGCCGCAGCGCGGGGAAAATGCGCTCCCGAAGGGCATCGGATGGCACCTCTCTGCCGGGTAGGGCTAGGCGTCCGTCTGTCTGTCTGTCACCAGCAGCCCTGGCGACCGACACCACCTTTTCCATCGTATCCGTTTGGCGCTTCCTTGCAGGCAGAACGGCATTGCCACTACGACAGCGCATCAAAAGCAGCTAAATTAAGCTTTGCCTTCCACCTCCTGCAAAAATAATACCAAACATTTATATATAAATATATAAAATTAAAAAAAAATCAGATTATTTGATATGATCCCTGGTCCTTATGAAAAAGGACAGGCAAGATGGCAGAATTAAACATTTTCTGGGTGGTTTTTAGTGAAAACTTGAAATCTTTGGCTTCACTATTTATTGCTCGGTTTTGCACCGAGGAAAGCCTACAACACCGTGACACGACATCCCAAACCTGACCATCACCATCACGGCTAATGGCTCGTGCATCACCTGCTGGGTCTCAGCACCCTCCTACCGACACCGTGCCGTGCAGGGGGTGACTGCGTGGTCCCCGGGGGCAGGATCAGGCCCGGGACGGGCAGGGGATGAGCTGCCGCTGCCCGTCCCCGGCTGACGCAGAGCTGTTCCCAGCGGCGTCATCGCAAATTCTTCCTTCTGCCTATTTTTAAATATCTCAAGTCATGAGGCTTTCGGTGCCTCCCTTGGGGGACTAAACCGCAGGCAGACAGATTTTCAGGCAGCTGCCAGAAAATGTATAGGTGCCGTGTAACCCACCTTCTGCCTGCCCAGAGCTTGCCTGCTTTGGTTACGAATCCCTGAAAATGTGATTACATATAAGCTTTAAACCTATAGCTGTGCTCCCAGGCAAGGTCATGATAAACTGCTTTTCTCTCTCARATCTTTGATGCAGCTCATTTAGAAAAAATACAAAAGGGAGACAGGATCTAGCAAACACATTGTGTTATTTTTCCGCAGCAGCTTGTGGACGTCGCTTGGTTTGGAGGAGAAAAAGAGTCCTATGTCCCACTTGTCGCTGCATTTTTAAAAACAGCGCATAGACGTAGGCATATATGGTATTGTAAACTGCTTGGCCACAGTCGCTCTTTATTTGGCTTCTTTTTAGTCACAGCAAGTGTCATTTTTGTCRGAACTGTACCATGGAAAAGGTAATTCTCTAGCGAAAATCCCCCAGGCGGTGAAGTGTATCGAAGTAAAATGAGATAGAAAGGACTAAAATAAGACTGCAAGTCTCTCTTTGCAGCTTTACTAATGAGAAATTTCGGAAAAAAGCCTTCCCAAGATATCCACTCAGTTGCTTGCGGAGTTGATGCAGGTCCTGGAAAATATCTAACAGAGCTTGGCAAGGGGCTCCTTAAAGAGCTTTACCCTCCGCCGTGACCTCCTGACTGGAAAAGATGAGGACTGCTTTTTTTTTATAGGGTTTTTCTACATTTTGGTCATGGACGGTCTTTGAGCATATTTGTTTCATTAGTAATAAAACCTTCTAGTCACAAACGAAGCGTGTGCGCGTGAAGGAGATGCTAAAAAAGCCAGAGGGAGGGAGGCTGAGCTCAGGACCGTGCATGTAGTAGCAGGAGCTGGGATGCTCCGGACCCAACCATGGGGATCTGCAAGCRCAAATGGTGATGCTTATATTTTTGGATCAAATTCACATTTGGGGCAAAGCCCAAGCTTTGTGCAAATTACTGCAAGAGAGGGGGAACAACATTTCCAGCAGTGCAAATCTCTTGGCTGTGTCCAGTGGGGTCTTGAGAGGTGGAAAGATCAGGTGGTGGTCATGTTTGTGAGTGAGAAAGGGACTTTCTGAGTCAGCACCCAAATCTGTCCTGCTGTGCCGTGGCTTGTGGGCTCTCCATCCTCAGGGACTGCCTCGTCTCACCTGGACACGGCACTGAGCAACCAGCTGTAGCTGCAATGTTGGCTGTGCTGGGAGCGCACCAGAGACCCTCCAAACTACATCTTTCTGGGGTTTTTGAGATGCTGGTGGCTTACTGGTCCCGAGTGATGAGCTCTTTGAAGTCAAATCTGCCAGCAAGGTGGTTGTGGCTGTACCCAGGCCACGTGGCAAGAGGGTCAACCAAAGCCTTGGTAGTTTGGGAGAGCAGAGATGCCGTGCAGCCAGRGAGGGACAATCCTGGATTCGGCACAGGCTCAAGTGACGTCCTGGAGAGCCCATGACCAGGACTAGGTCTGCTGCCTCTGCCAGCTTCAGTTTTGATTGCTGGTCGATGATTAGATTCATGCGATCTGCTTAGTTGTCAAATGGCTTCCTCTCTTCTCAGGAAGAAGTTTGAATAAATCCAAGAAAACTTGTGTCAAGGGAAAATGTTTCACTGTAGCACAAACAGATTTAAACAATGTCAGGCTAAATAAAAATGTTCGAGTCCTTCTCTGCTGTTGAGCCTAGCTGTAGGATAAAGACACCCGTTAGTTTTGGGGGGGCCTTTTGCAGTGCACTGCAATGCATTCRATTCCAGTGTAACAGAGCAGGTATAACTTTTCATTTAGTTTAAATACCAATTAGAACAGGAAATTACATGTAGTCCTAAAATACAGCTGATGACTTTCCTGAAAGATGACGAGCTCTGAAGGACATGCCGAAGCAGYTTCATGTTGCGTTTCCCCTCCCGAGAGATGCTGCTGTATCTCTGAAAGAGTGAGGGTCCATTAAAAATTGTCCATTAAAGGTGCAAGGAGCGTTGTATACTGTTACATGCACTGGAGCAGGACTGCCTGCTCTCTCTAGGGCTTGGAAACCTTTCTATATTTTACAGGGTGAATATATCTATATTAATAGCGGCACATTATAGGTAGCACGTACTGGTACAGCAGCAGGTGAACATGATATTAAAGTCCTCCTGACCTGCGGTGATGTACAATTTGGGTTAGAGATGGTAGAAAAATAAAAGCTGAAGATGTAACTAAGCATAAAAGAAGTTTTACCTCCTGTTTGACTTAAATCAGTTTTATTTTGCACTCCTTTGGCATTGGCTTTCTTTGAGCATTTGTGGTTTTGAGGCTTATTGGTACGTAGAATGGGGTAAAACATACACCTGCGATGTCTTTGTAGCAGTAAATTAAAATCTGCATGTGATATCATCACTATTTAATTTCTTCAAACTCTTCAGTGCTTCATATGCTGAGGATTGGCCCAAGATCCATGCTCTGTATTATTTATCCTGTGGTGTATGAAAGTAGGAAGGATAACTGGGGGTAATTTCTTAAGCAGGTAATGTGCTGAGATCCCAAACAAATATACCCAAACGCTCTGAATGGCTGAATGCATGTGCCAAAATTTGGGTGTACGGTAGATGTCTTTGGTGTAATTATTAAGCCAAAATGCAACTTTAATAACTGGAATCAGTGGGTGTAGCAGGAAGGGGTCCCTTAAGAAACACATCCTGAAGGGTGGCTTCCAGTTGGGCTGTTTTTAATGGTTTGAAGGCATGTCAGAAGCAACTATGGTGCAGAGAAAGATGCGAGGAGAGAGATTATGCTTCTAATAAGGCTGGCAGGGAGCTGCTRGACTGCATCACTTAAGAATTTATCTATAAAAAAGAAAGCTAGGAGGAGTAAATACATCAAATGTTCCCTCTTGCTAAAGTCCATGGTTTTCTTGAAAGTAAAAAGAAAATAAATCTGTGCACCGGGACGACTGTTGCGGAAATACAGTGAGCACAGAAAAGTTAGATTTGTGGTAATTTGTGAAGGTGGCACGGCAAAAAGCCACAAAGGAGCAAACAGCTCTTGAGAGGCTTGGATGGGTAACTCTGCTTTATAAAATTGCTCTGCAGTTATTAGAGGGCAGTTTTGTCCCAAGTCTGTAGGGACATACCCAGCGCTTCGGGGCTGTGATGGACTTTAATATGGCTCGGTCGCAAGAAAACCTTTTATTTTTGCAGTCGGCAGGAGGCGGCTCCCAGCTGGGTTGGGATCGTTACTGCAGTCACGAGCAGAAGGAAATGCAGGCTGCAGCATGGCAGAGAGTATTTTTGGTAAAATAACTGGAAAGTTGCTTTAGTCTGGCAGATGCATGGGAAAATGTTGGCAATAAGGCGGCTGAGTCTCCAAGAGTACTCCGAGGCATTTTTCTTTTCATCTCCCAGCRCTTATCACTGGAGGGCAGTGGTGTCTGAGAAGATGACTGAAGAAGAGCACAGATAAACAGAACATGGCATAGCTCCTGGGCGACTAATTCAACAAGACATTGAGCATTGAGGATTAGAGTGAGGATTTTAATATTTAAGGTTATTTCCTTGTCTTACATTATCTTAAAGTCATGTAGCTGAGTGATGTTGGGTATGTTGTTCCTGTTCCCATCACTGCGCCATACAACAGCGYGCTGACCGCATCGATGATGCCATGGAGGATGGTTGCAGCAACCCCTCTACCTCAGTTTCCCTGCCTGGACACCCAGAGAGCTTGTGTGGCCTGGCCACATGAAAATAAGAAAAACAAAGCAATTTGTTAAATTCCTGTCACTTGGGTAGAAGGCGATAAGCGTGGGCTAGTGGGATGAGCTCGCCTTTGATGAACTGCTGGAAGACCAGCAAAAACAGCGAGCTGTACTTCAGCATCCAGAAATGAGCTGCACATGGGATGTCTCCAACCCACCCTCATCCATTGAATGAAAGCATCTCCTGGTGTAGCCCTGAAGTTGGCCAGACCAAAAGCCACCCAAGTATGAAGAAAGCAGAGACAACCTGGAGATTTCTGTCCAACAGCTTCATTTCTGCATGCAAAGTCTGAGCTTGTTCACTGCAGTCAAGGGAGGAGAGGATGCTATTTTGGGGTAATTTGGCTGTGTGTATTCAGCATGGGCCATATCTACAGGCTTCGTCTCGCCAGCGTGCAGCGGGCACTGGGATATTTCGCATTGCCGTGGGCTCTTTTGAACCTTGCAGTGCGGGTGAAATATGTTGGGGCAACCCCAACCTTGACCTTTAGAAACCAGGGCCAYAAATGCCTCCTTCCCGGATGGTGCAGCTCTGCGGAGGCAGGAGGAGCGTGGAAATCGCTTGCTGCGCAGCTCTGGCCCATTATCTGTTGCCTCCCTGTGCAATGGTTTCCCCCCCTTTTCTGCCAGTCCTTTCCTATTCTGCTCACACGGATGTGGTCCCTGAAGAGCTACAAGATGATGGAGCCTCCACCATTGGCAGCTCCACCAGCGTCATAGAGAAGGACCGAGAAGGTGGATGAAGAGCAGTATTTACACACGGTGGCAGACGACAGCTTGGCCATTTTTAGATGATAGTCGAAGGGCAACGAGAAGTGTTTTTGTTTGTTTTTTTTTTTTTAATATAGAAAACAGAATTAGAACTGAGGCAAGCGTGACGGTTTGGCTTTCTCAGTAAGGGGCTGAGCTGTGGGCAGCTGAGCACAGCAAACTCAGTACACCTGTATTTTGGGGGTGCTGCTTTCTGGGTGTGGCTCAGCCTCTGCTTAAAAAAATAATGAGCTATCTCAGCGAGTCAGAGCTGAAATCAGTCTCATTTTTGGCTAGAGACAAAACTTGAAAGCCTTGCTCTGCTGATTCAAGTGAAATCCATGGGGGAGTTGCACATCGTGATACCTGAACGAGAACTTTTGTGAAGATGGCTGGCCATAAAATGGGCATTTGAAAACAAGMAAATGGCAGTGTATTTTCTTTTTTTCCCCTTTTTTTCTTCTCCTGTTGTCTTTTATTAAGAAAGTAGCAGTCATCCTATACTTATCCAGAGACAATTTTAAACTTTCCTAAAAAAAGAGACTATTTTCCTATTCCTCAAATGCCAAATTACTTTGGAAGGATGAGAAAAAAATCTTGGACTTAAAAAAAAAAAAAAAAGTAGACTTTTAATTTTATTTTCCTGTAAGGATAATCTTGGGCAAGATTTAACCAGAGAAGTGCACCCTGTAGACACAAGCAGTTTACTAACACACTTGTCTCTGTGTGTAAAGTTAGTTAGTGTTGCAATTTGTTTGCAATTTGTGTTAGTTAGTGTTGCAATTTGATCACTGATACAATAAAGTTGTTTAGAAGAGGATAACGGGATAGTTATCTCCTCAAAATAAGTATCTCCTGTTTTAACTGTCTCACCTGGGTATGAATATTTACCTGTCAGAAATGCATTTTCCTTTGCCACGGTGTCCACCTACTAGCAAGGAGCTGCAGCTATGTGCAGAGCAGGACAGCCCTTCTTTGCAAGGATCTGTTTGATCCCAGATACCGAAACCTACAATTAAGGAATTTTATTCCAAGTCCATATTGGAGCTCCTGAAAAAGCCCCCAGGAATAACYAGCTTTCTGATGAATTGGACTTGCCCGCTTACTTGGCCCGTTACCCTCCACACAGCTTAGAAAAACAGTTTTTACATTATGAAATCCAGTTTTCCAGCAAGGGGGTTTCTCCGTGTAGGCTGTGTATTTACTGTATAATTGGGGACAAATGGTGGAAAATGCCTTTTTTTTTTTTTTTTTTTTTTTNCAGCATAACAGTATTAACATTTTGATGCTAACCGCAGGGAATCTCAGGGGTGATGCACATTTCATCCCTCTGGAGACAAGAGACAAACCTTGAGAGCTCGAAGAAATGAGAAGTCTGAGCGTGGCCAACAGCAACTAACCAGGACTTGATTTGGTGTAGAAGAGAAAAAACAAGGAATAAYTAAGCTCAGTGAAAGTGGGGGAAAAGCATGTTTTATGACGCTGGGGTGCATTATGTTTGCTTAAGCAGRTATGATTTATGTGAATGTTTCCACCACAGCGAGGAGCAGGATGGAAGATGCTGCAGTCTTGGAGAAATTGYTCATTCCTTTTTGCTGCATCTCCTTTTTAGACCATTGAATTTAGCTTTGCAAACAGCAAAAACTCAGATAAGTGCAATAGTACCAGGTTACGGCAGATCTCCAGACCCGTAAAAAGGACTCCCCAGGAGGATGGGTGTGAAGACAGAGCCATAGAGCTTGTGCAAAGGGAAAGCAGCAGCAGTGATGGAGCACAGCAGCGATACGTGCAGGTAACAGAAGAGGATGGGGAATAAATACGTGTCCGATGATTGGATTCATTATGGCAAGCGTCAATAATGGTATGTACATACGGGCAGTGGCTTGATGACTTGTTCCTTTTAGCAAATGGGAAAGCATCAGCTTATTAAAAAATAATGTGTTAGTGTCAGSAAAGGAATTGAAACAAGGATGAGGCTCAGGCTGTAAATAAGGACAACTAAAGGCCGTTCATTGATGCAGCACAGCAAGACACCRTTTCCATTTCAGATGAAATCCTCCATTTTACTTGGCGATATGAYGGACGGATGGGGATGCGGCACTCAGCTGAAGGCTGGTATTTGGCTGGGGCCAGAGTGAGGTTTAGGTTTAACCCTTTTCACAAAGTCTCATGGGCAGTTCTGATGCCATTTCAGCCTGAATGGAGGGGAAAAAAATCCCAAGATCAGCTGCTATAAGGAAAATTTTCATAGAACAATGTCCCAGGTGTTAGAGTGTTTTTTATCAGTAGGTTTGAAAGTGCTTTCCTTTGGAAGTGAGTATCTTTGCCCTCATTTTGCAGATGGGGAACGTGAATAACATACCCAGGGTGAGTATACTGGCTAGTAGCAGGGTCAGGAGGAGAYCTGAGGTATCATCAACCACATTTATGAACGTCGCTCAAAAATGGACCATTCCCCTCTAGCTGGGAAAGCTGCATTTGCCCCATTTTGCCTCCTTTTTGTGTTTTCTTCTGCTAGCGACAGTGCGTAGAGTGGGATTGCACGGTAACCTTAAAATCACCATCTGTTTCAAATCTTTCCAAGTCATTTCTGATGCCCTGTTCTCCTTGGGTTTGGGCATCCATGAGGCGACATCTATTTGTGTATAAGCCCAGAAGAAAGGCTCCGGCTTGCTGTGTGGGCTCTGCGGAGCTGAGATGGATGTCCTGTCACAGCTCACACCCTGGTGCAGCGAGGAGTCGCTTCTTTGGGGAGCAGATTGCGTGAACACCCGGAGAGACGATAYACCGGCCACCTTCTTGACAACTTTATTTCTGTCTTAAGCTGCCTCTGTAGCTCAGAAAAGGATTATTGAATATTTTWAAAAAAAAAAAAAAATTAGATGTTTCAGATGCCCTATTTGGGGAAAGGACTGGATTGCCTTTTTGGAAACACAGACTAGAGTGATTGGTCTCCCTTGCAGAAACCCTGACGCAGATGTTTTGCATCTTCCCTTCCCTGCATAACTCAGTCCTGGTGGCGCAGATAGGGTCAAAGCAAAATTGAAATTGGTCCCTCCCCTCCATGGTATTAAAATAATAATTAAAAAAATAAAAATTCAAAGCAAATGTTTTATCTTCTGGTGGGGAATTGCTTGTGGCAGCTTCAACCAGAGGCTTGTTCCTCTCAGGAGGAGATTCTGGAAAAAATGGGTTGAGCTGGTGCGGGTGTTATGGATATGAAATTTCTTACTCCATAAAACCATATGTTTGGGGGCAGAAGAGCAAAAATGTGTGGGAAAGGGAAGTGGAAATGGTGTCACAGGTCAGCTGAAGGCCAGTTTTACAGAAGTTTTGGTGCCTGATTAACCTCTTCTCACTCTGTGCAGTTAAATCTATCCCAAAGCATCAGTGAAGATAATCAGCTCATTGCAGAGACTGTTTGCATCCAGAAGATGTTGAATCACTTGTGTCTCTCCCACCCACCTCCTTCTGCTGCAGCTTATTATTAACTCTTGCACCTTTTTGACTGGGTTGACCCATAACTTGTAGTTGCTACTCCGATACCAGAAAGCAGGTACAACTGATGTCCACCCTGCACGTTGGGTTGGTTGACCTCTGTCTCAGGGAGGCTCCTTCTCCTCCTTCTCCTTCTCCGTCTCCTTCTTCTCCTTCTCCTTCTCCTCCTCCTCCTCCTCCTTCTCCTTCTCCTTCTCTTTCTCTTTGTCTTTCATTCTGTTGCTAAATATTAAGTAGCTAAAAATCAACTCTCTTTAAAAGGCTTTAAATAAAATGTGAAAATACGGGGGAAGAAATTCACATGAATATATTGGTTAGTTGTCCACCAAAATTATGTCATTAATCTCCCCAACTAGTGTTTCTTTGATTGCTATTGCCCAAGCAAGCATGCGAAACAGTCCATTTGAGCTGTTGTTTTTTCCCACAATGRCTATTCTTCTGACCCCGTTCTGGGTCTGTGATTCATTAGGAACTGGAAGCAGCAGTTATTTGCGTGGGCGTTGGATTCACTCGTCATGCAATCATTTTCGCATTGTGGGGCATAATACAGAGCCGATAAAGTCTGTACATCTGTATTCCGCGCGCGTTTCCGGACTGAAAAGTCTGCAGGATGTTGGGCTGACAGCGTTTGTAAATTCAGTGCGTAACCTTGATTTAGAGAAAGAGATGTTACAATTACATTTATATCCACTTTTGAGCCCTTTTAGCGTGCCCGAACGATGTCGGATGGCAGAAGAATGAATGCAAATTACTTTAGTTCTTGTAAGTGGGTATCTTATAAGGTCAGCGAGGCCAGCTGTGCTCATCTAGCCTGATTTGCAGGAGATGGGCCATTAGCCTTTTCGGACGTTTTGTTTTCACTAGTGTATTTTTGTCTCTTAAAAAAAAATAAATTAAAAAATCTTCTGATCGTGGTTTAAAWATTTGCCGGTGAGTGAGAAAGTCCCTTGCAAACTGTTGAAAAGATTAATTGCCCTAATTGCTCTGCCTTAAATATTGGTTCCATATTTCAAGCCTGAATTTGTCTAACTTCACGGTCCTGCTGTTAAATCCTGCCCTCGCTGTTTGCCGGATTAGCCGTCCGTTCTCACGCTTCTCCCGAGCACTTTTCCAACGGCAGCTCATGGCTTTTAACCTCCCCTCCACTGAGATAAAAAACCCTGGAGCTGGAGACATGCTCAACGAGCTCAAGTTCGTAAGTCAGCCAGTTTACAGCAGCCTAATTATGTTACATCGCTGTGAATGCTTTTTCAACCCAATTCGCATGCGGTTTAATAAAACTTGCGAAGTTCATTTCATGAGATCTATTTTCCATAAAGCCACATAGATTGGTATTCGTTATATTGCCTTAATTTCTTCAGCAATTAAATTGAGAATCGCACATCCCAAAGGATGTCCAGTATCGATGTCAAGCTGACACAATTATCTGTGCAATTCCATTTACCCACTAAAAATCTTCGTGGAGTGCTTGCTCTCCTCTGGCCTTCCAAAATGTTTTTCTCGGTATTTCAAAACTCACTGAAGATCATCAGCAGAGAAAACTTAACAACCGTTTGGCCCACCTTTTTTTGAAAATTTGAAAAGCCAGTGTATAAAGACCTGATCCACTCTGTTTTCCAATATTTTGGCTGTCCGTAACACATGTCCCACTCTGTGTTTTATCTGTTAAGACACTGACCTGTAAGATCATTTTTTATCCAGGCACTTGCCCGATAATGATATTTTGCCTTCCTAAGGAAGCTATGACCATTGAGTTTACTGTCCCGATTATGCGACTTTTCCTGCCCCCTTCAATTAAGGTGAATTAAGTGGAATTTGGGCAATTCTAGTGTTTATAGCAAGGCTGTGCTGTTAGTGAGCAGAAGACTTTTTCTCTCTGGCCTGTGGTGTCTTGGCAAAGCCCTGCTAACACTTAAATTTTATTCTACAGAAGCCCTCCTTTCTCTCTCCTTTTATTTTAACATGTTTCTTCTTAGCCTGAGGTGCCTGGTCCTGAGAGCAGAGGTGGTCTTTCACCTGCAGACCATCAGGATTGCCACASCTCTCTTGGAACAGATGGACTCAGGGTGGCTGAAGATGTCTTCATTGCTCTAGAGATGGGGCTACTGCTGGTATATCCTGTATAGCTCCCTTACATGCTAACCATATACATAAAACCTATAGCTCCTATATATACTAGCACATGCTATATAGGTATGCTCTTTGCAGCTGCCATGGTGAGAACATGAGGATGGCTTCGAGCTTGTCTGATTTCTTCTGCTCCTCTTCTCTCTGGTGGTCCCATCACGAGCGTTTCTCTCCCCAGCCTGTATCGTAAGAGGGAGTTTTAAGTAACAAGGTTTGAAGGAGCAGCTGAGATGCTGCTGTTTCAGGCTGTTCCTGCTGCCTGTTCGCAGCAGAAGCTGCTTGAGCCTAATACTCCGCTAATGAAACTATTGAGGTAATGATTTCCCAATGTGGAGGAAATGTTTTCCATTGACATTATCTTGGTCTAGCCTTCAGACCCACTCAATGATAATGGGATAATTATGACCAAATTTCATGTGCTTAGATGTTGCTTTCATTACAGACAAGTGTTCCTGAAGAAGTGAAATGTCATCGTATTACTGGCTGATCTTTAAAACCTTTAGGTGGTCTCTCATTTTTGCTTTTACAAATATAGTTTTCACTTGTATAGGTTCAAAGAGGTATTCAGCATAAAGTAATTACTGTGTTTATCAGCATGGCACGCTAAAATAAATGACAGTTTACTGATCTTTAACCAATAAAAGCATACAGGAGGTTAAACACAGGCTTTTCTTTTAAGTGTACTTCTCATTTAAGAGCACTGAAGGAAAATTCAGGCTTGAAATGAGAAACGATGCAGGTTCATTTGGGACTTCCATCATTGGCACCTCCGAAACAAGATCAAGCGCCGCGTGGTGGATGTACAACTGGTTCCTGCTCGGGGGCTCCACTGGATTTGCCTTTTGAGAAGCAGTAGGACAAGAAGAAGAAATTCAGGACAGCTTATGTGACATGTTGTTTGGTGGAGGTGAACGCTGGCCACATTTCCTAYGGACCCGCATTGCCTTGCCCAGCAGGGAGGAGGCGAAGGTACTGGTTTGGCCAGAGAGCGATGGTGTACGGCGCCGCGGGAAAGGAGCCGGCAGCCCGCCACTGATGGGAGATGTTAAGTGAGAGGGGGGTGTTTGCAGACTGCAAAGTATACATGCTTTTTAAACAGGTAATTAAATGGCATGTGTTCACGTGGATATTATTTATAGGCTTGGAGATTTGCAGCTGTTGGCCTCATGAAATTGTAACAACCCTTCCAAGTTATTGCGTGGCCACAACTGACAAACAGAAAGAGGAGAGCAAAACCCCTCAGTTAAAAAATCCCAGTGACCAGAAGTATATGTGGAAAAGGGACAGTATTTCAGATTGTGAAGAGCTTCAGAAGCATATCTCTAGTTGTAAAAATACCAAGTCTGAGCTGAAACTAGTAGCTAAGCAGGAGCTTTTGCATTCAAACTGCAAGCAAATGAGAAAACTGAAATTGTGTTTGACTTGTGGCACCGCTTAGTGCCAGGAGATGGACAGAGAGCTTCAAATGATGGGGCAGTGGGAAGAAAATGGTTACCGTGTGCTCCTCCATATTGATAGCTTTCCTGGGTGCACATGCACGCACCTTGAAGTGGAGTCTGAGCTCTGAAAACGCTGGCCTGATAGCAAAAGGACTAGTAAAACTGGGCTATTTGTCCTGGTTTTTTTGCATAGCCAATCTCTCCCTAATTTTTTATTGCTTTTTAGCTCAGATGATCTTGGCAGAGTAGTTGGTAGTGCAAGGAAAAAAGGGTTTGGTACCACTGTGCGGGAGAACCAGGGATGGATTAGGTCTGGACAGAGCATTAATTTAAATCAGGTTTAAGGCTGGAGTTGAATAGATGGATGCTATGCCATCTCCTTCCTGGCTACAAAGTCTTTTTGCAGGGAAAGGAGAAATGGGAGAAAAGAGCAGGTATAAGCATATGATGTGCAGCAATACTCATAAGCACCAGGTATGAAGCGTAGTGGCATTATCCACAGTCTTTGGTCGCTGTGGAGGACGAGGGCATTGCATACATTAGGGGCTGCCGGGCTGGGTTGTATTCTTAGCGCTGGCTTAACATCCCTGATAAGGGATGTAACACTGCTGAACAGGATCAGCCTAGGGTAAAACAGAATATTAAAACCATAACGTGTTATCTCCCTTTAGTCATAAATCATATCACAAGGTTGATGCTGGTCCCAAAATGCCTGGTTTTCCAGCACGTGCCGTGGTTATTTAATCCAGTGGGGAGGGGGTGACACTTGTCTTGCGGAGGAGGAGAGGGGCTGGGTGATGTGGGTGCTGTGACCGACCCCTCTCTCCATACATGTGCAGAAGAAGCAACTGATGGGGTGAGGCTGCACGAGGCCCTGGGTACCCACCATGCAGTGGTAGCGGAYGGGAGCATTTTGAAACAGCAGCTGAGGTTACCCCGCAGTCCTTTATTGCTGGAGATTAAACACACATGGATTATTTCAGCATCATCTTCCACGTGATGGGAAATGTTTTATGACTAAGGCAATGACAGACCCACATCTTGTAGCCTTGACTTAAGGTTACGCGTCCCTCGAGACCCTGGTGAAGGAGGCGAAATGCAGAGGACAACCCTTAGCTTAATGCTGGGAAGTGGTTAAAAACGATCAAAAAATATGATGCTTCAGTTGCCGGGGAATGGACGGAGGTCGCTGCAGAGGGAAAAGCTGGAGGGCTGCACAGACCCCAAGCTTTCCCAGGAATGAAAAAACACTTTCAGGTCTGCCTCCCCACCCTCTGCTCTTGTAAAAGGACTCATAGACCAGAAATCTTTAAACAGATGKTTTGAATAAAGTAAAGCGTATAGCCAGCGGTGCCCTCGGGTACCTCTGTGTAACCACACCACCCTCCGAGGAGCTCCACAGAATGCAACCAGAGGTTGCACTGGCCCAGCGGGACCAGGGGAGGTTGAAAGGCTGCACTGTTCGGACACTGGTATTTTTATCGGTTAAACCCTGGGGAAGAATTCCTGGGTGAAAGCTGCCAAACCCCCAAAAACAACTGTTAGGTGGGGAGAAGCGTCTCCTGTGTGCTGGCACACATGGCTTGGCCGTGCAAAATATTTTCCCGTTGGCATGGCTCTTTGCAGCGGCTGTAAATGGAGGGGACGTTGGATGCTGCAACGTCCTCCACTCCAGCAACGGCAGCGAGAGACCCTGAGATGGAGAGCGAGAGGGAAGATTTGTGAATAAGTATGTTTGGGCAGGAGAAAAGCTGGCTGGTACGGAGCTTTTMTAACATAAATCTGCTCAGCTGGGGTTGTGATGGGCACCTCGGAGCTCACCGGCAGAGCAGAGGAGAAGGTGGATGAGGTGGCACTGCTAACCTCAAGTTGCAGGTGGAGATGTATGGGATCTATCACTTTGCTAGGGAGTTTTTTCTTGTGGTTATTTACCTTTCGTGTTCAAAATAGGTGTCACATTTTTCATTTGAATTTACCTGTCTTCCAGTTCTTGTAACTTCCAGTTCTGCTACTCCAAAATGCCATTTAATACTGAACACTTAATCTACATTACAGYGTCTATATAATATAATTACATTTTCTCTTAAACTTTTTTTTTCCCCATAAGCTAAACAAATCAAGTCCTTYCTGTCCTTCATAAAGATTTTTTTTTTCAGCTCTCTGATATTTGCTTGCCTTCTTCAACACCACCTTCAGCTGCTCAGTATCCTCTCCTGCGGCGGGGATATTAGCACTCTGAAAAGCAGTTCAATCTGAGCAACCGATAGATACATGTCGTTATTGGGCTCTAGTCGTTATTTCTCCATTTAGTTGTTTTCTGCTTACAGACTGGTCACAACTTCACCCTCCGGGTTCGCACGGAGCCACTTCTTCATCGAGCCCCCCACTGAAGCAAAGGAGGAAGGTGGAGAGGTTCTTCCTAGCAGGAGGAGACCGCCCTGGCTTTTTTGGCAGCTTGCAGAGGGCAGCCGGTGGGATGGGCACAGATAAAGCTGTGGGTGGGTGATGTTCAACAGACTCCCCCCCCCTCCCCGCCGGCTTTTTTTGGATGTTCTGATGACCATTTAGYGGCTGTAATGTCTTTCCCTAGCTAGAAACCAGCACTTTGATTACTGGAAGAGAAAATTATTGCAAAGATTATGGGGGAATGATGTCTGCCTGCTTGCAGTCTTGCCCCTTAAAATGTATTATATTGACTAGCCAAAAGAAAAAGGTGCTTAGCAGGGAGATGCATTTTTTTCAGTTTCCTTTGAACTTGCTRGCATCGTCTATAAATCAAACGCTGGACATAGGGAGATTTAATGCACGATGCTTTTTGGTGGCTAAATGCAACCCTTCCCATTTCCCTTCTCTAATCCCCGGGATAAAGCAGGCACGATGGTGGAGCTGGCCCTCGTGGGGCAGCGCTTGGCTTTGTCTGCCAAGTCTAATAACTGGCATTGACTCCAAACAACTCCTTTGAAAGAGCTATAAGGCATAAATAATTAATACCTGTTAAATTATTCAAGGGGGAAATACAGTACATGA
This sequence comes from Oceanodroma leucorhoa, assembly GCA_030449065.1. Classification (NCBI taxonomy): domain Eukaryota; kingdom Metazoa; phylum Chordata; class Aves; order Procellariiformes; genus Oceanodroma; species Oceanodroma leucorhoa. The sequence goes on along the minus strand of JASVER010000024.1, from coordinate 10,967,173 downwards.
ATTCAGCAAGCTGACCAGGATACGAATGAGTAATTATGTTAATTAACCCATGCAGCTAGCAGGAGCTGCAATTAGTTCATGTTTTAGGCTGCTTTGTGTTTTTTAGGAACAGAAATGAGCTAAAAATAGATAGAAATAAACTAAAGCTATAGTTAGAAAACATGGGTTAAACGAAGCAGTTTGAATGATCAAATGGCCCTTCTTTCCTTCAGGGGGGAAGCAGGTACATTTTTTAAAGCTTTAGTCACTTCTCTCTGCAAGAATTTGAAGATGTTTCTGAAAACTGTTAGTAATGCAATTATCCTCTAGACACTGCTCAAGTCTCTGCACAGTTCTACCATTACTCTCCTATGTGTTGCTGAAGAGGTAGAGAGAGAGGGGAAAAAAAATCAAGTATATATTTTTTTAAACCCAATAGCATCAGGGAAGATGTAATGTACATCTAATAATACATTACCTAATAGTAATGTACAAATTGAAGGTCTAGTTTTGTAAGCACATAACTTGCCATTCACTGGCCAGTAAAACCTGAATGTACGGTAAAAGGCTTTTCCAGTAAAAAGGAAAAAAGTATTTAGTAGTTACAAAGGAAAAATATTGCATTAATTTGAAGCTTTGAGTTCAACTAATTAGTGTCAGCTGTGATTTTAGGACTGGAAATGGTCATTGTCCAAATGCTCTATCTGCATTACTCTCTCCGGTGGATGAATAAAACATAGCCTCAGGAAAACAGGTCTTTTTTTTCCAGAAAGTTGGAACTGGTTGCGTTGTAGACATATAATTGATTTACACGATAGGCCTTCATATGGAAATACACCCTCTCTGACTCTTCCTATTTATTAATATAAGTGGATATATTTAGATTTGGTTATCTTTTTGTGTGGTTTTTATTTTCCCTAAAGGCATCGTGTTGAAAACGTGTCTAAGACTCCTTATTTACATGAGGAGGCATCTGCCATCCTGATTCCTCAAAGGACATTTCAGTAAGTCTGGGTCTAAAGGAAAATCTCTCAGAGGATTCCCGTTTTCCTCCTGCTCTTGTTTTGTTAATAAGCAYTGCTTTTCGCTGTGAAGGTAATCCTTAGTTAGCATTGAATTTAAATGGATGGAGTTTGTTATGGAATTGGAAGAACCATTAAAATGGGTTAATGRGAGAGGAATTTAAGAAATGCTTTTGATTTCCCAAGATGAAATGGAAAGGCTTGGCATTTACCTGTGCTCTCAGCTTTCCCTCTCATCAAGGAATTACCCAGGTGAAGTGAATTCTCCACTGAAAATCTCAAAACCTGCTTCAGCTCTAATGGTTTTGGTGAAACTTTTTAATAGGTTGCACTGATATGCAGATGTTAATTGCAWATTTGGAGTAATTGCAAATAATGCCTCTTAATAAAAGTAAGAGAAGAAGCCGCAGGTGAGAAGTAGACTTGTTTCCATCAATAAATGTGTAAGAACATTATTCGAGAAGAGGGTTGTGTTGCAAAGTGGAGATGTTTGGTGCAGTTCTTGTCTATCCAGGTTCATGGAGGTGCTTTAATACTCCCTGAGATTTCAAATCCAGCTCAGGCTGTAGCAACCTGTGAACAAGAAATGATTATGGCATATYGGTTGTTGCTTATGCCTTCGAAAAAGCACAGATTGCAGAATTTTGTTCATTCACAGGCTGGATATCAGACATAGGGTTCACATCTCCAGTTTGATCTCATGGTAGATATTTTGTGGCTTATTTCTACCGATATCACAAATATATTTTGTGGCTTAGCCTCAAAATCGTGCCTTTTTCTTCCAGCGTCATTATCTGAGCTAATAAAAGGTTTTACCTCTCTCTACAATGTAAGTTGGGACGTGCTTTAACTTAATCTCAGCTAGACCCTGGGCTGACCTTGCTTTGCCACCAAAGAATTGGGTACTGTACTGTTTCAGCCTGAGGATAAATTTATTTCCCTGAATCTCCTAATCTGTTTGGGTTTGGTTTGCCTTTTAAAAACATTATTTACCYCATCTCCTGAGTGTCCCCTACAAAAATATATAGAAGCTTGAGAGGAAAAAAACATCTATTTAAATCTTCCATTCTAGTGGGGCTCCTGTATTGATTCTTTCCCCATAATTTAGACCTCCATGCTCAGCATTTGCTGTTCTGCTGCCCAATCAATACCAATTCTGTCTGGAAATTACATTAATGTTTTTTAAATAAGAGTTTGCTTGCAAAGTTTAACTTTATCTGTACATCTGAGGAGCTTATGAAGTTTGGTTTTTTTTGAGGTAATGGATTAATTGCAATTGCAGTGATGTATGTGTATTTGTATGGTGGTATTAGCATGAGCTATTTTAATTTAGTTGACTTTTCTGGGAGTTATGGAAAGAAAAAAGATTCAGACTCCTGAAAATGGAATSATTTAAAATCCAAAGAAATGAGACTACATACAGAATTGTGGTATATAGTGAAAATGAAATRTCTTCCTTTTTCAGATTGGTTGTTCAATTGGTCATTAATACTAAAAGATAGAGATTTTTAGGTTTAYGTGTCCCGACTTTTATGTGTGTGCTGCATGTTATTGTAGTGGCAGCATGTACCGGGTGTTGAGCCAAGAGCCAGGAATTGCTGCGAATCAATGATTTAATGTCTATTACTGAATCAAATAATTGACTCACATTTTCAACAAATCAATCATTTTCTGCGTCTCTTTAGGGGGAACACGTACAGGTGTGGTAAAGAAAACCCGCCTAAAATGTGGTGTCTGGTCTGCTGGGACTTGCAGGTAGAGTTATGATATCTCTGAAATAATTTGCTTATCAAGTAAACTAAATATTAAGAAGAAAGAAGGCTGTGAGTTTGACTACTGTGAGGAACATATAGAGACAGCATTGTGGTTTTATAAATGCCCGCTTTTATATAAATGTGCCCCTTAATATGCCACATGTTCACTTCTTTAGAGTTGTAGTAGCTAACTCGAGAAAAACTTGCAACATTAATCCTACCCTTTTCCTGAGAAATAGAATATATTAATATATCAGTGAGAACTTAAAGCTGAGTTTGAGCAATAGTCTTGACCGCCATGGTCTCTTTTGTTTTTTTAATGCATGCATATTTTTGTTTCTATATTGCCTTTTGATGTAGTGTTTTGGGGGTTTTTTTGGTTTTTTTGTTTGGTTTTTTTTTTTATGTTTTGTTGGGTTTTTGTGGTCGTGTTGATTCAACAAGTATGTGGCGTGAAGGTTTGCAGCCGTGCACCTCAAGCTGGGGAGCAGAGCAGTAGAGGGCGGCATTACTCCTTGTGTTTTGTGTTTTCCCCTCCTAAAAGAAATGAGAATTAAAAAGCAGGGGAAAAAAGGAAGAATGTGGAGAATGCTGTGCCTGCCAGAGCTGCAGGCCATGTAAGGGAACAGAGCGGGGCCAAACACCCACTGCGCGGGGAGGTGGCACACTGCGCTTCATGCGACGTCATGCCCAAATCACGAGCTGAAAACAGTTGTTTTGCTGATAGTCGTGGCTTTTAAGCAAAAAAGAAAGAGAAAAAGAGCGTGTTTAAAAAAAAAACCAAATTGACGTTTGTGAATTGAGCAGGGGGATTTTTGAAGCGGGTTGTGAATTTGCACTCTTGTTCCAGGGAGCAGAAGTATAAAATACGTTGCCTTCCTCTCTGACACAATGCAGTTTTTTATGCTGCGTACCAGTATCGATCCTTCCTACTCTAACAGCACGAGACGCTTTCACAGCATGTCAGATGCTTTGAAGATGAATTTGTACACTGAGCTTTGCATATATGCATTGCATAAATAAGGGTATGAAGAAATTGCCTTGTTGTTTGGGCCAAGCTGCTCAAGTAAAAGCATAGACGGTAAAGCTTGAACAGAAATAGWTCTTGCAGAGAAATAGCCTATAAAAGGTCAATACCAACCTAGAAATCTTTCCTTCTAGAGCACAGAGAAGCAGACCCAAAGTGCATGTTGCCTTTGCAGCATCATCACTTCCAAAGGATTTTTCCTTCTAGGTTTGAGGAAGCTCCCATGAATCGGTATCATTAATTCCCCAGCAGTGAAAAATGTGCTGTTCTCCACCCAGATCAAAGATTAGGAGGTGGTGGGGAAGATGTGCAGGGGTGAACCTTCCCAGAGTGTTTTAYGGTGAAGAATTGCACAGGCGAACCTTGCCAGCATGTTTTATGGTGGGGAAGAGTTGCATAGGTGAACCTTCCCAGCATGTTTCAATGTATGTTTTAATACTATGCATCGGAGAGGAGTCAGGGTCAGAGCAAAACCAGCTGGAGATGGAGCTGGAGTCAGAAAAGGCATCGCAGCCGCAGGTTTGCACAGCCCGACTTGCCTGCGGCTGGTGAGGAGATGTGGTTGCACGTCCTCCTCCGAGATGGGGCRGTGGCCGTGCAGCGAGAGCGAGGAGGGAGCCCTGCACCTGACCCGGGGGGTTAGCTGCTGATTTGAAGCAGAAATTGTGCCAAGGTGAGAATAAAAGTGCTGYCCACCCCCTGATTCACCCAACACAGCAGGGCAGTCAGCTGAAAGATGTTGGCAACGCTTAGGAAATCAGGTGAACGTGGCCTCTAATGCTCTGCTGAGTAGAGCAATCAGTTCGAGCAAACACTGACAAAGAGAAAACTGTGAGCATAAACATTTTTACACACTCAGAAAGCCCAACCTGATGAAGTTTCCCCAAGCATAAATAAGAAAGAGCTGTAGAATCAGTGGAGCGCTGTAAAACCTTTGTGAAAGCCGATGTGAACCCCTGTTTGCAGACTGTGCCTGGATGATTCAGGATATTTCCTTGGTACCTTAACAAGATGCGTCCGCTGTGGAATGCAGCCATTTATTCTGAGCCTTAAATGATCACGGGGATCAACTTTGAGTACAAACCTTTTCTGGAAATGTTTTCTGCAAGGAAGGGTTTAGCATTGCTAGAATTGCAGACAAAAAGACTGGTACTTCCGTAAAATTTTTCTAGTTGCTCAGGACATGCAGATGTCAGAAAAAGACCAGAATAAATGCTAGCACAAATCTCTTTCTAAAAAGGAAGGCAACTTTCAGTGCAACTCATATTTATCTTTAAGAAACACCAGCCTGTTGTCCAGTCATGTAAAACACAGGCTTAAAATCTATGCTTCGTGCTTATTGTTATAAATACTTGAAACATTCAAATAATAATTTTTAATAAGCAGGGGAATTAATTTGATTACATAAAGAGACGGTGCACTTGTTCACGATGCATTCATCATAAAATAATAGTAAAGCGCTGGTTATTTTCATATCGGTGGTGTGTCCATATGTGTTTATTTCTAATCCAATTTCAAATATAAATGAATTGTTTTGAACGTTGGATAAATCAGCCCAACAGACCAAGGCAATTATGGTAGGTGAGTGGTGCATTACTGGCAAGGAGAGATAAGAAACACTGCAGCGTCCAAAAGGGCGATGAGTGGGAGCACCCAGAATTGCAAATGCTCGGGGCTGGCAAGTGGTTTGCTACCGTTAAACCTGGGAAGTTAAGAAGCGGTGTCAAGCAGCTTCAAAATCAGGCCGTAGAARTGAGCTGCTATCGATTAAAATAATTTGGGGGGAAAACAAGTCTCTTGCTGTTCATACCTTCCTGAGCACTTTGCTTTCCACCTCTTGCAACCAGAGAACCGTGACTAAAAAATCAGCAAGTTGCAGAAGGCAAGGGAGGCTGGAGAAAGGAAAAGATGTAACGGCATGGTAACAGCTGGTGAGTTTAGCTGTGTTCGCGTAGTGTTTTAAAAGTATACCATGAAGAATTGCAGGCTGGCTCGCAAGAGAAACCTCACTTTTGGTCAACGCAAGTTTTTACCAGCTTACTGATGAATACCGACGCAAGAATCACTACTCCAAAATGTGCCCCTAGAAGCTGTTGTTGCTAGTTAGAGTCCCACATAAAGACAAACGAAGAGATGATCTCACGCGGAAAAGGTTAGCAGGAGCAGATGAAGTCAGAAACAAAAGCAGGAAGATGGGATTTGACCGTAGATGTCCTGACACCCCGTTGAGTTCCTGATTGCCTGGACCATGTAACACGGTAAGGTCAGATCTATATTCTGTCCAAGTGCCTTTTCTAAGCAACGCAATACAGAGGTGACAGGCAGCATGTTAGGCAGCTGTCGGGTTTCTGGCTGTGTCAATGGCTTTGTAAGGGYCTTGCCTCTGAAAGTGAGGTTTAGGAAACCTTTGGTAGTTTGTGCGTGTTGACAGTTCAGTGACTGAATGAACTGCAGAGCTTTTTCAGCATTAGGCTGTTGTCCCTGTTGTGTGATCASGCTGGGTTGTTTTCATCCTCGGGCAGTAACCCCACGCCGTTTGGTGCGTGGGCTGGGTGACGGATGAGTCGCCGAGCTCTCCCACCCCTTCACTGCGACACTGAGATATCATACAGCAGGAGGAGGAACGTATGTTGAATAGTGAAGATAAAAGGGTCGCTGAGCATGGGCTGTCCGAGCGGTTAAGCTCTGGTTGACGAGAAGTGCAAGGGAGCTGGCTTGGCTATCCCAGCCATGTATCCGTGAAAATCAGTGGCCTCAGATCCAACACATGGCTCCCAGCTTCCTTCTAACGTTTCAGCTTCYTCCAATCTCATGGATACGTGTGTGAGAGCCAGAATTAATCTGTTTTTCCAACTATGTCAGCTGAGCTGATGTTTTCTACAAATTTCACCTCCATTATATCCCGTATCTGATGGCTCCAAGACTAGATCTGCATCTTCACATTTAGTTTAATTGGTCCCTGGGTTCATTTGCCAGTAGCTTAAGGCTGAAAGCAAAAGAAAACTACATTTCCAGGGCTCTCCTTGTCTAAATGCTGCTTTTGCTCTACATAGTCAGTGCCCTGGGACTGCTGAGAAAAGCAGGGGCATAGTCAGTGTCTAATTGTAGTAACTGCAAAACAGCACCAAGTATTTATGTTGGCAATTTTCAGAACAAGTTGATGCTTAACATGAGCCTAAAGAGACTTCTTAAGGCAGCTGAATCATTTTGAAGCCGCTTCTGGCTTAATCAGCTCACGGGAAGACGTGTCTAAGCTCTGCTCGTGTCTGACCTTGCCGGGCAGTCCAGCCCTTTCTGGCAGGTGGGAAAAAATCAACCAGTCACTGGAGGTGTGTATGGACAGGAGGGATTGGGGTCAGGGATGGTGGTTCCCACGTCTGACCTGCCTGGAAATCTGCTGCTCTTTGCAGCTCCTATCTAGGGGCGCACAGAAAATGTTTACTCTTTCCTGGAGAAAGCCCAGCCCCAAAGATTTAATTTAGGCTGAGGATATGAGAAGGTGCTACCAGGAAGCCCRTAGCATCCCCTCCTACCCCATAGGGACTCATGAGCAGCTGAACCTGAAGCGAAGGGATGCGGAGACCCACTGACACCACGTGCAACCATCTGATGGGGTGAGCCATTGAAAATCCAACTTCCCATGCGATCATGGGAGAAAAAGCCTGTCTTAGAAAGACATCTTTCAACTAAAGTGTGTCAGATGCTTTTTGGAGGGCAGAGGATCTGTGGTTTCTGCAGACACATARGCAGGGCTGGTGTGAATAGGATCTTGTTAGTGGGGAAATAAGCCAGGGGGACTGTTTTGGTTGCTCTAATGGAAGGAAAAAGCTTTGAAGGGCTTGCTGAATGTGTATTCAACTTCTGGATACTGAGAATAATTTATTGTGCCATTTTTATGTAAAACTCATGTTTCTCCCATAAAGATGACTGATACTTCTACTGTTTCAGCTCTGCAGCCCACCCAGCAGGAACCACAGGTACAGGCTTTCCTCCAGCCTGCAAAAACGACGAGGGGAGGGTTATCTCTTACCTTGCCACTGCGTTAGGTCCTTCGTGCCATCTATTTTTCTGGGCAAAGGACCCAAGAAGGAGAACAGGAAACTTGAATCTTAAATCTGCTTCTGGCACATGCATCTGTGCGCGCCAGGGGAGGAGGGCTTGCAAGCACCGTGTCACATGGATAATTCTGTGCTATTAYACACTCATAATGTCTCATCCTTTTGCCTTGCATGACACAAACATTCATTTTTGTGTTATTATGTATGCCCCTAATGTGATATAAAAWGCTAAGCGTATTACCAATTGCAGTACAGCACACTATTCTTTTTTTCTTGTCTCTGCAGTGARCATTTTTTTATAACATTAATAGGTCTTGGGGTATTTTTTCTCACGTGCACTCTACTCCAAATGATCCTCATCCTGGGAGGAATTCCTAGGGCAGGCTGGAGTGGTTGCATTACCGACAGTGGAAAGAATCTACATACTAAAGGAAAATCCTTGAGATAATCCAGTTGAGATGTTGATTTGACTTTCAGCACTCCGGGAATCAATGGGGTTTAAAAGACAGCACTCACTGCAAGAGTGCCCAACCCTGGATATCTCCATCCCTTCGGTGGGGAGGAACAAACGGGTTTCAGCTTCATTGTTAGAGGCTTTGGAAAGGACCAAAATAAGAGGGAATGTCCAATGCCACGAGACAATAGGACTTCTCTTCGGAGATAAATGGGGCTGAAGCACTCCCCAAATACTGCCAATTCCCACTCCTTGGTCTTGGCGAGGCTGCTTTGATGCAGTAGTTCCAGCCTCATCCCCATCCATGGGGGCTGAATTATTTTCCAGCTGCCTCTTGCAAATCTGTAGGGCACCGTGGCCCCAGAAGGAGCACTCTGTTTGGGGCAAAAGGCAAAAAGAATGCCCAAATGTGCCCTAGGGAGCAGTCAGATGTGTTTGTGTTTCAGTAGGTGGCACTCCTTCCTCTGCCTCAGGGACTGGCGTGAATTTTGAGTGCATGGTAGAATAGATGGGGTAGCATCCCACGGATGAGACATGGTGACTCTCCAGGGTGAACTGCAACTTGAGTTGGTTATAGCATGCTTTTTGCAAGAGTTCAGCTCATGTACATGCTGCTTTCCTCTAGATCTTCCTGTATTTTTAGTTTTTCCTTCTTCACATTGTAAAGGTGTTGCTGTGAATATGCACGTAGGGAATGCATTTGGCTTTGCGACCCGCTGTGGGCCATCGGCAGGCAGAGTCCCGTGGGTCACACACCTTCCCAGATCTGCACAAAGCCCCGACCAGCAGAGGAATGCATTGCAAAATCCAAGCGGTTCAACTTTCTACCACAGGCTGATCTGCTCCCGGAGATATTTTGGGAGAAGAGTAAGGAATGGCACTGGAGTGGATTAGGCAGGGGGAAAAAATTGCTACCAGGAGGAGGAAAATGTTTATGTATGTACTCAGTGATGCATGTCCAGCTTCTCCATCCGCGCTGTCCTRGCCGGCTGTAACAAGGTGACATTTGCCTGTCAGTGATCCCGCTTGCTACCTGAGCTTTGACTGGCGAGCCTGGGAGATGTTTGCAGAATAGAGAGCTTTCAAATATGTTTTTAGCTTGGAAGATGGCAGCTGAGTGGTTGCATTTGGTGACAGATGATCCTTGAAAGGTTTAGAAGCAAAAGCTATTAAAACCTAAGAGCTGTGCAGAGAGGAAATATTGTGAGTATATCAGAGCCTGTTCGAAGAGAAGAAACATCCCTGTTTCGTGTGATTCCCATCAGCAAGCCCTGGCACGCAGTGTTTTGGGGCAGAGAGGATGCCGTCTGCAGATGCTCTGGTTTTTTTGGCTTCCTGCTTACTTGACATCCAGGCACAGTATTGCAGTGGCCAGATCAGAAAAAGGCTTTGGGACGACCGTAACCAAAGGCTCCCTTAACAAACCGCAAACAGCTTCGCCCCGTCCTCCCAAAACTCAAGCCAGTTGGTGCATTCCTGCCATTCTTCTCCCTAAAGCCGTTTCTTTCCATTACTGGATCAAGAAGACAAAGCAGCTGCTCTGAGAGTCTGAGATTTTTTTTGTTGGGAACTTAAGTTGAAAGGAATGGAATCAGAGGATTTATTTTTATTGGAGTGGGGCGGTACCCTGGGATCCCTGAGATTACACACCAGCCGGTACCAGGAAAGCCTGAAGTAGGAACCGCAGGGAGGAGATCTGCACTCGCACGATGGTTTTTTTGGGAGAGCAGTGAATAACTGAAAATAGGCAACTGCTGGCTGCCTTCCCGCAGCAGAACTCGGCTGTCAGGTTGTGAAGCCCCTTGGGCTGCTTTGGCCTCATCCTTAAATCAGGAAAGACCAGCCTTAGTCTTGACAGCTACTGATTATAGTCCCAAATCTAAAACTGAGACATAAAATCTCCCTTTAGACCTCGTAGATCTGATGAAAATCTGATTCCCACCTGTAAATAAATATTTTCTTTAGATATACTCAGCTAAATTCCTCGCTAGTCTTATTTCCCGTAATTTCTCACTGTTTTCTCCAGATCCTTTCTGATCTAGGTACTGTTGTCTCAGTCCCAGGCTGTGCACCTCTAATAGAAACCAAGTAATGTGACTTTACCGCTTGTCATTGAGAAATTATGCACAAGCTTCCCCCCCAGGGCTGTTATTCTTTTGAAGCCTGGTGGGCTTCAGTTAACCGTATCGCTGTCTCCCTCGTCCAGAAGTTGGTATCACTTCTGTAGGGAGGAAAACAATAAAACTTTAAGCATGTCAGCTGAATGCTATTAAAATGTTTTATTTATCATTGATTTCTAGTTTGTAGGCAGCAGGAGTGCATCTATTTAACGCTGGTCTTCTTTAAAGTGGAAATGTTCAGAAAATATTTGGTACTTTTGTTCCTAGCGAGTTATGCAAGATTGAAATGGAGGGAATATACGGTAAAAAATGCTGTCTGTACTTAAAGCACTTTGGCAACCTGTGAAAACAACCGTCGGACTTTGCTTTTGTGCCTGGCACATATGCATCAAGGGGACTGAAAACTGAAGCGTTTTACATAACCCAATTTTTTTTTTCACGTGCATCTCAAAAAATGCAGAAGGTATCAAATACATTGAAGAAACTGCAAAGCCTCATGCTTATGAACAGAGGCCAGGCCCTTTCAAACAACAGCGTTCAGCAGGGAGCAGTTGTAATTCCTCATCCGTTCTTCTTTTTTATTTTATTTTATAAAGACCATCTGCAGGTTGAAAGCTGGAACTTTGGACTCAGCCAAGCGCCAGTATGTARAAGTAAAAAAAAAAAMCACAACCCAACCAAAAAAGCTCAATCCCGTAAACACAGTCTCTGTCTGGATGTCTCTCATTTCCAGCTGACACCCGAATGGGAGGTCTAGACGCACTGCTAACAGCAGATACAAACATGTAGGTACGACCCACCTCCAAAAAATGTGTTCCATGGCTGCATCCTACCTCTCTCCTCCCCAAATCAAACTCCCAGAGAGGGAACTGAAGCAGCTGCTTCTGCTGCCCTGAAAACATCCGAGTACGAAACTGTGCCGCTGCCCCAGCGCTGCGGAAGCTCTTGCGGGGCACCTGTGCCTAACTGGGTGTGGGGGTTTTTACCCCCCGACTCCTCCAGACCGTGCAATCTTACTGGGAAACCCTCAAACCAGCTATTTTCTTGCCCACAGATCCGTCTTTCTGCCCTGGAGGGCCAAGCCCAGGAGCCGCGTCGTCACGGCCGTATGTCGCTGTCCCTTCTGCGCCTGGCAAATGCAGGCAAGACAAAAGAAAACAGAGCCATTTGGCACCAAGGGCTCAGCCGATGCGGCTCATTTATTTTATTTTGTTATTTTTGTGCTGCAGACCCGTGGAGTGTATCGCATAGGTAGCACCAGCGTGTAGGGATTTGTCGGCACGCAGAAAATCCTAGTGCATGAGGCGTCGTGCTCGCACACTGGGAAAATCCTATCGTGTTTGGTACGGCAGAAACTAGCTTATGCTTTCATGTGGGTATTGGGGCTACACAGAGGTCTATTTCCCATATTTTAAGTTAGGCTTTTTTTAGTGCTCTAAGATCCATATGCCCTGCCTCCAGGCTTTTCCAGTGCAGACATACTTGACCAATATTCACATTAAAATCTGGGTTTTTGGAGCCCAAAGCTTGCTGAGACTGAGCAGGAGCCATGCCAGGCACTGGCTTGTGCTTTCACTCAGAGAAGACAAAAATTGGCTGTTAAAAAAAACCAAGAAAACAAAACAAAAAAAGTAAATGGGAGATAAGCCGGACAAGTTCTGTAGGGAAAAAAGTAGCACCCTTGACTGGAGCAGAGGATGGGAAGGGAGAGGACCAGGGGACACCCCGAAAGCGGGACGGAGAGGGCAGGTTTGTGCAGCCATCTCCCGGGGTTTGGCCCTGTTTGATCGCCTCCTSCTGCAAAAGGACGGGAGGGGAGAACTCGGCACAGGCTCCCGGCGGCGGAACGCTCCCGCAGCCCCGGGGGGGGGGGGAGCCGCCGGCCAGCCCCCTCCCCGCATCCCCCCGCCGGGCCACCCGGCGGGGGTGTGGGCGGTGCGGGGAGCCGGGGAAGAAGGAGGGAGCGGGGAGTGCATGTGCCATCCTCGCAGGCGCCCCTGCCTCCCTCCCCGCCGCCTTCCCTCCTTCCCTCCCCCTCCGTGTGTGTGTGTGTCTCCCGCTCCCTCTCCAGCCTCGCCTGACGCAGGCGGATCGAAATCGGCCCTTAACAACCCGGCTCCCGAGCGCGGTGCCGGCGGCGGGGGTCCGGCTGCGGCGGGGCCCCGGCGGGTAGCGGGGCCGCGCCGGGCCGGGCCGGGCCGGGCCGGAGGGGGCGGCGGAGGCGAAGTTGGCCCAAGTGCGGGGAGGCGGCGGGCGGCCCGGGGGGGGAAAGTTGCCGGGAGAGGCGAGGGGCGAGCGAGGCGGCAGGACCATGGGCACTTTGCGGGATTTACAGTACGCGCTGCAGGAGAAGATCGAGGAGCTGCGGCAGCGGGATGCGCTCATCGACGAGCTGGAGCTGGAGTTGGACCAGAAGGACGAACTGATCCAGAAGCTGCAGAACGAGCTGGACAAGTACCGCTCCGTGATCCGGCCCGCCACCCAGCAGGCGCAGCAGCAGAGCGCCGGCACCTTGCAAGGGGAGCAGAGGACCAAGCGGCAGGCGATCTCGGCCGAGCCCACCGCTTTTGACATCCAGGATCTCAGCCACGTCACTCTCCCCTTCTACCCCAAGAGCCCACAGTAAGCAGGGGGTTCACCCCGGGTACCCACCGCCCGCGGGGAGCGGAGCGCTCCGTGCCTCGCCTCTCCATCCGCCGCGCTCAGCCCCTCTCGCCCCCGTCTCCCCTCGCTGCCTGCGGGGCAGCCGGCGGACGCCTCTTCCCCTCCATCCCCCGTCCTCGCTGCCGCCGACCGCCGGGGAGGGACCGGGGGTGGGCGCGGAGCGGAGCCCCGAAGCGCGGCCGCCCCGGCTGCCGCCCGCCCCCGCACCCTCCCGGGTGGCCCCGCGGTCCGCGGGGTGGGAAAGTTGCGAGCTCCGGGCTTGGGGGCTTGAGGTGGGGGGCGGAGAGCCGTGCTCCCCCGCCCCGGCCCGGCCGGGCTCCTTTCGGACCCGGCCGACCCCCATCCCGCCGGAGGAGGCACGGCGGCGAGCTCGGGCAGGGGCGGGCTGCCGCCGGGGGAGTTTCTGCTGCCGGCGGGTTGAACCGGAGCGCATCGCGGTCTCGGGGGCTTTACCGCTGCGGGAGGGGACGGGAGGGGGGGGGGGGGGGGGGGGGGTGTCTCTCCCCTCCGGGGAGGAGCGGCATCCTGCAGGGAGCGATTCACAGCGGGGCGGGCAGCGATGGGCAGCGTGCGGGCAGGGAAACTTGGAGCCCGGCGGGGTGCGGTGCCCGGGTCTCCAGCAGCGTTCTCGCCGCCCTGCCCGGCCTCCCTTGCCCGGTGGGTGCTGGTGTTTTGGGATGGGGGGGAGGAAGGCAGTGGCAGGGGCTCGTTGCAGTGTCCTGGTCCGGTGGAGGGTGTGCGGGGGGCGGCGGGAAGGGAAAGTTGCGGGGAACCTCGGCACGCCCGGGAGATGCTCTGCCCTGGTTTCAGACTTGCCGCAGACTAGGCAAATTATAGCGATTTAATGGAGAAAACGGAGACCTCGCAGGAGCGGGATCACTTCCTCCCCCCCC